>CANTUR010000982.1:0-538291 GCA_947683625.1 Mallotus nudiflorus
ATAAAACATAAAGAATTAACTAATTTATTGTATATAATATTTTTTAAAAAACATATCAATAATTTTGGCTATTAAATGAATTATAATTTTCATATTTACATTTTTACTCTATTTTTATATTTCAATTAACTAATAATTTTATATATTTCTTAAACAATATTTTTTTTCCACAATTTAGGCGAAGAAAAATTCTGCTACTTGAGACGTATAAAAACCATATGTTAACATGTTAAAATAACATCGTAACGTTGTGAATAGCTACGTTAATTTATGTGCATTGCTTTCTTTCTTACTTTCTTGGTTACTTTTTGTCAAATGAAGCAATTCATGTGCTTTATATACAATATTTTTTATCAGTAAGCAATTAGAGAAAATCAAATATATAATAATTAAAAATAGTTCAAAGTTTGGAAAAAGTAAAAATAAAAAGTAATACCACTTGTTACACTGCTTAAAATTTTAATCCATTTATTTTTGTGCTCGAAGTTGAAGGCTACCAAGAATAAGTCACTTGAACCATAAAAAATGTTAGAGGTAGTTTTTATTTGATTTTGGAAATAAAAGATCTTTTATGGAGTTATGAAGGAGATGGTTTCTATAGGGAGAAATCCATAACTTAAGTTTAGTGGGACAAATTTGCATATAAAACTAAATAATAAAAATTATTTTAAAAGTAAAATAAAATTTATGTATGGAAGTTGTATATAAATAAATTTCAAATGAGAGAAAAATATTTCATTATCTCTAATGTAAATTTTTACAGGCGTTAATTTCAAAAAATAAAATAAAATTACACTTAACTTTTAAGAAAAAAGAAAAAAATAAATTGGATCCAACGATAATTATTACAAAAAATGCTATAAGGTAAGATAATAACGCAATAAAAGAAATGAGAATAATCTAATTTGATATTAACACACTACGTAAGATTAATTGAAACAATTAATTGAAATATGTTGATACTGACATAAAAAGTTAGATTAAGAAATTGTTGCTCCATTGCTGCTCGATCTTAAAAAAAAATTATTGATATAATGATCTTTATATGTGTCTTAATCATATGTTAATTATTCTATTTTCTTATTACACTTATCTCGTGCTATTTTTTTTATTTCTTATTATATTTACCTAATTAATAAAAGTAATTTTATTTTATATAAACTAATTAGATTGTTATTTCACATTAAATTATATTTAATAATTTTTGACCATTTGCATGATCAAATTCTTAATTTTGGACTTTAATAAATAATGTTGATTCTAATGATTTCAACTAAGTATGTAGGAATTATATACAAAAAATATACATTTTTGGATATATTGTGGTCTTTGGATAATTTGATCTCTGAGATTTAAGAAGCCTTTTTGACATCCTTAGAGCTCTATAATGAGAAAAAAAATTTCATCACTTTGAAGTAGACATCTTAAGCTTTCTGAATTGAGCTTATTTGTCAAAATTTGAGCTCATTTGGGTATGTAAATCTTGAGTCAAAGTCAGTATATATGCATCTTTTCATTTCAGATTGCATAGCTCTCAGTATTTCAGCAATATCTTAAGCTACATAGGTTGAATTGAGATGATTCAAAGTGATATGGAAAACTAAAACAATTATCTACATCTTTTATGAAGAAAGTTAAGGTTGATTCGATCATCTTCAGTCTTGAAAAGATATCACAAAACACTATCATGAATAGACTCAGCACAAGAACTAAATTGCACAAAAAATTGCAATTTGTGTCATAGTCCTGATCGGGACCAAGGAAGGAGCAAAAAATTCATCAAATGTCAGAACTAATCCCGAACCCATGTCTCGATTAGGACATTGCTCGAGAGCAGGGTGTCCCAATCGAGTTCAGGGCATTTTTTCAAAATATCCTGACCAGATGGATTATATCCCAATAAGGACTTGACAAAATGTAGCTTAAAAGTCTAAATATTCAAATGAACTTAAATTATGTTAGGAATGAAATTATTGCTTCCAACAACTATTATTGGATTACTCAAGTATAAATATGATATTTGAAGATTGTTTTGAGGTTAAGAAACTTATTTACTCATTCTATACGTTCAAGAATTCAATTAAGCTCTTTAAACTCCTCTAAAATTCATTTCTTTGTATAAACTCTTATGAGAGTTGGTTGTGTATTAGAAATAGAATTTCTCTTCATCTTAAATCTTGGGATAGATTAGAAGGGAAGTGAGATTTATTTCTAAAGGAATTAGTTTAAGTGTTGTCCATTGAAACACTTAGGATCTGGTTTTTGAGTGGGCCTTGAAAACTCAAGTTGTAAGGTTGTAAGAGTGAGCCATAAAACTCTTATGTAATCTCAATCTTATGAATAAGATTGTGGATGATTGAAAATACTAACTTGGGATAAGTTAGGTGGAGATGTAGGATTGTTGTTGAATTCAAACTCCTTAAATCTTTATATCCTCATTCTTCATTATCAACTTCTATTTAATTCTTATAAAGAATTCTTTTAATTTCTCATTTTTATTCAATAGTCCTATTGACCACCCCCTCTAGAACTCTTTCAATTGGTATCAAAGCTTGAATTCTAGATGCTTCATTGTTAGAATATAAGATTATGGGGAGTGAATTACAAAACATCTCTTCTTTTAGACCATTCTTTGATGGTAGTTACTATCCTCATTAGAAGTTCAAAATAGACTCATATCTTGATTGTGATTTCATAAAACTTTGGGACATTATCCTAAGAGGTTGGGAACCACTTACAATTATCATTAATGGTATGGTAATTAATCTTGCAAGAAGCCAATGAATTATCGATCAAAAGGAAGAAAATCACAAAAATAAAAAGCTATGATCACTCTAGTCTCTTCTATGACAAGAGAAGAAAGAGACAAACTTCAACATTGTATGTTAGCGAAGGAAATGTATGAGAATTTGAAAAATCATTATGAAGGAAACATATAAGTTAGAAGTAAAAAGGTTCAACTACACATGTACGAGTATGAACTCTTTAAGATGAAACCTTAAGAGTCAATATCCAAGATGAAAATTAACTCAATGCTCTTCTCACAACCCTCAATAAACTTGGTAAACATTTCACTAAAGAAGAAGTAAACAACAAGATTCTAAGAATCCTACCTAAGAAGGATTGGGAATCTTAAGTTACTTCAATTGAGGAAGCTTAAGACCTCTCTACTCTCTCAATTGATGTGCTCATTATTAAGCTCTTGACACATGAGCTTACAATTAAGCAAAGAGGTAAAGGGCAAGAAGAAAAGAAAAAGAGCATAACACTCAAAGCTTTTCAAAAAGATAATGAAGAGGAAAGCATTAACAATTCTAGTGACGAAGATGGTTGTAGACGGCGGGGTTTAGCGTGCATCCAAGATTTTAGCAACCACGACACTGTTTGAGCTCAGGGCTCTAGAGAACACACTAACCACTGTCACAAAGACATGGCGTGGAGATGAGGAGTTGCAACCCAGGGTAATAACTGGGACAATTTGAAAAAGGTGATACTCGATTCCTTAAAAGAAAGCTAGCACAAGAACCGGGAGATTCTAAATACAAAATACCAACTTCTTTCAGTCTTGTGTTCGTTTAGGATTACCTTATGAATTACTATCTTATCCTCTATTTACATGCAATTTCATATAAACCCAAAAACAATAAACTCCAAGGCAAACTAGTCATGAAATATACAAGTAAATAATGCATTCAATCATATAACTCCTAAGTTAGTCTAATCCACATGGATTTTAAATAAATGAGCTAAAGTCTACATGTTTTAGATTATAAGTGAACCTAAAGACCTAATTCCTTTTTATTTTAATTAAATGAACCTAAGTCTACTAATTTTAATTCTAAAAATTGGGCCTAATTCTACATGTTATGAAGGTATTTAAATTAATGAGCTTGATTATACATGTTTTAATTAAATAATGATCCTAAATCTACAAATTATGAAAAAGGCTTAAATTAAGTGAGCTTAGTCTAAATTAATTAAATTAAATTAAGTGTATAATTAACTAAATGGGCCTAAAGGTATTTCTAACCTAAAATCTAATTAATTATGGACCTAAAAATATATTTTAATTAATTAAACCTAATTAATTATTAAATGATATGGGCCAAAATAAACAAATCAAAATCTAAAATGGGCTTAAGGCCCAAAACACACAAAAATAATATATAAGTCCAAAAACAAATAAAAACATAAAAGAAACAATTAAATAAGATCAAACAAATAATTAAATTTATTCCTTACTAAAACCATAATTTTTATTAACATGCAACTTAAATTAATCTACTTCCTCCATTGATTTTAAATGATTACCAAATTGAAACCTAATTTTACTAACCAATTTAATCAAAATAAACATACAACCACCCACATAATTTCATTACTCCCACTATCGGGGCTATTACATTAGTTCCTAAAATAATTAATAAAATAATAATATAAAAATAAAGACAATAAAAAAACAAAAAATAAAACCCTAGAAACTAAGTTTCTACGGAGCTTCGTTCATAATCTTCTGCGATCTTTTAATGAAATTCATCTCCCTCACATGATCACCATGCGTTTTTCTCCATAATCACCACAAAACATAAAATAAAATAATAATTAATGAATAAAGTATGATAAAATAATAAGAATAATAATGTAAAATAATCAAAAATAAATAAATAAATAAAAGAAGAATAGAAGAATATGATATGCTTATGGATGATTTAGGGTGCTCCTCAGATTGATAGTTCACCGTTTTTGACAAATCTTCGAATCTTTTCTTCAAAAAAATCCTTCACGAGTCTTGAATTAAACGTTGAATAAAAAAGAAATTTTAGTGAAAATTTCAAAAGAAATCACAATTTTTCTTCCTTCTCCTCTTCCCTATGCCTTTCTCTCTATTTCTTTTCCTCCCTTTTCACTCTTTTTTCCTTTTCATTCTTCCCTCTTTTTCTTTCCTCCCCCCTTTCTTTTATAGTAAAACCAGGAGGCCTAACCTAAATCCTAATGTGATTCTAATTCCTAAAGTGTATTCATGAATTTTAAACCAATTAGGAATGAATTAATTAGGAAGTTTAAACCAATTAAAACACTAAATTGAGAGAGTAGTTTAGAAATAGGAAAATGGAGGAATTCAATTCCGATCGGGATTGTATAATTCCGATCAGAATTATACAATCCCGATCGGAATTATTGTAATTCCGATCGGAATTATGTAATTTTCGTTGGAATTATGGAGTTTCGACGCACTTCTTTTTTTTTTTTTATAAAAAGGCCCCTAGAAAAATTTAAATTTTACAATTAGGTCCTAAAAAGAACTTTGCGATTTAGTCCTTGAAAATATTAAATCCTTCCTTTAAAAGCCCTTAAAATTTTTTAAGGATTAAGTTTCGAAGACATTTTCATCATTGGAGTCCTTTGTTACATCCATAACATATCATCCTGAAATTGGGTGTCTACAATGGTCATTTTGCCATGCTCACTAGGAGCTTTAAGAAATTTTTGAGAATGAAAAATTTTTCAAAAATAAGGGACTTCAATAAGAATTTTGAAGGAGATGGGAAGAAGAAAACTAAGGAGGTTACTTTCTATGAATGCAAGAAATCAGGACACATTTGAAGTGAGTGTCTTAAACTCAAATTCAAGAACAAGGGAGCAAAAGATAAGAAGAAGACATTCAAACCAACTTGGGATGATTCTTTCGAATCTAAAAAGGAAGAGCAACAATAAGAAGTGACTAATAACTGGTGTCTGGAACTCTTGAGCTTGGTGTCCTGCAATCTATGAACAGAAGGCAAGGTAAAAGGTGGGGAGAATCCTCACAAACACTATGTTGCCTAAGTTAGAGAAAAAAAAGTAGGGGAATATGGAATAACTAGAATATGTGAGAATAAGATGCCCCTCTATGAGGGATATGGGGTCCTATTTATAGTAATACTTTAACTTGAAAGGAGTCAGATTCCTTGTGAGATGGGAGTCCTAATCCTGGTAGGAGAGTGTTCCCTCTTTGCTTAGGATTAGAGTCCTTTTCCTGGATGGATTCTGCTACCTTCCTAGTCCGAGTGTCCTTGTTTAGGAAATAAAGATCCTTTAATTAGGTAGGAATATATATAGGCAGTATCACCCCCCTGGGTATACTCAGATATTTATGTCCGTTATGCCCGAGTAGAGTAAGGTGCTGATGCTTTTTTATAAGAGTACTGTACAGTGATATGGAAAGGTGAGCTGAGGTAGCCAGCCTCAGTCACAGTAAGAGAGTAGAGCTCGATGCTGAGTCTTGGAACCATCTCGTTTCTGAAATGGAATCAATAGAGCTTTAATGTCCGTCAAGTCTATCAGATCAAAAGCAATAGATTAACCCATCCGTGCAGATTTGATGTGATGGAACCAGTCGTTACTGGATTTTTGATGCTCGGTGCAAAGATGTGAGGCTTACGAGCTCGGAACCTTAGTACTATAGAAGTGACCTGAGGATGTTACCTTTAGTCACTGGACTTAGATGCTCGGTGCAAGGACGCGAGGCTTACATGCTTAGACCTCAGTACTACAGAAGCGCCTTGAGAGTGCCAGCTTTAGTCACTAGACTTAGATGCTTGATGCTTAGATGCTTGGTGCAGGGATGCGAGGCTTACATGCTCAGAACCTCAGTACTACAGAAGCAACTTGAGGGTGCCAACTTTAGTCACTGGACTTAGATGCTCAGTGCAGGGACATGAGGCTTACATGCTCGGAACCTCAGTACTATAGAAGCGACCTGAGGGTGCCAGCTTCAGTCATTGGACTTAGATGCTTGAGGCTTAGATGCTTAGTGCAGGGATGCAAGGCTTACATGCTCAGAACCTTAGTACTATAGAAGTGACCTGAGGGTGCCAGCTTCAATCACTGGACTTAAATGCTTGAGGCTTAAATGCTCAGTGCAAGGATGCGAGGCTTACATGCTTAAAACCTTAGTACTACAAAAGTGACCTGAGGGTGCTAGCTTCAATCACTAAACTTAGATACTCAGATACCCAGGATGGGCTAGAAGCATAGTTTGGATGCTTTTCAAGTAACTGATGAAGGAGCTCGATCGAGATGTGGGCGGGCGACGTGTGGCAGTGTTGCATCAACTCCTAGGGATTCAAAATTTGAATTGCCTGAATTATGCATCATTTTATATGTCAGTAAATGGAGTGTTTCTGCTGCCGTTGTAGTGACCCCTTATTTAATGGGCTTATTTTCCCTAAAAGGCCCTTAATGACCTAGGGAGAAGCGAAGTAATGATGAGGGCAGTTAATGGCATGTTTTTAGGTCATTCTGTAACTTTATAAGTACTGCTGCACTTGTCAACTGGTGCATTTTGCTTTTTTATTTTTGCCTTTTTCGTAGTTGTGTTGCCATTGCTATGATTCTTGCCTCTTGTAATCGGGTGATCTTTTATCTTTTCTTCTTCTTTTTCCTGCTTCTGTTATCTGTTATGCATTTTCCTTTTTAGAAATCAGTATGGCACTAAGGGAACATGTTAGTTCTGACCTTTTTGTTTCGAACATAGATGATGATTTATTGGGGTGGTACCAGAGGCGGTTCTGTATTCCCACCAATTACACTCTTCACTCCGTAGATAAGAAGTTTAAGGCTCACACCCCCATGTTAGGGCTTTGTAAATTAGTGGTGTATTTTGACTAGCTAGAGGGGGATTTAAAATTTCCTTTAAATCCCTTCGTGAAGAGATTTTTGAATAGGCATGACATAGCGCCTGGTCAGCTTCATCCGAATAGCTATGGGATTCAACCGGGTTCATCCAACTGATGCATGAGGAGGGGAAGGAACTTGATTTAGGTGTTTTTCGATACCTGTATAGTTTGTCTAGGAAGAAGGGAGAGCTGATGTTCTCCTTGTCAATTGTGCCTAACCACACCCTTTTCGTAAAGCTTCTAGATCTCCATAAGAAATGGAGACACCATTTTTTTTATCATCGAGCATCTGACGGATTTCATGGATATCTAGCGAATGTGGTCCGATAAATGCCATAGCGTAAAGTGTTCTGTGAGACTTCCCAACCATGATGCGAAGATGGTTTTGTGACTGCATCTCGACGGGCTTACCAAAGCTCGATCGATAGAGGATGTGTCTAAGAGATACCTATAGAGAGTCTGTCTGAGTCGTGTTCATTCCACTATTACATTTATGATACCTAAAGTTATATTTTTGACTTGATCTATTTTTCCAACTGTAGATGGCTGACTTTTTTGATTTTGCGAGCAAAATTTCCTTAGTTGACGAGCTGACTGCTCCGGAGGAAGTGTAGATATCTCCCTCTTCGGAACCCGAAGCTCCCACAGCTCCCGAAGAGGTAATTGCCAATCCCAAAGGCAAAATGGTAGTTGAGTCATCCCGATATGAAAGGTGGGCTGGAGGAAAAGGCAGTTGATCGAGTAGCATTCAGACACGGAGGGGCTCGATGAGGAGATATATGTCCAACGCCCAAGGCTATCTGGGTGTCCGGATATGAGGGGCTGAATACTGAATAGGATGAAGCCTCTGAGTGTCTCTAATAGCCAAGTGAGGGATCAATATGCCGAGTCACTGAGGCTGCCTGCGGATATGTAGCGCTAGTCTGATGAGGGTCGGGAGTGGTTGCTTGACTCAATGATTGGCCAGCTATTAAAAGTAAGTGCTTTTTGTTACTGATGTTGTTACTATCATATGGGCTTATTGTTAACTTTAACCTTTATTATTGACAGATGACTCAGGCTCTGTTACTGGCAAAGGACCAGTACTTTTACCTGAAGAGCCAGTATAGCCTGAAGGAGACAGAGGTGAGAACTATAGCCATCGATTTTAAAAAGAAGCTGGATGGGGTGAAGGCAACACTGGAGCTCTGCCAGATGAAGTATATAGAGGCAAAGTCAGAGGCTGAGGCGGATTAGAAGAAAATTACTGATATAGAATATAGCTAAAGCCAACTGATGAGGAGGATCGAAGAACAGGATCTTCAAATTGCTGAGCTGGAGAAGTAGCCGTTTGAGGTTGAGAAATCCCAAAAGAAAGACAAGAGGTCATACTAGAACATGGTGGGGGGATTTCTTAAGGCCTACAGGGTTAAGTGTAGGAGGGTCCTGCTCTCTCAAGACTCAGAACTGGACTTGGGGGTGCTAGATCAGATAACACCGGTGGACTTTGCCAAAATTACTGTTGAAGAGGACGCACGTCGAAAAGCTAGTGCTTCTCGTATGAGGGATAATGTAGAGTCTGCTACTACTACTGAGCCTATGGTGTTCAGATGCTACTGATGCGGTGTTCCCCTTTGTTTCTGGGCCTGGGGGTCTGGAGGGAGGTGTAGTAGAATAGATGTACCTTTTTTTTGGATCTCATGTAAAGGCATTGTTATGAATGAAGGGATACTTTTATTGAATTTTATATTGAATACAACTTATTGATAATGTTTTCTGAGAGAATCTGAGTTCTAAAACTGTGGTAGTTCTTTGCCTCCTCTTTCTCTTAGCTTGTATGCTCCCTTGGTTGTGTGTGCTGAGATTTGGTATGGACCTTCCCAGTTTGGACCTAGCTTGCCAGTTCCTGAGTTGCCTTTGCTAATATCTGCCCTTTTGAGTAACCTCCCCTAATTTGAACTGTCTCAGATGATGCCGCTAATGATGATACCATATCACCTTTTATTAATATGCTTCAGCTGTGGCGGCTGCTTGTTCTCTCCTTTCCTCTAGTAAGTCTAGACATATCCGGGCATTAATATTGTTGATGGTGTGGTTGAGACTCTGACTTACTCTATAACTTGGTGAACCAATTTCCATTGGTATTACTGCATCCATGCCATAGGTTAGCCTGAATGGTGTCTCTTCAGTGGATGATCTAGGCCTGGTTCTATAGGCCTAGATTATGTTATTGAGCTCGTCAATCTAATTTCTCTTTTTCTCATCGAGTCTTTTCTTTAATCCTTGCATGAGAATTATATTGGTGACTTTTGTTTGTCCATTTATCTATGGGTGGGCTACTGAGGAGAAGCGAAGCTTTATTCTAAGGTTTGAGCAAAAATCTCTAAACTTTTATTATTGAACTATTTGTCGTTGTCTATAATTAAAGTGTGGGGGATGCTGAAACTGTAAATGATCTCCATCCAGAAGAAGTACTGTATCTGAGTTTCTATGATGGTTAGGACTGCCTCTACTATTACCCACTTAGTGAAATGGTCGATAGCCATAATCAGGAACCTTTTTTGCAAAATGGAAGGTGGGAAGGGACCTAGGATGTCCATTCCCCACATGGCGAATGGCCATGGGCTACCGATTAAATGCAGGGGGTGGGAAGGCCTGTGGTTGACTCGAGCATAGTGTTGGCACTTATGACATGCTTGAGTTAATTGTTGGGCGTCATTAGACATGGTAGGCCAATAATATCCTTGGAATAGTACTTTTTGAGTTAGTGCATAATGGGATTCATATGCTCCGTAAATCCCTTTATAGATCTCTCGGAGTATGTAATTTCCTTCCTCTGGGGAGACGCACTTAGACCATGGGTATGAAAGGGATTTTTTATAAAGCTCCCCTTGATGGATGGAATAGTGGGCTGCTTTGGTTTTTAACTTCCGAGCCTGCATCTTGTCTTCAGGGAGGGTTCCATGTTCTAGGTATTAGATTATTGGGCACATCCATTCCGAGACTACCTGTATCTCCAAAACTTCAGGATCGTTCGTGCTAGGATTGGTCAATGCCTCGGTGAAAGCCATATCCTTGAATGTTTGACTGTCTTCGGCTGCTTACTTGGCCAGGAGGACAGCCTTAGAGTTTTCCTCCCTAGGAATTTGGATGATCTCCCATCGGCCCCCTTCTTGTCTAATCTATTTTAAGAGTTGCTTGACTTTGTCCATGTTCTTGGCAATGCTAGTGTCCTTGACTTGGAATGTTCTGTTGACCTGGTTGACAACCAACTGGTAGTCCAAATGTATGATAAGGTGTTCAGCTCTGACTTCGGTAGCTATTTTTAGGCCTATGATGAGTGCTTCATACTCGGTGGCATTGTTGGTTGCGTTATACTCGATTCAGACTGCATACTAGATGCAAACCTTATGCGGTCCCCTAAGAATTATTCTGGTGTTGGATCCTTGAGCAGAGGACACTCCATCAATATAGAGCTTTCATTCTGGTGCTCTGGACAAGGTCAGGTCTTCCAAAGCCATTTCTTGTGCAAAATCTGCTAATGCCTGGGCTTTTATTTGTTAGCAGGGTTCATAATCAATGTTGAATTTACCAATTAACACCGACCACTATACTAGCCTGCCCTCTGATCTTTGCAAGATTTTTTGTATGAGAAACAAGATTGGACGATGATATGGTGGGCTTGGAAGTAATGTTGAAGCTTTCGAGACGCGTGGACCACAACCATAGCTAGCTTGTCCAATATGGGATACCGGACTTCAGATCCTCAGAGCATTTTACTGATGTAATAAATTGGGCTTTGCTGGCTCCCTTCTTCTCTTACCAGTACGAAGGTGATGCATTCTTGGCTTACAGAGAGGTATAAGTACAGTGTTTCATCTAGGATGGGACGACCGAGTAGGGTGGTGAGGACAAGAACCTCTTAATGTCTTCGAATGTCACCTGGCAATCTGTGGACCACTCAAACTTTTTAGAATTTTTGAGAGCTCAAAATAATGGTAGACACCGTCTGGCCTAGTATGAAATGAAATGCCCTAATGTGGTGATTCTGCCATTTAACTCTTGTAGTTCGTGGATATTTTTTGGTGCTTCCATGTTGAGTATGGCTTCCATCTTTTCTGGATTGGCTTTAATGCCCCTATGGGATATCATGAATCCCAAGAATTTTCCTGCTCTGACTCCAAAGATGCATTTTTCTAGATTCAACTTGATCCTGGATTTGCTTAATAGCCGGAGAACCTAGTCTATATCCGCTGGGTGCTGTTCTGGATGCTTGCTCTTGATGATGATGTCATCTACGTATACTTCTACACTTGTGCCAATCTGGTCTTGGAGGACTTGGTTCATAATTCTTTGATATGTGGCTCCAATATTCTTAAGTCCGAAGGGCATCACCTTATAGCAATACAAACCTTCATGGGTAATGAAGGACGTCTTCTCCTGATCCTCTTCCTTCATCAGAATCTGGTGGTAACCTTGTGTCGCATCGATGAAACTGTATAATTCGTGTCCAGCGATAGAGTCAATGAGCTGGTCAATCATAGGCAATGGGTAGCTGTCTTTGGGATATGCTCGATTGAGGTCAGTGCAATCTACACACATCATGTATTTCCCATTTGCTTTTTTAACAAGTATCATGTTGGCTACCCACTCCGGGTGAGTAACCTCTTTGATGAACCCAGCCATTAACAGCTTCATTATTTCCTCAATAATTTTTCTCTGTCTTTCATAGGCAAAGGTTTTTTTTTATGGGCTACTGGTTTGGCTCCCGGTCTGATGTTTAGATAGTGACAAGCAACTTGTGGATCGATGCCAATGATTTCGGAGGCTTGTAAAGCAAAATCTTTGAGTGTCTAGCAAGGACTTCCCTTATTCCTTCTCTGATGCTCTGGCTGAGCTCATTGTTGATCTTTACGATCTTTCTATCCATGATTTGTAAAGTCTCTATGTCTTCTACTGGTTATGGATCGGCGCCTTGCTTCTCAATCTCCCATGCTTCTAGAGGAAAAGCCTTCGCTTGAGGCTTTTTGGCCATCTGGTAACACTGCCTAGCCATATGCTGATCTCCTCGAATGGTGAGGGTTCCATTCTTGATTGGAAATTTTATAGTTAAGTGCCAGACACTAGTGATTGCATCTGCTTCTTAGAGTGACGACCATCCTATAATCCCATTATACGTTAGTGGTATATCCACCACGTTGAATACTGCTCGGATAACTTTTGTTTCTTGATCGTCTTGATTTCAAAATTCTAGGTTTAATTCGATAACTCCCATTGGTTGTACGGTTCCTCCACAGAAACTCATGATGGGGTTTTGGATGGCCTTCAGGTTGGTGATGAAGCCTCCCATTGCCTTGTATGCATTCCAAGATAATGCGTTGATAGTGCTTCTGTTGTCCACCAATAACCTTTTTGCCAAATACTTGTCTATGCATTAGTTATTACCAGGGCATTATAATGGGGGGTGGCGACATGCGAATCATCTTTCGAATTTAACACAATATCGCTTCTCTTAGATATTGGCTTTTCTCCTTTGTTCTATTTTAATCTCTTCTCAGTGTTCTCTCCCTCGATGATCATGTTGATAGTGCTAATCGGCTCCCTCCGGGTTTTCTTTGCTTCTGGCCTGTCATGCTCTTGGTTTTTAGAGTTTCCGCTTCTTCTCGATGCATCTGTGAAATTATTGAGTCTTCCCCTTTGCACTAGTCTCTCGATGGCATTCTTCAGCTCTCTGCAACCCTCTATGTCATGCCTGTATTCCTGGTGATACTGGCAGTATTGTCCTTTGTCTTGGGTGGATCTCTAGCTTGGGCTTATTCTCTTAGCTGGGGTGATTCCAATACCATTATGCCTTATCCACATAAGGATTTTGGATCGAGAAGTGTTCAAGGGTGTGTATCTGTCTGCTTCCTTGTCAAATCTTTTTGCTGGATTTTTGAAATTTATTTTTAGGAAGCCTGCTCGTCTGTGTTTAGGTTGTTCATCCTTGATCAATGGCTTCTTTTCCTCTTGTCGCATCCTTATATCTTCATCCATTTTTATCATCCTGACTGCCATCGCTATTACCTTTGCAAAGGTGCCCGATTCTTTAGTCATTGTCTTGTCTTTAAGCTTGTCAAGTCTAGTGCCATTTTTCAAAGCTTCTATGGCAACTTCATCTACGAGATGCTCAATTTGCATGGCTGTTTTATTGAAATAGTTAAGATAACTTCGTAAAGACTCATCGACTTCTTGTCGACACATCCGAAGATCGTTGATATTTTTGGCTGGGGGGATATTGGTGATAAATTTGGGATGAAATTATTCCACTAGATCCTCAAAAGAAGTAACAGAATTCTCTAGGAGTTGATGAAACCACTTTTTAGCATTCTTTGTGAGTGTGCTTAGAAAAATTCTACACATGATTCCATCATTTATATTCTGGAGCAACATCTTTATTCAGAATGCCAATATATGGCTGATGGGATCTCCCGTCCCATCATACCGATCAAGCGGTGGGATTCTAAACTTAGTAGGGATCTCTATCTGAATTATTCTTCTGACAAATGGAGTTCTATTGTCCATAATGCATTCTTCTTACTTTCTTGGTTTTGTCTAGGCTTTGTATATTGCTTCTTTAACCTTCTGAGCTATCTTTGAATCATCAAGGGCTAGAATCATTAAACTACACTCCCCTTCCGGTGCTTTACCCTTTCCCATGCTCATCCCTGGGGCTTGTCGAGGTGTTGTGTTATTACAGTTTTGAGCTGGCTCAGAATGCCCACTCTGCATTATAGCGTTTAACTGTTGCTGCATTTAAGCTATCTGTGCCTGGATATTTTTTTATCATGACTTCCTTGCTAGTTTGGTCGAGGTTGAGTGTTTGGTTTATGGTGTTTACATTTGGTGTGGTTATTACTGGTGTGTCTGTTAAACTTGGAAAAGGTATAGAAGGTATTGAATGATAGTGTTGTAGAGGAGCGTAATATGGGAGGTCTACACCCAAGGCTAGGTATCTCGAGGTGTTGTCAAGGAGTGGATAAGTGTGTTCGGATGAAGCTCCAGTATACGAAAAAGTGGCTAGAAGCACTATTGCTAGGAGAGGGTCTGAGAGGTCGGTCGAAGGGATAGGTGCAGAAGGGTTGGTGCTAATTTCAGGAATCAAGGCCGGTGGTGGGCTGGAAGTCATAGTGAGGATGTCTTTAGCTTAATAGGTAAACGACTAGCTTTTCCCAAGAGTTGCCACAGATGGCGCCACTTGATAACTGGTTTCTGGAACTCTTGTGCTTAGTGTCCTGCAATCCATGAACAGAAGGCAAGGTAAGAGGTGGGAAGAATCCCCACAAACACTTCGATGCCTAAGTTAGAGAACAGAAGTAGGGGAATATGGAACAACTAGAATATGTGAGAATGAGATGCCCCTCTATGAGGGATATGGGGTCCTATTTATAATAATATTTTAACCTAAAAGTAGTTGGATTCTTTATGAGATGGGAGTCCTAATCCTGGTAGGAGAGTGTTCCCTCTTTACTTAGGATTCCTCTTTGGGGTAGAGTCCTTTTCCTGGACGAATTCTGCTACCTTCCTAGTATGAGCGTCCCTATTTAGGAAATAAAGATCCTTTAATTAGGCAGGAATATATATAGGCAATATCAGTGACCAATATTTGCTTTATGGCCTTTGAAAATGAAAATGAGATACTATCTACTTCTTATTCTTCCTTTGATGATTGTGATGATTATTATGATGATGATGAGAGCTTTATTGTGAGCAAATTGCTTGTTAAATGAAAAAGTTTATTATCTAAGAAGAAATAATATAAGTATGAATTAGCTAGTTTAACCAAAGAATTTGAAAGTCTAAAAAATGATTTTGCTAAACTTGTTACATCAAACAAAAAACTTGTTAGTAATGCTAAATCTTCAAATTCTTTAGAAGATCAACTTAAAAAAGCAAATGATGAAAATCATAAGCTTTCTAAGGAGATCTTAGAATTAAGTAATTCTATAACTTAATTCAAGAAAGGAAAAGAAACTTTAGATAGTCTTCTTGACTCTAAAAAATTTCATAGAGATACCTATAGAATTGGATATAAATATGAAATGTCTTCATCATCATCATCACACATTAATTTTATTAAAGCCTTACATAACTCCACTCCTTCTAATTCTAAATCAAATAAGACTCAAGCTTTCAAATATAAAAGATCTCATGTGTTAAACAATAAAGGAAAGTCTCATAAGACTCATCCTTCATTAACACAAAGAGGTAATGCTCAAAGTAGAGCACCTCAACCCAAACATGCTAATATGTACACTAGACACAATTATAATAGGCATGCCACACAACACAATGCACATACACATATTAGACATACTTATCAAAATATACATTACCATTACCAATGCATGTCTCGCTCCATGACATAAAATAATAGGAGATACATACCACCACAACAGTAAAGGTATATTGCACACACTAGGAAAGTATTTTACCCTAGGAGAAATAAATTTGAAAATGTTGTATGTTCATATTGCATGATTAAAGGACATATCAATAATATATGTTTTTATAAAAGACTACACATGAATTTACTTCCTTCAGATTATCTTGAAACTAATCAACGTAGACTAAGAAAGGTTTAAGTCCGAAAAGACACTTAAATTGTCTTGTGTAGGTGTGCTTGAAATTCATAAGAAAAAAAAGCAAGTGATATTTAGATAGTGGATGTTCAAGGCGCATGATGGGAGATAAGGAGCAATTCAACAAACTTGATACTAAGGATGAAGGACATGGTACATTTGGAGATAATGTAAAAGGAAAAATTATTAGCATTGGAGAAATAGGTAATCCTCAATCCTTATCTATACATCTTGTGTTGCTTGTTGATGGTCTTAAACATAATTTGCTAAGTATAAGTCAATTATATGATATGGGAAATAAAGTTACTTTCTATCCTAGAAATTGCTTTGTTAGTAGTCTTGATGAAAATAAAGTTATTTTTAATGGTGAAAGAATACACAATGTTTATGTCATTGATTTGAATAAAATTGATAACAAAGACATCAAATGCTTAATATTTATTTCCTATAACACATGGACATGGCATAGAAAGTTAGGATATGAAAATTTTGAGCTTTTAAATAATCTTTGTAAACATGAACTTATGATTGGTTTACCTAAGCTTGAATTCACTAAGGATAAACCTTATGATGCTTGTCAAAAAGGAAAACAATCCAAGTCCTCATTCAAGCTAAAAAATGTAGTGTCTACTTCTAGACCACTTTAACTTATACATATGGATTTATTTGGACCAACTAGAGTTGCTAACCTCAGTGGAATGCACTATGTATATATATTGATTGATGATTACACTAGATTTACTTGGGTATATTTTCTTGCTCATAAGAATGATACTTTTAAGGCCTTTGAAAACTTTGCAAAAACAGTTAAAAAATAAAAAAGGTTTTTGATTTCTTTTATTAGAAGTGATCATGGAACTGAATTTAAAAATAAATTTTTCAAAATCTATTGTAATGAAAATGTTATTTCTCATACATTTTCATCTCCTAGAACTCCTCAACAAAATGGGGTAGTTGAAAGGAAAAATAGAACTGTTATGGAAATGGCTAGAATAATGCTTCATGAGTATAATTTGCCTCTATACTTTTAGGCGGAATCCATTAACACATCTTGTTATATTTCAAATCGAATTTTCAAAAATCTTATATCTAATAGTATTTAGATGCAAATGCTTTATATAAAACATTAAGGATAATCTTGAAAAATTTGATTCCAAAGCCGATGAAGGAATTTTTTTAGGCTATTCTATTTCTAGCAAAGTATATAGAGTTTTTAATAAAAGAATTCTAGCAGTTGAAGAGTCAAAGCATATTATATTTGATGAATCAAACTCAATTGATCCTAGAAATGATGTTTGTAATGTTGATGATCTTGTAAGTGAAAATGAGATTATGAAAACTTAAGAAGAAAAAGCTAGTAAGCCTTTGAAACCTGAAGGTCCAAGCAAGAAGGATATTGAGGAGACATCTTAACCTACTTTGAAGGATGAACTTCTAAAGGATTATCAATTTAAGAAGGCCCATCCTCAAGATGTCATCATATATGACAGTACAAAAGGGATAACTACTATATCAAAATTTAAGTTTATTGTTAATTTAGGCTTAATTTCTCAAATTGAACAAAAAAATGTTGATGATGCTTTGTGTGATGAATTTTAGGTCATTACTGTGCAAGAAGAATTAAATCAATTTGAGAGAAATAAGGTTTAGATCTTGGTTCTTAGACTTAAACATCATCCTATTATAGGCACCAAATGGGTGTTTAGAAATAAGATGAATGAATAAGGTGTCATAACCAGGAATAAAATTAGACTAGTAGCTAAAGGTTATAATTAAGAGGAAGACATTGATTATGATGAAATCTTTGCTCTTGTTGCAAGGTTAGAAGCTATTAGGATGCTACTTGCATTTACATTATTCATGGTTTTTAAAGTTTATCAAATGGATGTTAAAATTGAATTGAGTGATAATGAAAGATGTAATGAGGATCAGGTATTGGAAAGAAGACAAAGTATAAGAGTGGAATATGATCCCACTTGTCATATTCCATTATGGGAAATTGGCATAGTTTTTGAGAATGTTGTGCAATTTATGGATACACTTACAAAATATGCAGTTTTGAAGGGTGTAGACATCAAATTAAGAGCAAATGAAAGTGTTCGAGTGAGGGAAAATGCAAGTGGGTTAGTTGCAAGTGGTTTATAAGTGGAAGCATCAATAGGAATACAAAAGATTTTATTGTGAAGAGTTACAACCTTGTGCATAGCTATTGGAGAATAAATATAAATAGTTGTGTACTTTAAAGTTTATTGCAAGTTATTATAAGGATAGAATTATATTGCAACCTGCAATAAAGTTATGGCAATTACAAGAGCTTGTAAAAAGTAATTGAAGGTGAAAGTTAGCACAACAATATGCAGAAGGGCCAAGTTTCTGGTGCTGTCTCAATTTATGGGTAACTATAATGAGGAGTAAATAAGTTGTAATGGTATGTGGATGAAGTGTTAGCCTCAAATCCATGGAGCACATGTTTTGTTAAGACTAATACAAGACAACTAAGAAAGGTTTTATTTGATAAGTTCTACATGTGCATTTGTAAGCACCTAAGTTCGAGATGCAGTTGTGCATAATTACGATGTAAGCCCTTATGACGAAATTCATTCAAAAATTGAAATTGATTGTCGATTTTCTGGATTTTAAGGACTAAATTGCAACATTTTTTAGGGTTTAATTGCAAATAAGTCAATTTTTCAGGGGTCTTTTTGTAATTAAAAGTTAAAAAAAAAATTAGAGTCAGCATTTAATGCCGATCGGCATTAGTGTAATGTCGATTGACATTACACAATGTCGATCGGCATTACACAATGTCGATCGATATTGCACGATTCCAACTCATAAAAGTTAATTTTTAGCTTTTTTTTATTGATTTTTCAGCGTTTTTGATTGGTTGAAAATTCAAATTTTATCTTTACAATTATCTGATAAGGTTGTTTAAACGTAGAAGGTTTTTTTGAAATCAAAGAAAATAAATGTTATCTGATTAGATAGGTTTGTTCCTCCTTTGGAGGAAGTTTAGTACGTGCAGACTCTACATTTAAAAGCAGAGTCTGCATGCATGTGGAAGGGGAGGACTTCTTCCCCGAAGGACTTCTTTTAAAGAGGATTTTTTTGAGAGGCACATAGAGACACAGCGAGAAAAAGAAAAACAGAGAGACTGCAAGCACAAAAACCTTAATTTTGGATACTGAAGTTTCTGAAAGCAATAGTCCAGAATCAACAATATTTTAATTTCAAAGGTGATAATCCATTCTGAGGGGCTCAAAAAGAGCATTTTCACAACATTTAAATCTTTAGTGTTATTTTTTATTTCATTTTTTACTCTTTTCTATTATTTTCAGTTTATGATTTTTTCTTTTATTTTTAGTTATTGTTTTGATTATTTGATGTCACTACTAATCTGATTACTTGTTTTTTTTTTGTTTTGATATGTGCATGTGGATTGAGGAGGATGCTACCTATATTTAAATTGAGCAGAAAGTCCATGGAATGCCATGGAAGAACCTGTGTTGTTTTCAAGTAGGATTTAGGATTTTTTTATTATTTGTTCCATTTTTGGTGATTTGTGTAGTTATTTTAATTTCTGGGTGTATAATCATTTAATTTTAATTTTGTATGTAGTTTGTAATAGACCCAGTAGTGGAAATAGTAAAAATTTAATTTTTTGTATTTTAAAATTAATTAGTAATTAGGTTCAATTGGGTAAAAAAATCAATTAAAATCAATGGTGGCAATAGCTTAAATTAGGGTTTGCATGTAATTAATTTAGGGTTTTTTAGAAAATCACTGTAATGTTTATTTGATCCATTTTTTGTGTTTTATTTGTTTTGGACTTATTTTTTTTTATATTTTTATGTTTTTGGGCTCCAAGCCCACGTTTACGTCTAACCCACTTAATAAATAAGCTTAAAAAAATGATTTAGGTTTTAAATAATTAAAATCAACTTAGGCCCATTAGGTTAATTAGATTTTAGGCCCACTTAGTTAATTAAAACTTGTCTAAACTTAACTCAGCCTACTTAATTGCATATCTTTTAAAATAAATAGACTTAGGCCCACATTTCATTTAAAATAAAACCAAGTTAGACTTAGGCCCACTAATTTAATTTTTCTTTAAAATTGAATAGACTTACACCCATACCTTAGAAAGACTAAAAAATAGATTTAGGCTCACTAATTAATAAAATGTAGGCCCACCTTTATTCCATTTCACTTGTAAATAAAATGTAGATTTAGCTAACTTATAAAATTAACATAGTTTAGACATAGGGACATTGCCTTTTTGATACATTTTTACTTGTAATTTTATTGACTTGTTGCCTTTTTGGGTGGATGGATGTTAATTAGGGTTTAATAAAATTGCATGTAATTAGAGGATGAAATAATCATTTATAAAATTATTCTAAAAGAACATAAGACTAAGAGAAGTTAGTATTCCATATCCAGAATCTCCTGGTTGTCGTGCTAGCTTTCTTTTAGAGAATCGAGTACCACCTTTTCGATTTGTCCCAGTTATTACCCTAGGTGGTGACTTCTCATCTCCACGCTATGTCTTTGTGACAGTGGTTAGTGTGTTCTCTAAGGCCTTAAGCCTAAACAGTGTCGCGGTTGTTAAAATCTTGGACGCACGCTAAACCTCGTCGTCTACAACATTCTTGCTCTTAAAGATGGTTTTAAAAATTATTGTAGGAAGGTCGTTGGACTCGATGGCTGCTTCTTGAAAAGGGTGTGCAAGGGGCAACTGCTATCTACAATTGCCAAAGATGGTAATGGACAAATGTATCCTTTTGCTTAGGCCATAGTTCAAGTTGAATGTAAAGATACTTAGAGTTACTTCCTAAGGGTACTTCGAGATGATATGGAAATGGGTAGTGGAGAGGGTTTTGTGCTTATAACAGACATACAGAAGGTTAGTAACAATTATGGTTATTGCTTTAACTTCATTTAGTATGTTTGCATGCTATATTGTATATTTTATTGGTAATTGATATTTTTGGTGCTTTATTTAACATGTTAACTTGCTTATTATATAATCTACTTTGCTAATCAAGTAGTTATATTTCATGAAGCGTTTAATTGATCAATATTTTACATGTTTTGGTTGGTATATGATTTTTTTAACTTATTTGGTTGGTTATCAATAGGGCTTGGTACCTGCTATATTAGAAGAGTTACCTGATGTTGAGCACCGAATGTGTGCTAGGCACATATGGTCAAACTGGGATAAAACGTGAAGAGGTAAAGAGAGAAGAAAGAATTTTTGGTTATGTGCTAGGAGTAGTTTTAAGGTAGAACTAAAAGATCATCTTCAAGAATTAAGTAAATTAGGGAAAGGAATTGTTAAGGAATTATTGTGTTATAATCAGCAAAATTGGGTGAGGGTGTATCAAGGAACAAAAATGAAATATGATTCTGTCGAGAAGAATATGTGTAGGACTTTCAATGTGTAGATTTTAATATCCATTCATAAGTCTATTATCATCATATTGAATAAGAGATTTTGCAAACACATGGATTTATGACATTGCTCCAATAACTATGGAGAGGTTTGAAAAGAATAAGGAGCAATCCATGCAGTGTGATATTATATGGAATGGAGATGCAGGGTTTAAGGTGCCAGATAGGCCATATGGTCACATTGTGGACTTAAGAAAAAAAACTTGCACCTACATGTCATGGCAGTTGAAGGGCATCCCTTTTGTACATGCCATTTATGCATTGAAGCATAGGAAAATGAAGCCTATGGACTTCATTTCCAAATGGTATCATAAGGAAACCTATTTGAAGACATATTCACACTATATTCAACCAATTCCGAGGATGAGATTATGGCAGTAAAAGGAAAATTCTCCGATTGAACCACCACCATTTAAGACATTGCTAGGGAGATCAAAGCAAAATAGGAGGAAGCCAAACGATGAACTAAAAAAAATGAAGAAATTTCTAAAAAAGGGAGCAAATATGACATGTAGTTTGTGTAAATAAATTAGGCAAAATAAAAAAGGATGTTCAGTTAAGCAAGTAACGAGTTTTGAATTCTAGCTGTTTATATTATAATTTCTTTTAATATTATATTCATTTTATGGTTACAATAATGGTTGAAATGCAATTCATCAGGTTATAACTCAAACAATAAGGACTAGTAAGCCTATAAATAACGCAAATCAAATTGGAACTGAGGTTTTATATTCATTTTGTCAATTATAATTTGTGTTTGATGTTTTAGTTCAACTGTGTAAATGTCAAGGAATTTTAAATGTAGGTTTTTGAAAGTTATAGTGTCATTTAAGAAATGTGAACGACAAAAGGTAGCCAAATTTCTAGGGGCAGGGACAATGGTAATAAAAAGCCAAATTACCTGCTACTGGCAATAAGAGATCTTCTGAAGGTACAACATCTTTAATAAAATAAGGAAGCACTGAAGGGTATGGTTTGTACAATGACCTTGACTATGGAGTCACACTGGAAAAGGTAATTGATTCTTTGGATTTAGCTCTGAGGATGAAGTATTTTTTTATTTTAAGATATCTTCTTATTATGAATTGTGCATTTATTATTTTCTTATGAGTTTATGGTTTAGATAAAAAATAACTTGAGTTATTGAATATGAGAAGTTAAAAATGGTAGGAAATGCATCTAGTTACGTTGGTTTTCAACCATGTGGCCTTAAATTCAAAGGCAGAGATGTAATTAGGCAATTTCAAGAAAGAAGGTCCAAGTTGTTGTCTCAAAGAAGAATAGGTGCCTTGCGTATTCACTCTTCAAATGATACTGGCCAAGCTTTTTCCCAAAGCCAAAACACAGTAACAACAAGATCAACTGTGTTGAAAAGAGGCAATCTTAGTCAACCAACACTGGGAGATAGCAAGGGGAAAGCAAAATTGCATCAGTAATTATAAATCAATTATTGTAATAGTCTGAATTATGTATTTTGAACCTGCTCTATGAATGAGCTTATATTCTAGCTAGTCAATTTGGATATCAAACTTCTGTGTATTTTGTTAAGTAATTTGCACAATTGTGGGTCTGTTGTATATGTATGTTATGTTTACTTAGGTAGAATCTATGATTGAGCTTAGTGTTTGAGCTTTATGTGGTTCAAACATATGCAGAGCTTTTTTTGGCATTTTGTTCAACTCAGTGATTGAGCTTTTATTTTTAACTAATTATCAAGCATATAAAGCTCATTTTTCTTTTCAGTTCTAAATTTTTTTCAGCTTATACAAAAATTATGATTGAGCTTTTATGGCAATTTAGGTACTTTGTATTAGCTTCTCTTCACATGTAAATAAATTAATAAGAGGATTGGCATCATCAGCCGATCATTACATTAATAAAGAACTACATTAAGATCAAAATTCCTACTTTTCATCAACAACATCAACCTCCTACTGTTAACATAGATAATTTACTTAGAATTTATTGGAGAATATGCAAATGAGTACAAGTAGACTCAACATTATAATCACCAAAATCAATACATTATTTGTAGCTTTTGCTTTGTCCCTTTCATTAATAGCCTTGTCCCTTTCATATTCAGCCTCTCTAGCTTTGTTAATGAACCTTAAGAATGCACGGTTCATGTGATCAGGAACTAATGGATCATACCATTGAAAATATCCACATGCATTTTGCCTTCCCAACTGCCAATTTCATTGAACTTATGAAGTTCAACATCAAATCCCTAATTCAATTCATAACCAAATAAATGCATACTTACACCAAATCGAGGACAACCAAAAAATTGTCTCCTATGATTTGCATTAGTGAGGGACATTTTCAGTATAGTTGTCTCATTACAATCACACAAAGGTACATTAAATTGATTTCCAAATGAGTAACTACCCTGTGAAGCTGTTTGCTATTGAGATGCCATTCACTGCAAAACCCTTTGCCAAATTTTAAAAAAAAATCTAAAGCTACCAAATGGATGTTAAAGAATAATAAGAAGGAGAACAAGAAGACAAGAAAAGGGTGGTCAATTTAAAGAATAGAAAGAATAAGAAGGGAGAAGCTAGCTCACTGAAGAAATGAAGAAGATGATGGTGAAAATGAGATTAAAAGTCCCATTGAACAGTGACCACCTTTCATATTTTCAATGTCATGTGCCCTTTCGCATAACAATTTCACGAACTCTTCCACATCTACAAAAATGGTTATAAATCATCTTTTTTGGCAAGTTAAGATGTCTAAATGGTAAAAGTGAAAGTATGAGTGTCAAATTGGCAAAAATTGCCAAGTTCAGGGGGTGTGGATGTATTAAGCCATTGTAAAACTAAAACTCTACCAACTATTATATACATACATGTATGTCTTAACCACCAATAATCATATATATGTCTTATGAGATAAAAATACATATAAATTATTCTAAATTCATAAAAATATATATTTATCAAACATTAGAAGAGTTTTAATGTATTTTTTTTTTTGGATATTATTTTTATCAACAAAAATTCTTATATTTGGTTTCTCCTTAAAAAAATTTGTAACAACATTATAAAAAAAATATAAAAAATAGAAACATTCCATATTGTAAATCATTTGTTATATAAGAAAATATTATATGATCATTTCACAAAATAAACCGCTAAAAAAGAATTATTATTATTATTATTATTATTATTATTATTATTCCTACCATTGGTATTACCACTACACACATACACACATATATAAAATCAATTATATATTTGAAATAAAATACATATAAATTATTCTTATTTTTTTAGAAAATATATATTTACCACTTATTTGAAAAATTGAAAACATAATTTATTACTTATTTTATTAAGTATTATTTTCATTTAATAGTAAAAAAATTTTATACATCAAGGCCACTCAAATTTTTTTTTTCCTCCTCTCAAGATGGACAATGAATGTCATTACCATCATCACTCCTTTTTTTAGTAGTGTAAATATAATATAATATAAAGATTTTAAAGTGATTATATATATATATATATATATATATATATATATATATATATATATATATATATATATATATAGATATATTAAACTTATATTTTTAATTAATTATAAATTATTTAAGTTGATTAAAATTTTATAATATCTCATTTTGACGATAGATTAATTTTTTATAGATTGAAAATACATTTATAATTCTAGTATAGCAATAAAATTAAATAATAACAAATCATATTGTTCAATTATTTATTATTATTATTAGTTTGACTAAAAAAAATATTTTTACTAATTTTTCTTACACAAATGTAGATTTTATCTAAAAAATGAAGTTTATCTTCAAAAAATTAAAATTAAATAAAATTCTTACATTGTTACTTTTTTTACCTATTATTGTAGGTAAAACTACTAAATGACATGATGTTATCATGACACTATAAAATTTTTCCTACATAATTGAATGAATGATGCATAAATGTAAAATACTTGTCCAATAAAATCCAAACACCTATATTGAGTGTAAAATATTTATCCAATAAAAATCAAACACCTATACTATTTATATTTAATCGTTGAGTGTAATACATAGTTAAAAATTTCTCACTTATAATTGTTTTACTTGTAGAGAGAATTTAGACCACACCTCGTCAAATGCAAGGAATAGTTAGGACCTTGGCCCTAGGGAGTTAAGGTGTATGTTTTTTTTTTTAATTCATTATCCCAACTTGGAAAAACTACAACTTATCAACAATGGAACCCATAACTTTAAGACCTGAACCCATTATGGTTTACGTTTAAAACCTCCATTCCTAAATTCCTTGGGGTATATCTACACTTATAGCTATCAATTTAAGTATATAGCGGTCCACCCATAAAAATACATATGTATACACAGAGATCCCTTTCCCTACTACCACACTAATTAACTAATAAACAGTCGATAGCAGGCAAAAAAATTCTATAGAAGTTGTAGCAACAAGAACACAATACAACCATTGTCCTGGCTGTCGCCCAAAATAGCCGGTCCAAAACCTTATGGTCAAATTTGAGAAGGATTGGAAAAAATCTGAGGAAACAAAGGTCACATTATGATCTGATGTTTTGGATATAGAAACAGATTCTGAATGCAAATGGGTCTGCAAAAAAAGCTGGCATTGGCAAGGCAAGGTAAGGTATCAAAAGCAACTCCTTTACTACTTGCTTACTATTCATCCATTCATACATTGCACATAGTGATTGTACAACAGACTTTTCATGCTATGCTACCCTGGCTCAAGCTGCTCCTAATAATAACATTACAGACTGACCCACTCTTTCGAATGCTTGCCTTGTACTATCCTCCTACAAAGCCGAGGAATGCGGAATTTACTTCAGACTAAGGTAAAGAAATGGCTTTATCAAAGCACTCATGCTGTACAAGTACCTTTGTTTTTTATGCCTTTGTCTTGTGCTTGCCTGCCCTATACTTCCTCCAGTTTCACTGTAATGACCCTTAACACATGTTTAAACAGTGTAAAGTTAACGTCTTTTGATTGTTTAATTTGCTCAGCTGATGTGATGAATGATATGTTGTTGTTCTTGTTCATGGTAAAATCATGGGTATGGCCTTGTTGCCATTTGTGAACAGATTCTGCAACAAACCTGTTTGAAGGTGAATGAAGAAGTGTTTTTCACATTGGGTTTTAAACTATCCTCTTATATTGCCTCATTTAATGCCCTCTTCAATGATCAACTTACTTCATTTTGTCTCTGTTCTTCTAAAGCTGCATCATTTGTATTGTTTTAAGGCCTGGCCCTTGTACAGGATACGACCCTTTTTTCCTCTGTACTCTTTCTAAGCAGCACCAATGAGAAAATATAACAAGCAAATCACCCATTTTTATTTTAATTCTATGTATTTAAAATTTGTTAAATTCTAAATCAATTTAAATAAAAGTACAAAAATGATAAAAAAAAATTTAACAATTAATTTAACATAACGGTACTCACCATGACACATTTAATTCAACTAAATGTTATAGTCCCAAATTAGCTGAAATTTGTATGAATCTTTTTGTTATTACGTGCCATCAGGAAGACATTAAAAATAGCTCGAATTGATGCAAGATTATCATTGTTTTTTCAAATTGATTATCACTGTTTCGACAAATTTAAAAAATTAGAAAATACATTTGCGTGCTACATAGAGTTTGGCAAATTGCTTGATACCTACTTCATTTGCGAGAATGTGGAATTAAGAATGTAGGAATCTAATGACGAACACCACCACACCTAAATAAATAATTGTTTCAGTTCCAAAAAAAATATAATGTTTTTTTTTAACAACTTGCTATCTATCTAGACATTCTTGAGAATTAAAAAAACAGATTCGCAAATGATAACAAATTTAACTAACAGTAATGTTCATACTCATACTTGTTAATTGTTTCTTTTACTTTTGATAGCTACACAACATTTCATGGCCATCTTCCACAAAATATATATATATATATATATATATATATTGAGTTAAATATTAATGTGGTGCATAACAGAATTCAAACTCTACATGAGTTATTATTTTCCTACTCCCTTACCCCTTACACCCTCATTGGCTGATTCCTGACGTTGTTAGTGCAAAGGAAACCTGATTCTTTTCTTTTCAAGTAAAGAATTTGTGTCCCACTTAAATTGTTCAAGAAGAGTAAGATGAAGGTGGTATTTATTTATTTTTCCGAAATTATCTTTCTTTGTGCCGAACAATATATAATTCACCTCATTAATTACATTATATTTCTACATCTACTTGCATTTATTCATGTATTGTCCCTTGTCAAATCAACTAAAAAAGAAAAAGTAAACCTGTCCTTTCTTTAGTCCTCCCTCTTCCAAACAATGGAATCACAAAATCTTAAATTTCTAATAGCTTCAATTTAGCTATGAATTCTGCTGCATGACACCAACAATCACACAGCCCTGCCCTTATGCATGGGGTTCATGATAGGCTTTGCTTTTCACCTTAGTACACAATATGCATTGCAGTGACCTTGATTATGGCAAGTGGTTGAAAGGGTAGAACAAAAGGTTAAGGTTTAGGAAGCATGTAGGCTATATACATACTCATATAGGGTCTGAAGCGATAGGTCAGTGCTGTCCAATCTCATCCTTTATTATCACTGTCCATCTTTCATGCGAGTCCAGCAATTCTTCTTCTCCATTCTAAGCCAAACAAGGATACCATTAATTACTACCTACAACCTGCAATATGCTACTACTGTCTTCATGTATAGAATTCCCAACTTTGCACGACTCTCTCTGTCCTGTTAACAAAAAAAAAAAAAAAAAAAAATGTCAGGCTATATGTCCTCATTCTGAATTATCCAGAAGGGGACTACGCTTGTTGAACCAGACATTATTGCTGAGTCAATACACCCTTCGTTTTCTACTTCTTAGCCATTACTAGTAGCAATATCACTCAATTTACACAATAAAGTTTTGCTTTATCTCCTTTCATTTCAGTTCGTTTGGTTTTCACAAATTGCAATGATGTCATTAATATGTCAATAAGCTTCGGAGAGCTATCGCTTCGTTTAACCCCTTGCACATCCATGGCATTACATTTACAGAACAGTCTCAGGATTATGATTTTAAAAAATAAATAAGGAAACAAAAAGGGTGGAAGACTTTCGTGCATTGAGATCGAGTAAAACAAATTTCCACATTTGTTATAGGGCTAAAGGGAAGAATTTCTCAAAATCACAATAACATCGCAGGCTACAAATAATATTAACTCATCTTGGGAAAAAAAATTTTGTTATTCAACAATTTGGTTCAATAAGGTGGCTTGAATTGGACTCTTCTTCCAGAATTTAGCTTGGTCGATAAGGTGACTTGAATTGGACTTTCTTCCACACTTTCGCCTATCTTTCAAGTAATAAGAACTCTGAACTTTGGACTTCTAGTTCTTGTTTCTTCTCTTCAGATAATCAACAAGTGAGACAGGATTTGGTCCATCATGAATAGCTGGCTGCGAGATATTCATTGCCAAAATCATTCTTCTGGTTTCAGCATACCTGCAATTACAATTCAAAAATGGTTTATCAAAACTTAATTTCTGGGGCAAGTGTAAGCTTCAAGATAAACATTAACTAGTGGTAACTTTCTGCATCAGAAATGAAAACCTGAAAACAAATGCCAATTTTGCTTGATGCTTATGAGAATGCAGCTGCATTATATGAAATAACTATTCAATTGAAACCTGTCATGAAGCAATTGTATGCAGCTGCTACTCTAGCCAACCAGATGCTTGAATCCTCGCTTCAATTTCTGCAGGCATAATAAGCTTCGACTATTACTTGGAAAGCAAATGGAGCTTCCTGGACGAATTAAGCACAAAGAATGCAGCTTCCCCAGCATTTCACAATAGAATAATGCAAATAGAAATCAAGGGAATTGCCCTCATTCAAAACAAACGCAACTTACATCCACCAAGTCATCCAGATTCCAGTGACATCCTCCATTAGTCTACCCAAGCATCACAGAAGTCCAATTTCAACAAAATTACAAGGCAAATCCTCTGTTGTATAGATTACTGGAACTGGACATCTGATACTTCAAATCCTCATGACTAGGAATAATTTTGTTGAGTCCCAGCCTCCCATTCATGAGCAACTCAGGCATACCCACATTATTGACACTCTTGATTTCATCCCAACCACCCCAACGGCCATTTGACATGTTTACATTTCTAACCTGTTGAGTTGTCACTTGTGCAAATGGAGAAGCGTTGCTAGGTGGGGACTGGCCAAGAAGCAGGTTGCCAGGTGGGGACCGGCCAAGAAGCATTGATGAAAAATTGTAAGCATCATTTGGGGGAGAGAATCTACTTCTGAAGTGGTCTTGTAATCTATGGTTCTGCTTGATAGAAACTGGTTGCTGCATCAGCAACTGAAGCTCAGTATCATGATCAAAATGACCGAGATGTGGGGATAAAGCTGGCCTCATGTCAAAGCCTGAATTATTCAGCCTTGCTGACAGGAGCCCGTCACCTACTTCCACTATTGCAGGATCAAAGAATTCAACATCAGCAGAGTTGCTGACTTTTCTAGATGATGGTGCAGAGTCTTGTAGCATATAGTTTGCTGCAGATAAACACTATGATTAAGGTATGCCAATAAGAATACATGCATAAAACAGCATAAACCATAAATCACAAACCATCATAGTTTACTGCCCCATTAGTAGGAAACCCTGGTGGTATTGCTCTGTTTGAAATTGGAAAACCTGGTGGAGATGTTGGAGCCTTGGATACTGAAAAAACGCAATGCAAATGCTTCAAAAGACTAATAATATTAACAACTCGGGTCTAGCGAATCATAGTACACATGTTCCTAACAGATGGAGCCTATTTCTTTATACTAGAACTTCTTGTTGGAAAGGGTGTGGTTTCTCAAGCATACAAGAATTATCCTTCTGTTTCCCTCTTCCTCTTCATCTTGCCAGTAAACTTATACATTTATCAAAAAAAAAAAAAAAAAACTGTGACAATTCAGGCACTTCAGTATTCTAAACCAAATGAAATTCAGAGGAAAAACATACTGCATAAGCCTTTAACAAAAGTAGAAAAGGGAACAGCATCACAGGAAAGTGAAACAAGAAAAGGTCAAGTTAGTTAGTAACTCACCTGAGAATTTTGACGCTGAAAAAGGTTGACCATTGAGAAAACTATTAGGTTCCACAGAACTACCATTTGAAGAAATATCATGATATTTGTCTGTGCAAATATGCTCGTTCTCATTGCAATGATGATAAGCAGAAGAATTATCAATTGCATTTGCAAGAGAAAGTCCTAAATTAGATTCCTGGTCAAGGAAATCATCCTGCCTGGCAAAGGAGAACCTTGACTGACAGTTATCTTGTACTTTTCTTAAACTTGGCACTTTCAGTATACCATGTTGTTTATCAGTTTCAGTCAGCAACTTGGCTAAATTCTGAGGTGATGTCAATGTATATTCCCATGCATCCAAATCCATAGATAGAATACTAGAGATAATGCTGCTTTCCCCTATATCCAGGGCTGCTTTATTCTTAGAACTAACTTTAGCCTTCTCACATCCTTCCAAGTATTTTACTGATCCCACCTCCGACAATACACTGGAATTATAAGCCCTATCAAAATCCAGATGGCTACTAGATGGCTTATCAAACAACCCATTTGACGGTATTGGTGTTCCACATCCAAATGGAAAAGCAGAAGCATCGTGTTTACTCATTACACTGCTCTGATTTGCATCAATAGTACTATGCTGATAAATCTCACTTTGCTGCCAAGGATGATAGCTAGAGCGTTTCAAATTATGCAGACATGACATTGATGGTGGATTAGGGTTGTCTCCAGAACCTTTCTGCTGATCATCAAAACCTAATAAATCCTCAAGGATTAAGTTTTCCCTTAGTGCTGGTGATGCTGAAGACTCAATGAGTTGGTTGGCATCCTGATGTGTGCCATGAGCTATGGGCACGTTATGATCATAAATTGAACTTTCTACAATAGCAGAACTAGAATTCTCATCCTTAGGATGGCCGGCAATGCTAGTAGATGAGAATGAGCATAATCTCTGAAAGTCTCCATGAACATCAAAATTTTTGTCTTCCTTCATAGCTGAAGAAAGTTTGGCAGGTACCAAAGAGTCTGTGCCAGTAGATGGTACAGCTATATCACCACATGCTACATGGGATGGATGCACTTCGCAGCTTCCTTCAGGTATTTTGATATTATTCATGTCACAAGATCCTTTGGGGCTCACAACTTCAGATGCAAGAACTTGGGGACAACTTGATATTTCAGGCTTATGACTGAGATTTCCAACCAAACCTGACAATTTTGTAGCCAGCGGTACATTGGAAGAGACACGCATGACCCTGATAACAAAAATTAATTAATTAATTAATGGGGATTCCACAGATCAATAAGGAGGCAATTTATGAGCTGTTTATCACTAAAGATTATTATACCATGACGCTGCCCCAGGAAGTGTATTAGATTTTTCAGTAGCACTATCAGCACAAGGTCCACCATCACAGTTTTCAATAGACTGCAGCAAAGTCTTATCAGTTGCGAGAGATTGCAGAATTCAAGTTCAACTCAAATAATCTTGATGAACTAAATTTGTTAAAACATTGCCAGATTACAAAATGCTTTCAACTACAGATGAATTAACAGAAGAACCATCCTCAACCCAGTTTCATGTTATAAGAATCGGAATTGATATTATAAGGATTATCTACAATTGGATCACATAAAGTATTTTCTGAAAGAAAAACACATTAACCAGAGGTCTTACTTTAGAAGAGCTTTTGCAATCGGGTGGTGTTGGTGATGTGTTTCTATCAGTATAATCATCTGTTGGGGGTGGTAATATATTTCCCGAACGCCGATGCAAATTATTTGTTGTGCCAATATTTTGTTGAACTCTACTCCTTTAACACCACAATGCATTAATTCATATTTAAATATATATATATATATATATATATATATTTGGTATGGTCCAAGGACAACCTTCATTCCAATTAACAAACAACCAAGAATCTAAACATGAAAATAATGTTCATCAACCATACCTTGTAAAGGCAGAAACTAAATCATCTTTTGTAAAACTATCTTCTTGAGTACCAAATTCATGCAAATACAAGCAATCCGGAATGCTGCAGGGCTGGATCAACAGAAGCACTAGTCAGAAAGATGTCCATGAAAGCTGTATTCTTAGTTTCCAAGGTTACAGAAGACAAAATTGAATATTATGAGGTTACTTTAATTTGTGAAAATACTTTGCCATAATATTCTACAGGACGCAATTAAAAAAAAAAATCTGAGCCAGACTTTTTATTTCGTATCACCGAGAAGGAACAAAAGAAAACAGCTTTTCCATGCTTCAGCAGTTTTTATCTCTAGCAGATTCCTTCTAAAGATTCAGAAGTGTGTATCTGGGTGAAGGTTACTGACAGGTTGCTCGGATGTATGAACAGGCATTAGCAAACATACCATGTTTTTGAGCCATGCATGGCAATACTTGGTGGTTCCAAAGCAGGCCCTGCAAACGTAACTTCTTGCTAGTTACTGAATAATATCCAATCAAAGACAATTTATGGAGAAGAAGAATGAATGACGAATCATAGAGGAGCATAATAAACTCCCAGTACATTACATTCTAAGAATTTGAGCTCCACCCCACAAACAACCCAAAATAAAATAATTCTGGATGTGCCTTTGTTAATAAAAATACGTGCTTACCTTAAGGATCTACCTTCTAAGACAAAACTGTGTACTGACTGAATACAACGTACAGCTTCCTCCTCTTTTGAATAAGTAATATATCTAACAAAGAGAAAAAGAAATGACTTTTGTCCCATAACAGAATACCACATGCAAGTTCATCCCAATTAGTGAGAGAGTATGTGTGAAAGGGCAAATGAGGAAGAGAAAATAATTGCAACAAATGGGTAAGGCACTTACACACAACAACTGTTGTTTCCAGAATGCTGAATAACTCCAGTTGCTGTTTTAGAAATAGACACCTTCAACACCTTCCCATACTGTCCAAAGTACTCTCTTCTCTGGAGAAGCTGATGGCAATCAATACAAAGATATCTTGATTAGATAATTGGAAATAGACATCTGATAAAAAGGTTAAGCAAATACAAGATACAATTGCTACAAAACTAAGGGTATTACTCACAGCTTCATCTGCAAGGTTCAAAGGTAATCCAATTATGTACACAAGATTCCGCTGAATAACCCTAACATTGCTAAGATGCATTCTTCCTTCAGATGATTTTGGCTTTGCCTTTTGTGATTTTAGTTTTCGCTCTGAATTTATTTCAGCCACCAGTCTGCAAAGTACAGAATGTATTTTCAAGCATGGCCTCAACGACTCATCACACATAACTACAGATTAGCAAGGAAATCACATGCATGCAAATATAACAACCTTTCACAGTCTGCAGCCATCCCAACAATCCTCTCTCTGTCATAGGCCGTGCGGCATGCTGGGCAGCGACCCTCAGTTTTCTCCTTTTCAGCCATTTCCATGACTTGATTCCAGCACCAGACACATATCTGTGAAAAGCAAGGAAAAATATGTAAAAATATAACAAGAAGCGAGGAAGAGGCATTATCAAGCCCAATAAAGAAGAACAAAATGATGATAAAATAACAGCAAAAAGAAAAATCTGAAGTTTAGGGACCAAACCTCATAACCACAGTTGCATGGCTTCAATTGCTGATCGGTCAAATCCATCTCCTCGGTGCACAATGGGCATAGCTTATCCCCGATCTCACTCATAGTTTCCTAAATATTAAACAACACCAAACACATCACACACAAATCAAACATAGTAGTACCTAAGCTAACAGCATTAACCATGTAATATATTAAATTTAGTACAAAGATGAGCAGAAAACTACTTGCAGCATAATTCCAATACTGTAACTAGAATTTTTTACCTAAAAATCACAATCTCTATGAACTTAAATGCAGTACGCACTGAATTAATTACCATGGATTTTTCAACCCGGTTGAACAATTCATTCATAACGTAGTAAAAGAAATCAACTAATCTATTTCAGCTCAAACAGACTTTAAAATTTCAATTTTACACCAAATCGAAAATTAGAAGGGTTGCACTTTCCCTTTTATTTTTTTCAAATCCAAGAACGAGCCAGCCAAACACGCACAGTGTAAAGTCATTAACGGCAGCTAAAAACAGAAATTAAAGAAAACCGAATCGGCAGCTAAAACAGTAAACAAAAAGGAATAAATCTAGAGGAATCGATCAAGGAAAATGCGGAAGCAAGCAACGAATCTGTATCTGAACCAGAAATCAACATCGTAGAAACCGAATCCGGCTTCTATTTCGAGATTTCAGGAGAATGATTAAATAAACAAAGAGATAATTGAAATCAAAACCTAAAAGAAATGAACAATTTAACTTTTTTAAAAAAAAATAAAAATAAAAGAGAAAGGGAGGTGGACAGAGGAGAGGAGGTAACTTACAGCGGGAAAAATGGAATCTGAGAAGCAAAAGGAAGGGAAGAGAAGAGAAGATAGAAGAGAGAGCAGTGACCAAAACAAAAAGTAAATCGATAGACAGTACACAGTAGAAGAGAAAGCAGGGAGCAAGGGAGCGTGAGAGATAGATAGAGAAGACAGATAAAATGACAATTTTGTCCCTTTTTCTATTTAATTAAATAAATAATGAATAATAAATAATAATAATGGATGGATGTAGGTCTGATCACGAGCCAGTTTAGATGTGGAATTGAAATTAGAATTGGTTCGGCCAAAATTAGATTAGAATTTAGGACTGAATTGAATCGGTTTGAAATTGTGGGAAGATCAATTCAGAGCTAGTTTCTTTTTAGATGGAATCATAAATCAACAGTTCTAGTTCTGATTTTGAATTGGTATTTTCAAAATATATATACATTCATTTAATTTTCTTTGAATTTTTTAATTTCAAATCATAATCAATTATAATTTTTAATTTATTTTTATAATTTAATTTTTAATTCAAACCCTTTAAATTTTTTTAAAAATATATATATAATATAAATATTTTCAAACTATGTATATATATTTTAAATTTTATTTTATATATATATATATATATATATATATATATATATATATATATATATATATATATATATATATTGTAAAATTTTTTATTTCAGTCAATATTATATAAAAACTAACATAAAATAAATTTATTTCTATCTATTTGAATTTTTTTATCTAAAATTAACTAGTCAAAGTAAAGTATAATTTTTTTATTTTTAACTAAAATATAACTTATTAAAATGTCATAATAAACTTTTATTTCAACTTTATGCCATGAAAAAAATTATATCAAATCGAACCGGTTTAAAACTGGAACTGAAATTAGCTGATTCTTGAACTGGCCTTGAACAGACCCTATTTTTTGTTCCAGTCCAGTTCCACTGACCCTGGAACCATGAATCGGCAGTTCATGAATCGTGACTAGGCCTAGATGGATGGACTCATAGACATTAAATAGATGGATCGATAGACTTAGCTCGCTGTTGTTGTTGATTTGCAAGATGTTGATGTTGTTAATGTGTCAATCATTAATGTAACTACACATCTCAATAACCTTTTTATTATTTTGTTCGGCCCAATTCAATCCAGATTAGCCTACCTCATGTTACACCCATTTTCAACTGGGTTGGACTACTAAGCTTGCTATGCTAACATTTCCATTTTTTATGGTCGATAGTATTTTTTGGGTTCATAAAAAGGAGAGATGGTTGACATCTCCCCTCACACGGACAATAACAGCTTCCACTTACTTGAACACACCTGGTTTTCACTACAACATAGTATTTTGAGATTGTAACAAATTGGACCTTGTGGTATTTTTCACTACAACATAGTATTCTACTAGAGGAGGAGAAAGGTAAAGATAGAACCTTTTATCGTTTAATATCTTAAAAAGAGTTATATTATTGAGTTACTCGACGTTTGGCAATAAAGTATTAGTTGTTAAATGTTAATTTTTGCAACTTTAGAGAAAGGATGGACTTGGGTTCAAAATCAATACTTTAATAGACCAAACTTAAAATTTTCACAATTACAATCTATTAATTAATTAAATAAATTTATATTTCGTTTTTATTAATTAAGTAATAAACATTTAAAATATACATTACATATTTCATTTTTAAGTGTAATATTTTACATACATATAATAGTCTTTGAAGAAGACTAATCTATCTATCTTTGATAAAAATAATAAAAATAATAATAATAAAAATAATAATAATAATAATAATATTCTACTAGAGGAGGAGTGTAAAGATCAAACCTTTTATCTTTTAATACTTTTAAAAGAGTTATATCACTAAGTTGATAGATTATATCACTATGTTGTTACGCTATTAAAAGATTTTTATCTTTTAATACCTTATATCACTAAGTTGCTTTACTCGACTTTTGGTGATAAAGCATTAGTTGTTAAATGTTAGTTTTTGTGACTTTAGAGAAAGGATGGAGTTGGTTATATTTCTTCAAAAACTATTATATGTATCTAAAATATTACACTCAAATATGAAATATGTAATGTATATTTTAAATGTTTATACATTATGGTTATATATATATATATAATCTCATCATAAATATATATAATATATTACACATGAGGCCTAATTCAAGTGGTAAGAATCTTTTACTCTTGGGAGGGAGAGGTTATGATTTCATAACTTCTCTCTTCACTAAGTATGTGAAACTTACCCTTAATAGTGGTTCATAAAAATGGTTTTCAAAATATTGATTACTAATTGCCCCTCTCAGCATCCCAATGATACTAGGCCATGTATCGAGTTAAAAAAAAGAATACTTACATACATACATATATATATAAAGCTCCAGTTGTAGGCATTGGCACTTTTCGTTTAATTCTAGACACAAGACATTATTTAGATTTGTTTCAAACTCCTTATGTACCTACATTTTCCCACAATTTAATTTCTTTACAAAACTTAATGTAGCGAGATTTACTTTTATATTTGGTTGTGGATCTGTTAATTTATTTAAAAATAAAAATCGTGTTGGTTCTAGAATATTATGTGATGGTTTATACAAGTTGAAATTTGATAATATATGTATTGAGACCTTAATGACCTTGTATCAGAATGTTGTACTAAACACAGTTTAATCAATAAGAATTCTGCTTACTTGTGGCATAAACGTTTAGGTCATATATCCAAAGAAATGATACAAAAATTAGTAAAGAATGAAATCTTTCCAAATTTGGATTTTACTAACATTGAAGTGTGTATTGATTGTATTAAGGTGAAACAAACAAAACACACTAAGAAAGGAGCCACAAGAAGCACATAACTTTTTGAGATTAAACATACAGATATATGTGGACCTTTTGATGTTCCATCTTTTGGTGGAGAAAAATAGTTTATCACTTTTATTGATGATTTTTCATGTTATGGTTACATTTATATATCGCATCAAAAATCCTAATTTGTGAATGCTCTTGAGGTATACATTAATAAAGTTGAGAGGCAATTAGATAAAAAGTTAAAATTATAAGATATGATAAAGTTGGTGAATATTATGGAAAATATAATGAATCAGGTTAATGTCCAAGTCCTTTTGCTTAAATTCTTAAAGAGCATGACATATGTGCTCAATACACTGTACCAAACACACACTATAACAAAATGGTATGGCTGAAAGGCAAAACCGTACATTATTGGATATGGTTAGGAGTATATTGAGCTATTCATTTTTACCTATATCATTATGGATGTATGCATTAAAGATCGCTATGTATTTATTAAATAGTGTTCTTAGTAAGGTAATTGCAAGACTCCTTTTGAATTATAGACAAGTAGGAAACCTAGTTTAAGGTAACTACATATTTGGGGTTGCCTAATAGAAGTAAGAAATTATAATCCATATAAAAGGAAATTGGATTTTTGAACAATTAGTGGATTCTTTATTTAATATCTAAAAAAATCCAAAGGTTATATATTTTATAGTCCTAATCATAGCCCAAGAATTGTGGAAACTAGAAATGCTAGGTTAATTGAAAATGGTGAAATTAATAGGAGTAAAGAACCACGTAATGTGATAATTCAATAAGTTAGAGTGGAGATACATGTTCCTATAGCTTCTAAACTTATTTTTCCTACCATTATTGATCATCCTATTAATGTTTAAGAACAACAAATAAATGACCGAACATTTTAAAATGATAATGTAAATAATGAACTTATAGTTAAACCACCAGAAGCAGTATTAAAAAGATCTCAAAGACAAAGGAGATCTGCTATTTCTAATGATTATGTGGTTTATCTATAAGAGTCAGAAATTGGCTTAGGAATGAATAATGATCCAGTTTCATTTTCACAAGCCATTAAAAGTATTGATTCTTCTAAGTGGATAGATGTCATGGAAGATGAGATAAATTATATGGATAAAAATCAAGTTTAGGACCTTGTAGAATTGCTTAAAGATTGAAAGAAATTTGGGTCTAAATGGGTCTTTAAGACTAAACGTGACTCAAAAGGCAATATTGAAAGGTATAAGGCAAGACTTGTTACTAAAGGCTTTACTCAAAAGGATGACATTGATTATAAAGAAACCTTTTCACATGTTTCTAAAAAAAGATTCATTTAGAATTATTATGACACTGGTCAGCTTATTATGACTTAGAGTTGCACTAAATGGATATGAAAACTGTCTTTCTTAATGGATATTTAGAAGAGGATGTTTATATAAACCAATATGAAGGCTTTTTAGTTAAAGGAAAGGAACACATGGTGTGTAAATTAAAGAAGTCAATATACAGACTTAAACAAGCCTCTTGATAATGGTATCTCAAGTTTAATGATACCATTATTTCCTTTGGATTTAAGGAAAATGCTATTGATTAGTGTATATATATAAAGGTTAGTGGGAGCAAGTTTATTTTCTTAGTCTTGTATGTTAATGATATATTGCTTACTGCTAATGATTTTGGTTTTACATGAAACCAAGAAATATCTCTCTAAGAATTTTGAAATGAAGATATATATATATAAGAGGTAACCTATGTGATAGGAATTAAAATATTCCATGATAGATTACGACAATTATTAAGATTATCTCAAAAGGCATTATTAATAAAATTCTAGAGAGATTCAAAATGGAAAAATGTTTAGCTGGTGTTGTTCCAATTCATAAAGCAAATAAGCTCAACCTTTTGCAATGTCTAAAGAATGATTTGGAATGAGAACAAATGAAAAATATTCCTTATTTTATTATTGGGAGCATAATGTATGCATAAAATTGTACCTGACCAAGCATTAGCTTTGTTGTTAGAATGTTATAAAGGTATTAAAGTAATCCATGATTAGATCATTGGAAAGCTACAAAGAAAGTTCTAAGATACTTACAAGGAACAAAAGATCACATGCTCACTTATAAAAGATGTGACCAACTTGATGTAATTGGAAATTCATATTATAATTTTGGTGGATGTGTGGATGTAAAAAAAAATCCACATTTGGCTACTTATTTCTTTTAGCCGGATGGGCTATCTTATGGAAAAGTATGAAGCAGTCTGTCATTATTGCATCCACTATGAAGGTTGAATTTATGACATCCTTTGAGGCCATAGTTCATGGATTATAGTTGTAGAACTTTATTTCAAGACTTGGAGTTATTAGTAGTATCGCTAAGTCGCTAAAAATTTATTGTGAAAATTTCGTAAAAGTTTTTTTCTCTAAAAATGACAAGTATTCCAAAGGTACTAAACAAATGGAATTAAAATAATTTACCATTAAAGAAGAAGTTTAGAAACAAAGAGTGTCAATAGAACACATTAGCACTAATTTTATGATTGTAGATCCATTAATTAAAGGACTATTACCCAAAATTTTTAATGAGCATGTAAAAAGGATAGGCATTATTGAACATTATTGATAATGTGTTATGACATATATTAAGTTTATTTATCTGACACTTTGAGCTCACTTATGTGTTTCTGATGATTCTTGCTTTCTGGTTGGTATACATAATTGTTTAGAATAATGTACATAGGAACAATCTTATAACAAAGACATAAAAGTTTGACAGTTATGATTATTTTCATTAAAGATTGATATTAATTTTGATGTTAATGTAGTGGTGTATGAAAGGAACTAAGTCAAACAAAAATGATATATAACTGCCATGACTCGCATTAATATTTTAATTTAATAATGGTATTAGTTAATTTAAAAATGATTTTGGCATAATTGATTGTGCACATTATGTTTTTCTTATTAAATTATGTAAGTATATATCATATAAGCCAAGTAGGAGAATGTAAGAATGATTATGTGTCTTAAATGATATTTAATCTTTATTTTATCATGGATATATGTATAAATATATTTATTTGATAAAATAGTTATAATTTAATGAGATTAAAATGCTTAAAGCCTATTAACTATTTAAGAGACATGACTCTTGGTATATTTTGATGGAAAACTACCTATTATGTATATATATAAAGAAGTTTGGTCCTCTCTCTACCCTTCAATATATAAAATAAAAAATAATTCTTCTTATTATACAATATTATTGCTTTTCCATCATCAAGTGATGGGGTTAAGTGAGAGGAATCATTCTTTATCAATTTTTTTTATATTGTGTTCATCAAAATCAAACAACAATCGATAAAGGTATGTTTTCTTTTCAATTATGTGAAAGACATAAAGTTCTAAGATTTATGGAATAATGTGTTTATGCCTAATTGTATATACATAAAACAATAATTAATGTTTACATTATTTTCTTTGAAAATTTGATGTAATTGGTCATACTTTGGTCAATTAATATTTTTTTAATCAAACATTTATATTAAAGAAAAGGAAATTACACTATAAGATCATACTGGACTAGGTTCAAGAACATTGGATCTACATTAAAAATAGAATTAGAAAAGGCGATAATTGATTTGTGTTTACATAACCAATCTGCTACCTGATTCCCTTTCCTAGAGACATGAATGAAGCTAATATTGGCATTAATAGCTGCCAATCTTTGGATTTCTTCCTAAATGACATCCACTTCCTAAGGTCTCACTTCTGTTAAACATTTGCAAAGTTTAACAACAACAAGATAGTTAAACTCGATCATGAATTATCTGTTGTTAAATTTACTCGCACAAATCACAACTTCTCTGATAATAAATATCTTTACTTGAAATAGAGATTAACTAACCATATTTCTTGAATTAAAATGTATTACTGTTCCTCGACTATCCCTACAAACATAAGTAACACAATATTGATTTTGAGCTTTCAAGTAAGAGGCATCACAATTAATTTTTTATACTCCCTCTGTTGGTGCTGTCTAATGTAAGAGTTATTGTGTTATTAGTAGGAGTATCGCTATTTCAGAGTTATTGTAGTATCGCTAAGTCGCTAAAAATTTATTGTGAAAATTTCGTAAAAGTTTTTTTCTCTAAAAATGACAAGTATTCCAAAGGTACTAAACAAATGGAATTAAAATAATTTACCATTAAAGAAGAAGTTTAGAAACAAAGAGTGTCAATAGAACACATTAGCACTAATTTTATGATTGTAGATCCATTAATTAAAGGACTATTACCCAAAATTTTTAATGAGCATGTAAAAAGGATAGGCATTATTGAACATTATTGATAATGTGTTATGACATATATTAAGTTTATTTATCTGACACTTTGAGCTCACTTATGTGTTTCTGATGATTCTTGCTTTCTGGTTGGTATACATAATTGTTTAGAATAATGTACATAGGAACAATCTTATAACAAAGACATAAAAGTTTGACAGTTATGATTATTTTCATTAAAGATTGATATTAATTTTGATGTTAATGTAGTGGTGTATGAAAGGAACTAAGTCAAACAAAAATGATATATAACTGCCATGACTCGCATTAATATTTTAATTTAATAATGGTATTAGTTAATTTAAAAATGATTTTGGCATAATTGATTGTGCACATTATGTTTTTCTTATTAAATTATGTAAGTATATATCATATAAGCCAAGTAGGAGAATGTAAGAATGATTATGTGTCTTAAATGATATTTAATCTTTATTTTATCATGGATATATGTATAAATATATTTATTTGATAAAATAGTTATAATTTAATGAGATTAAAATGCTTAAAGCCTATTAACTATTTAAGAGACATGACTCTTGGTATATTTTGATGGAAAACTACCTATTATGTATATATATAAAGAAGTTTGGTCCTCTCTCTACCCTTCAATATATAAAATAAAAAATAATTCTTCTTATTATACAATATTATTGCTTTTCCATCATCAAGTGATGGGGTTAAGTGAGAGGAATCATTCTTTATCAATTTTTTTTATATTGTGTTCATCAAAATCAAACAACAATCGATAAAGGTATGTTTTCTTTTCAATTATGTGAAAGACATAAAGTTCTAAGATTTATGGAATAATGTGTTTATGCCTAATTGTATATACATAAAACAATAATTAATGTTTACATTATTTTCTTTGAAAATTTGATGTAATTGGTCATACTTTGGTCAATTAATATTTTTTTAATCAAACATTTATATTAAAGAAAAGGAAATTACACTATAAGATCATACTGGACTAGGTTCAAGAACATTGGATCTACATTAAAAATAGAATTAGAAAAGGCGATAATTGATTTGTGTTTACATAACCAATCTGCTACCTGATTCCCTTTCCTAGAGACATGAATGAAGCTAATATTGGCATTAATAGCTGCCAATCTTTGGATTTCTTCCTAAATGACATCCACTTCCTAAGGTCTCACTTCTGTTAAACATTTGCAAAGTTTAACAACAACAAGATAGTTAAACTCGATCATGAATTATCTGTTGTTAAATTTACTCGCACAAATCACAACTTCTCTGATAATAAATATCTTTACTTGAAATAGAGATTAACTAACCATATTTCTTGAATTAAAATGTATTACTGTTCCTCGACTATCCCTACAAACATAAGTAACACAATATTGATTTTGAGCTTTCAAGTAAGAGGCATCACAATTAATTTTTTATACTCCCTCTGTTGGTGCTGTCTAATGTTATCACTCTTAATTGTAACTAACTCTATCTTTTAATATTTGATTCCCTATTGTTGATGAGATTACTCCATTTTTTATTTGTTGTATGGATTACCATTAAGAATTTATTCTTTCCACAGTGCATATAGGATTCTCTAAGAGCCTATTAAACTGCATTATATTTATGGACATCCAAATATTCTAGTAAATGCTAGCCACCAATCTCTTCATGTTTGTGTTGCCATTTTCTTTTAAAAAAAATTTTCTCGCCAACCACTAATTATTAAATGATTGGAATCCTTGAGTCCTTGGAATGTATCTCAATTGACTGGCATACCATATGTGCTTGGAAAGCTCACAAAGAAATAACACATGCTCAAAAGACTCATCTTTATTTTCGCATTTATTGCATCTATCTTCTACCCTACATCCTCTTTTCTTTAAAGTTTCATTAGTTGCTATTGCATTCCATAAGCACCTCCATAAAAATACTTTCACCTTTTAAGGTATCTGTAGTTGCCAAATAGATTTTTGTACTTCATTAATTCTTTCGTTGTTCCCTACACTGAAATTTGTTTGAATGACTTCCCTAATTTGTTGCTTTAAAATTTTATAGCCTGATTTTATAGAGTATTGCCTTCATTGTCATGATGTCATATCACCTTAACATTGCCCATCCCTATATAAGTTGGAATCTTCCTAATTGCTTCTTGTTCCTGATTTAAGAAATATTGATTCAGCAGATTAGAAATCCACTCTTTTATGTTTTGTTCTAAGAGATCTTTAACTAGATAAATTTTCACTCCATTCGTCTTCTGTGAAATAGTTTTGAAATCTAGTAGTGTTAGAATCTATGGGTTTAACCAAATTTTTATGTTAGTCCTAAATCTCAATTGCTATCTACATCCATTTGTTAAAACCTCCCTTCCTTTTAACAGGCTTAACCATATCTAAGAGGCCTTGTTACTTTGTTTAGCTTCTATGAAAGATGTGTAAGCAAAATAAATTCCTTTTAGCACTTTTGAGCATAACATATTTGGGTTTGGTAAAATTCTCCAACCCATTTTAGCTAACAAAGCTTTATTAAACAACTTTTTTATTTCCTAAAAACCCATCCCTCCATTTTTCTTAATCTCTATTAACACTTCCTATTTGATCTAATGTATTTTCTTTATGTTTAAATATTGGCTCCACCAAAAGTGTCTTATAAACTTCTCAATTTAATTAGTTATTCCCTTAGGGATCTTGAAGACAGACATCACAAAAGAAGAAAGAGCTTACAAGATGACTTTTATCATTATTTCTCTGCCTGCTAGAGTAAGGAATTTGGTTTTCAAAGTTTGAATCTTGTCAGAAGTTCTTTGGAGAAGAAAACTAAACATCTTCTTTTTAGTCTGTCCCCACTCCATAGGTAAACCTAAATATTTAGAAGCATAACTTGATTCTTTAATTCCAAAAGCAGCATAAGCATACCTCTTGAGATTAAAATTAGCACTGTAATTAAACATTAATTATGATTTCTGTAAATTCACCTTTTGCCCTGTGGCTTTCTCATATTTAATAAAAATAAAATTAAAAGTTTGGATTTCCAAAGTAGTGGTTTCTCCAAAGATCATCGTATCATCTGCAAATTGGGAATGTGTGATGGGTGAATAGTATTTACTGATATTTATTCCTTTGATATTTCTTATTTATTATTCCTTGAGGATTAATCTAAATAACTATTCAACAACCAATATGAATAGATACGATGAGATGGGGTCTCCTTGTTTGATACCCTTCTGAGGCTTGAACGTTCTCGTCAAAAAACCATTAATGGATATAGAAAACTCAACTATTTCAACACATTGCATTAATAAGTTGATCCATGCCCTTTAAAAACCAAACTGAGACAAAATTCTTCTAAGAGATACCTAATATAGGGTTTTGCCATATCAAGCTTAAGAGCTTTCCAGAGACTCATTCTGGAGACTCAAAAGATTTCAAGTTTAATGTTTGGTGGGGCAATAATTAAGGTTTTTTAAGTCTTTTTCTATATCCATAAGTCTTCATTTGTCTTCATTAGAATATATATGCAAGTTATCAATCTTAATTTTGATCTTAACAAACTTAATTTTAAGCTACTAATGTGTTTGTTTTAAGTGTTTATAATTTAAGAGTAATTTAGAAGTCAAAATAATGATGAACTATTACAGAAAAATTATTTCAGAAAGTCATCATAAGTACTATCTCAACCAGACTACTCATAGGGACTAAATTTCATAAAAAGTGGAAGTTTTATTATAGTCCCGATCGAGGCCAAAGTAGTCTTAACCGAGATTATGGGAGACCAATTTCTGTATAAAACTCAAGAAATGGCAGAACTGATCTCAATTTAATGTCCCAATTGAGACACTGCTCAGGATATGGTAGTCCTGATTGGGACATTGATATCCTGACTGGGACCAAAGTAGAATTTTAAACACAATGGCTCATAATAATTATTCAATGCTAGTCCCGATCGGGATTGATAATATCCCGACCTGACCTGATAAAATGCAGGTCAAAAGTTCAAATTTCATTCAAATGGACTTTATTTTTATTAGGAACGAAATTGTTGCTTCCAACAGCTATAATTGAATTGCTTAAGTATAAATATGACCACTGAAGATTATTTTAAGGTTAAGAAACTTGTTTATTCATTCTCTACTTTCAATCATTCAATTAAGATCTCTAAACTCTTTCAAAATTTATTTTATTGTTGTATACTCTTATGAGAGTTAATAAGTCTTAGAATAGAAATTCTTTTTCTTTTATTTTCTGGGATTAAAAAATAAAAAGTGAGATTCTATTCTAAAAGAATTAGTTTAAGTGTTTAGCCATTAAAACACTTATGATTTCAGTTTTAGTGTGAGCTTTGAAAACACTTGTGAATCGATTTTTGAGTGAGTCTTGAAAACTCAAGTTGTAAGGTTTGAGTTAAGCCTAAAACTCAAGTTTTAAAAATCAATCTAGGGAATAGATTATGGTGATTCAAAATCTTAAATTAGGGATAAGTTAGGTGGAGATGTAGGATTGTTGAGAATCCAAACTCTTTAAATTCTTATGTTCATCATTCTTCCTTCTTAATATTCTTTTTAATTCTTGTTCAAATCCTTTTAATTTCTTATTTTTGTTAGATAGTCCTATTCACCCCCCTCTAGGACTCTTTTAATTGGTATCAGAGCTTGGATTCCAGGAATTTAATTACTAGAATACAAGATCATGGGGAATGAATCTTAAAATGTGTCTTCACTGAGACCATTCTTTGATGGTAGTGATTATCCTCATTAGAAGTTCAAAATGGAACTATATCTAGATTATGATTCCATTAGACTTTAGGAAGTTATTCTTAAAGGTGGAAACCACAAGAAACTATCATTGATGGTGTACAAACTACTCTTTTAAGAAGTGATTGGAATAATGATCAAAAAGAAGAAAACTATAAAAAATAAGAAAGTTATAATCACTATATTTTCTTCTATGACAAAAGAAGAAGGCATTGCAATTTAGCCAAGGAAATGTAGGAGACCTTGGAGAACCATTATGAAGGCAATATACAAGTAAGAAGCAAAAATGTTCAACTTCATATATATGAATATAAACTCTTTAACATGAAGCCTTAAAAATCAATCATGGAGATGACAAACCATCTTAATGCTCTTCTCACAACCCTCAAGAAACTTGAAAAACATTTCTCTAAGGAAGAGATGAATAATAAGATTTTAAGAATCCTACCTTAAAAGGATTGGGAATTCCATGTCACTTCAATTGAGGAAGCATAAGACCTCTCTGCCCCTCTCAACTAACATGCTTATTGGTAAGCTCTTGACACATGAGCTCACATTCAAGCAAAAAGGTGAAGAGCAAAAAAAGAAAGAAGAAAAGAAAAAGAGTATAGCATTGAAGGTCTCACAAGAAGAAAGTCAAAATGAAAATATTAAAGATTCTAGTGATGAAAATGGTGATATTGCCATACTCATTAGGAAATTTAAAAAGTTTTACAAAAGAAAAATTTCTCAAGAGTAAGGGACTTCAATAAGAAGTTTGAAGGAGATGGTAAGAAGAGAACTAAAGAAGTTATTTGTTATAAATGCAAGAAACCGGGACATATCTAAAGTGAGTGCCCTAAACTCAAATTCAAGAATAATGGAGCAAAGGATAGGAAGAAGGCATTCAAAGCTACTTGGGATGACTTCTCTAAATCTAAAAAGGAAGATGAACAATAACAAGTGGCCAATCTTTGCTTTATGACTCTTGAAGATGAAAAAAAGGTACCATATAATTATAACTCTTCTTGTGATGAATATTGTGTTTATGATAAATATGATGATAATGATGACATTAAGAATTGTATTGTGAACAAACTCTTACTTAAATGTAAAAACTTGCTTTTTAGAAAGAAGCATTATAAGCATGAGTTAAATAACTTAACTAAGGAATTTAAAAAGTTGAAAATTGAATTCTTTAGTCTTATTAAATCAAATGATAAACTTTCTAGTAATTTAAAATCTTTTAATTCTTTAAAACAATAACTAAAGAAAACTAGTGATAAAAATCATAAACTTTTTAATGAAGTTGTTGAGCTAAAAAATTCCATATCGAAATTTCAAAGAAGAAGAGAGAGTTTAGATAATTTACTTGACTCTAAAAAATTTCATGAAAATATTCATGGAATTGGATATACTAATGGAATGGCCTTATTTTCATTATTATCATATATTAAATTTATTAAAGCATCATGCAATTCCATTCCATATACTTTAGAACTAATTGAGACTTAAGCTTTCAAAGCTAATAAGTCTCTTATGTTAAATATTAAAGGGAAGTCTCATAAAACTCAATCCTATACGACACAAAGAGGTAAGGCTCAAAATAGAGCACCTTAACCTAATCATGCTTATATGTACACTAGACACATTCACATTCGGCATGCTACACAACACAATGTGCATAAACATATTGCATAAACCTATCAAGATACATATTGTCATTATCAATGCATGTCTTACACAATGACTTAAAATAATAGGAGACACACACCACCTCAACACAAAAGGAATATTTCATACTCTAGGAAAGTATATCATCTTAGGAGAAATAATTTTGAAAATGTTGTATATTCATATTGCATGATAAAAGGACATACTAACAATTTGTGCTTCTATATAAGACTATATATGAATTTGCTTTCTATAGATCCTATGGATTATCTTGGGACTAACCAACCTAAATTAAAAAAGGTTTGGGTTCAAAAAACACTTACATTATTCTGTGTAGGTGTGCTTGAAATCCATAAAAATAAAAAGCAAGTGGTATCTTAATAGTGGATGTTTAAGGCACATGATAGGAGACAAGGAGCAATTCAATAAGCTTGATGCTAAGGATAGAAGACATGTCACATTTAAAGACAATGCAAAAGGAAAGATTATTGACATTGGAGAAATAGGTAATCCTCAATCCTTATATATACATCATGTGTTGTATAGATTGGTTTACTTAAGCTTGAATTCACCAAGGATAAACCTTATGATGCTTGCTAAATGGGAAAATAATCCAAGTTCTCATTTAAGCTAAAAAATGTACTATCCACTTCTAGACTACTTGAACTTATACATATAGATTTATTTGGACCAACTAGAGTTTCTAGTCTTGGTGGAATATATTATTCATATGTATTAGTTGATGATTACTCTAGATTTACTTATGTATATTTTTTTGCTCATAAGAATGATGCATTTAAACCTTTTGAAAATTTTGCAAAAAGAGTTAAAAAAAGAAAAAGGATTTTGTATTTCATCCATTAGAAGTGATTATGGAACTAAATTTGAAAATGAATTCTTCAAAACCTTTTCCAAATGAAAATGGTATTTCACATACATTTTCATCTCCTAGAACTCCTTAATAAAATCGAGTAGTTGAAAGGAAAAATAAAACTCTTATGGAAATAGCTAGAACAATACTTTATGAGTATAATTAACTTCTATACTTTTGGGTGGAAGTTGTTAACATATCTTTTTATATTTCAAACCAAGTTTTTAAAAGACCAGTTTTAAATAAAACTTATTATAAGCTATAGAACAATAAAAAAAATCCAAAATCTCATATTTAAGAGTATTTGGATACAAGTGTTTTATATTAAACACCAAAGATAATCTTGGAAAATTTGATTTTAAAGCTGATAAAAGAATTTTCCTAGGCTATTCTATTTCTAGTAAAGCATATAGAGTTTTTAATAAAATAACTTTAATAGTTGAAGAGTCAATGCATGTTATATTCGATGAATCAAACTCACTTGATCCTAGAAAGGATGTTTGTAGTGTTAATGATCTTGTAGGTGACAATGAGATTGTGGAAACTCAAAAAGAAAATGCTAGTAAGCCTTTGGAACTTGAAGGTCCAAACAAGGAGGATAATGAGGAAACATCTCAACCTACCTTGAAGGATGAACTTCCAAAGGGTTGACAATTTAAGAAAGCTCATCCTTAAGACCTTATTATAGGTAACACTATAAAAGGGGTAACTACTAAATCTCAATTAAATTCTATTCTTAATTTAGCTTTCATTTCTCAAATTGAGCCAAAAAATATTAATGATGCATTAAGTGATGAATTTTGGGTCCTTGTTATACAAGAAGAGTTAAATCAATTTGAGAGAAATAAGGTTTGGACCTTGGTTCCTAGACCAAAACATCATCCTATTATAGACACCAAATGATTATTTAGAAATATGATGAATGAACAAGGTGTCATAACTAAGAACAAAGCTAGACTAGTAGCTAAAGGTTATAATCAAGAAAAAGGCATTAATTATGATGAAACCTTTGCCCCTATTGTAATGTTAAAAGCTATTAGAATACTACTTGCATTTGCATCATTCATTGATTTTGAACTTTATCAAATGAATATTAAAAGTGCATTTCTAAATGGTTTTATTGAAAAGGAGGTATATGTTGAGCAACCTTCGAGCTTTGAAAATTTTGATTCTCCAAATTATATTGTTAAATGTCAAAAGCATTATATGGATTGAAACAAGCTCCAAGAGCTTGGTATGAAAGATTGAGCAACTTCTTACTAGAGAAAAGGTTCTCTAAAGGAAAAGTTGACACAACTCTTTTCATAAAAAAATCGAAGCATGATTTATTAATTGTTCAAATATATGTTGATGATATTATTTTTGGTGCTACTAACCATTGCTTGTATGAGGAATTTTCTAAGCTAATGCAAGGAGAATTCAAGATGAATATGGTAGGAGAACTAATGCTCCTCAATTCTCTACCGGACATACTAAAGTCTCTTTCATCAAATCCAAAACACTTTAGTATGTTCATCATTTGATTACTTACTTTATTAATGGTTTAGCTCTTTTAAATGAAGCCCTTTCTCTTGATGACCCTTTTATTCTTTGTTGTCTTCATCATAATGAGAATATAACCTTGGAAAGATTTTTACAATGGAGAATTTGGTTAATTAGTGATAGTCACACGAATGCAATTTATATTAATAGAATTGTCACAAAGTTAGCTAAATTCTACAATATTAATCTTGACTCTCTACCCTCTCCCAAACCCATACTTCTTGATGTGTCTTTCATTAGAAATTCAAAATAGTTCACCTCTATTAATAGAGTATGGATTTGGAAACACGACCTTAGAGCTAGTGAAAACATTGAAGCTATATTTCAAGAATTAGAAGAGCAAGAAGGTCAAGACCTTGGGGAAGAAGAATAAGAACCTCAACCTCATGTTGCCCCTTTAAGGAAAAGAACAAGAAGTGAAGCTACATCAACTCAAGATGCTTAAACTCAAGATGATGAATCTTCTTGGGTAGGACAAATCTTTGAATGCATATCGTTAATGGAATCCAACTTCAATTCCAACTTTGATGAATTTGAAACCAATTTCAATGTGCATATAAATCATATTGGTGGCAACATTGCTTATCTTCAACATGATGTCCATCATATTTATGAGCAACAAGGCTACACTTGCACCTATCCTCCCTCTCCTCTTTTATAATAGACCTTATATGTACTTTTCGTTTGTTTTATTTTTTGTATATGTTTGGTTTATTTTTGTATATGAGCCTTTAGCTGTTAATTTATTTTTAGAATCATTTTATACTTGTTTATGTTTAGTTTATTTTTAGTATTTTATTTTTGTATTGAATGCATTTTAATTATTAATGAAATTTTCCTTCCTTTAAAAAATAAATTTCTCTATTATTCATTCTTTTTTTATTTTTAACAAAGGGGAGAAATATTTGAGTGTGCATTGCATTAAAGGGAAGTAATTTTTTTTAATAAAAAAGGAATTAATTTTAATATATGATAGTGTGTCCTTAATATCAAAATATTTTTTCCTTATTTTTGATAAGTGAGAGAAAATTATTTTGAAATATGCCTTATTATTTCATAAAGATTTGGTATATTTTTATTTATCATTATTTTTGTTTATGGTCTTTTGTTTACTCTACCTTTTTAGCATAAGGGGAGAAGAAGCCTTATAATATTTGTGCTTAGTATTTATATTTATAATATGCTAAGTGTCACATGATTAATTAGCTAGTTAAGCTCTATATGATTATGTGAGGTCTTCCTATGTGTACTATTTTTGTGATGCATTATATTCAAATATGTTTGAAATTGTTTTCTTTATATTGTCAAACATTTTTTTTTTATTTTTAACACATTTGTTATGGAAGGTCATATTTTTCTCATGATATATTTTTGACATTGAAAATAAATTAAAATTTATATTTCTTATCATGTCTATATTCATAGGAGGAGAAATAAAAAAATATATGTGATTTTATTTGATATTATCACTATTATCACAATTGTTATCTATTACACACTTTACTTTATATTATTTTTATTAAACTCAAAATAAGTTTGTCAAAATAAAAAGGGGGAGATTGTTAACCTTAGCAAGTTATCAATCTTAATTTTGATCTTAACAAACTTAATTTTGGGCTACTAATATGTTTGTTTCAAGTGTGTATAAGTTACGAGTAATTTGGAAGTCAAACTAATGATGAACTATTGAAGAAAAATCATTCCAAAAAGTCATCATAAGTACTATCTCAATCGGACTACTCATAGGAACTAAATTGCAAAAAAAGTGCAAGTTTTGTCATAGTCTCGACTGGGACCAAAGCAATCTCGAACGGGACTAAGAGAGACCAATTTCTATATAAAACTTAAGAAATGGCAGAATCGATCTCGATCTAATGTCCTGATTGGGACACTGCTCAGGACATGGTAGTCCCAATCGGGACATTGATATCCCAACCAGGACTAAAGCTGAATTTCAAACACAACAACTCATAACGGCTATTCAATGCTTGTCCCTACTAGGACTGATAATATCCCGATCGAGACCTGACAAAATGTAGCTCAAAAGTCCAAATTTCATTCAAATGGACTTTATTTTTATTGGGAATAAAATTATTGCTTCAAACAGCTATAATTGAATTGCTTAAGTATAAATATGACCTTTGAAGATTATTTTGAGGTTAAGAAATTTATTTATTCATTTTATACTTTCAAGCATTCAATTAAGCTTTTTAAACTCTTTCAAAATTCATTTTATTGTTGTATACTCTTGTGAGAGTTAGAATAAAAATTGTTGTTCTTCTATTATCACGACCCAAATTGGGGAGTCATGATCAGCGCTAGGGAACGAGAATTCTCCCGAATCTAAAACCTGTAACAAGCCTTAAAAATAAAAACTCAAATATACATAAAAATATATCAGAATTAAAACTTTAATTAATATAAAAGAAATCCATATCACCTCATAATAAAATATTCATACAATATTCAAATACAAGAACACTGTCTAATACAATACAGATACTAAAATAATAAGCACTATTACTGCAGCGTTTACTTAAAATACAAGAAAAGTAATGGTTCAATAATTACATAAATCGGCCGGGGAGGAATAAGTGTGGTGAATAAATCTAATAGGGAGGTCTGAAGTAAAAGATCCTGAAAAAAATATTGAAAGGGGTCAGACCTCACTGAGTGAATTATTATTATATATACACACGCAATCTAAATACATAGACACTCAAGTATCAGTATAATGATATATATATATTTATTTATATATACATGCATTTCATACAAATGCTAAAAACCCAATTTTATATAATAATAAATGTAGAAGAATTTTGGGTGAAGGATCGGAGTAAAACCCTAAAAAATATTCTGCAACCTCGATCACTGAACCTCACTAGCTAACAACCTCACTTAATTCAAAAATATTTCTCTTTTAAATTTTTGAACAATAGACAGACCCTGAGACACTAAGTCAACCGAGGTCCCACAGTCTCATTTTTGGCATGATTGACCTTGGGACACTAGGTCAACCGAGCTCCCGTAATCACACCACTTTCTCACCACAAATCTTAATAATCAATTATTCATATTTCACATCAATAAATTCCATAATATCAATTCTAACATTTTAACATATTGATGCGCATACAGTTCTAGTGTAGTTCACGAGATAGTATGTTCTGTTGCTATCATTCAAAATATTTTATAAAAAATAATTAAATAAATGAAATCATATTAAATATGTAAAACATCCAATTTATACAAATAAATATTCAACTTTATATATATATGCAAACAAACATACATGTATATTAACAATAACAATTAATATTTAATGCAACATGACATAATAAAATTTATATTTTATTAAAAATATAAATGCCAATAATTTCTCTACATGTAATGCATACATATAATAATAACTCACAATTGTGCGCTCCTCTAAAATAACTCGATTAGCCTTGTTCTGTAGGTCTTGGTCTTGGTCTTGGCGCAACTATAGGAAAATAAATAATAATAATAATAATAATAATAGAATTAAATTATTAATTTTATACATCTAGAATTTCTGAAGAATAAGACTCGTCTAAAACTCAAAACTTAGGACCAACCCAATGTTACATTTTATGAAAAATCTACCACAAATTCGGCAGAGTTTTATTTCTAAAATGGACGTCTCTCTACTAAAAGTAGAGTCAATCATGCACGCAAACACACTTCAAATACACAAAATGCTCAACTTCTCGGATTGGGCCCCTAAACTATAATTATTGCCCAATTGAGAACTAATATACTCAAAATCAATAATATAATAATAAATATTCATAATTCACTAAAATTCATAAAATACTACAATTTAATTTATTTAAATAATAAAAACATCAAAGATATTTATTTTCAAAATAAATAATAAAATCCCAAATATAATTACATAATATTAATAAAAATTCATTTTTCAAATATTCAAAATTAAATAGCATAAGTTACCAATAATTATTTAAATTGCTCAAATATATAATAAAAATAGCTAAAATTTCATTTAATAAAAAAAAAATAACTAAACTATTATTTGAATATATTTTCAAAAATTATTATTAATTAGCTAAAAATAGTAAATAAGTTATAAAAATTATTTTAATGCTATTTATTACTCTAAAATTTTTCAAAACATAATAATTAACAATAATTTCCATTAAAATATAAAATTTACTAATTTATACTAATTTTTCAAAAAATCTAATTTTTACATAAACATTCAAAAATTCATAATAAACATTTAGAATACAATTCAATAAATTTCTTCACAAAATATGCTTAAAATAATTAGTAGAATTTATTAAAAATATAATTTTCCTAAGCTCAGAACAGTACATGAACAGTAACACCAAGCCTGAAAAATCAAAATTTTTAGAAAAATAAATAAAAATCACATTTTACTTCCTTACAACCTCTACAACAATTAGCTTCAAAGCAACAATAGCTAATAAAATCAAATAAAGGCTTAAACTAACAAAAAACTCAAAATACTAAAAAACAAATTATACAAAAACGAGATAGTTACCGAAGTTGAAACTCGAAACAGTTTAAAAATTTGAGAAGTCTAGAGGATGAGCTTCGAAAAGAGCCCAATGTTAGCTCCTATCATCGCTAGAATTGTCTCTAGTGAGCAAGGAAAAATCTTGCCAAATAATGAACTAAGAAGAAAAAAGGAAAGGAAAGGAATAGTGGGATGCCAGGGAGAGGAAATTGCTAGTGGCGGCGTTGGCTAGTGGTGACCGGAGTGATGGGTGAGGGTGGTGGTGTCGAGTGGTGGTTTACTGATGTGTAAGAAAGAAAAGAAAGAAAAAAAAAAGAGAAAGAAGAAGAAGTAAGAAGGAGGGTCAAAGCCACTGGACGTTTTTAACTCCTTTTTTTTTTTAGCATAAAAGATAAAACTTAAAAATAATAATAATAATATTTTTTTTAAATTAACTTCTCTCACCAATTCCATTCACACAATATATATATATATATATATATATATATATATATATATATATATATATATATATATATATATATGTTTTAATAATAATATTTTATTTACAATTAATTTAAATTTAATACAAGTACACAAATAATAATCAATTAAATAATTAAATATTAATTGACACTAATTAATCCCAAATAATATTAAGTAATATACAACAATAAAATTAAGATTCTAATTTCAAATTAATAATAATGTTATAATTTAATAAAATAAATAATAACACTAGAATTTAATTTAATTTCACAAATAATAAAAATAATAATATTAAAATAATATTCAACACTAAATATTCAAATTTAATTTCATAAACTAATTAAATATTATAATTTAATAAAATAATTATTAACACTGTAAATCCTATAAATTAATTTAAAAATTTATAAAATTTTGGGTTATAACATCTATTTTCTGGGATTAGAAAATGGAAAATGAGATTCTATTTTAAATGAATTATTTTAAGTGTTTAGCCATTAAAACACTTGAGATTTTAGTTTTAGTGTGAGTTTTGAAAACACTTGTGAATTGGTTTTTGAGTGAACCTTGAAAACTCAAGTTGTAAAAATTAATCCAGGGAAATAGATTATGGTGATTCAAAATCCTAACTTGGGGATAAATTAGGTGGAGATGTAAGATTGTTGAGAATCCGAACTCCTTAAATTCTTGTGTTCATTATTGTTCCTTCTCAATATTCTTTTTAATTCTTGGTTAAATCCTTTTAATTTCTTATTTTTGCTAAATATTCCTATTCACCTCCTCTAGGACTCTTTCATATATATATATATATATATATTACAAACACCTTCAGTTTGATCAGCCCGTAATGAAAATCGAGTGATGAGATAATACGAATTTTGAATGCAAGAAGATCCAAAATCTTCTCTAAAATGGACTCGAAAGCTAGACCTAGCCTAAACCCAAGGACACCAAACCTAAGCCTATAAAATGCCCAATCCCCTTGGCCTAAAGGCCTAAACTAGGCCTGGATAAAGAGGCCATGGCCTCTTAAAAGAAGCAATACCTCTTAGGCCTCACCAATGCCTCATCAAAGAGGCATCGCCTCTTTATAACTGATCTCTATAGTATTAAACACTATTAATAGCTGTATTAAATAAGAAAGGGGCCCACTTATCTATGATTTGGAAGATTTAAACATAAAAGGAAGACTTTTAGGGTAGAAAGAAAGGCTAGAAAAGTGTGAGTAATTATGAAAAATAAGGGGAGAAGGTTGGATATTGATTTTTAGGAATTTGAAAAAGGCAAAGGGTAAGGGGCTTAAGGGGAGGTAAAGTGTGTTTAAAAGAAAAAAGAGTTGTCTAGAAGGAAAATAATAGGAGTTTAACTTAAAAGAATTCACTTTCTTAAGGATGAAGAAGGAGTTCTTGCATTCAAAAGCATCTGATTAAGCAAACCATACTCTGAGGGCTCAGTTAGGAGCATCAAACTCATCCTAATAAGTAAGAACCTTTATTTTTAAGCTTTAAGTTCCTTCACTTCATTTAAAAGCTTTAATTTCTTGATTTTCTTATTTGTTATTATGGTTATTGCCCATTTCAAACCATATTGAAAGCATGATTGCATAAAATATTTGGCATTTACTGTAATTCTTTGTGTATTTGTATCACTTTTTATTTATTTGTATTGGTTTCAAAGTTGCTTCGGATTTAAGAAATATGTAGCCTGCTTCTGCGCCTATTAGAAAGGCGACGTCCATTTTGAGGTGACTTGAAGTTGCCTCATGGTCAGGAGGTGACGCCTCATTGAAATGAAGAGGTGTCACCACTTCATCAGAATTTTGAATGATTTAACTTTAATGCATAGTGTTTATTTAGCATATGAAAGAGTCCTAAAGGGGGTGAATAGGACTATTGAACAATAATAAGAAATTAAAAAGATTTGAGTAAGAATTAAAAGGAATGTTGAGAAGGAAGAATGATTAATATAAGAATTTAAAGAGTTCAAATTCTCAACAATTTTGCATCTCCACCTAACTTCTCTAGGTTAGGATTTTGAATCAGTATAATCTATTTCCCTAGATTGATTTTTACAATTTAAGTTTTAGGCTCAACTCAAACCTTACAACTTGAGTTTTCAAGGCTCACTCAGAAACCAATTCACAAGTATTTTCAAGACGCATACTAAAAATGAATTCCCAAGTGTTTTAATGGCTAAACACTCAAACCAATTCCTTTAGAATAAAATCTCACTTCTTGTTTTCTAATCCTAAAAAATAGAAGAATAAGAATATCTATTTTAACACTCACTAACTCTCACAAGAGTATACAACAATAAAATGAATTTTAAAAGAGTTTAGAGAGCTTAATTGAAAGCTTGAAAGTATAGAAAGAATAAAAAAGTTTCTTAGCCCTAAAATAATCTTCAAATTTATATTTGTACTTGAGCAATCCAATTATAGTTGTTAGAAGTAATAATTTCATTTCTAATAAAAATAAAGTCCATTTGAATAAAATTTAGACTTTTGAGCTACAATTTGTTAGGTCTTGGTCAATATATCATCAGTCCCAGTCGGGATGAGTAATGAATAGCCATTACGAGCCATTACATTTGAAATTCTGCTCTGGTCCCGGTCGATATATCAATGTCTCGATTGGGATTGCCATGTCCCGAGCAATGTCTTGATTGGGACATTAGATTAGGATAGGTTTTACCATTTTTTTGAGTTTTATGAAAAAATAGGTTTCCTTTGGTCCCGGTCAGGACAATGATAAGGTTTTGCACTTTTTTGTACAATTTAGTCCCTGTGATGAGTCCAATCAAAATAGTACTAATGATGACTTTCCGAAATGATTTTTCTTTGATACTTCATTATTATTTTGACTTCTAAAGTGTTCATATCTTATACACACTTGAAGCAAACATATTAGTTACTTAAAATTTTAGTTTGTTAAGATTAAAATCATGATTGATAACTTACTAAGGTCAACAATCTCCCTTTTTTTTATTTTAACAAACTTATTTTGAATTTGATAAAAATAATATAAAGTAAAGTGTGTGATTGATAAAAATTATGATAATAATGATGATATCAAATGAGATCAAATATATTTCTTTATTTCTCCCCTTATGAATATGGACATGATAAGAAATATAAATTTTAATTTATTCTCAATTACAAAAATAAAAAATATATCATGAGAAAAATTATAATAGATGTGTTAAAAACATAAAAAAAATGTTTGACGATATAAAGGAAATAATTTCAAATTTATATGCATATAATGCATTATAAAAATAGTACATACCTCATATGATTATATAAAGCTTAGCTAGTTAATTGATCACATAACATTTAGCATATTATAATCATCAAACTAAGCACAAATATTACATTGTTTCTTCTCCTTCTTTGCTAAAAAATATTGGAAACAAAAGACCATGAACCAAAACAATGAAAAACAAAGATATACAAAATCTTTATAAAATAATATGGCATAACAAAAAATTTTCTCCCCTTATTTCAATGTATTAAAGACATTGATATTAAGGACATATTATCACATAGTTATGTCACTAACATAAACACATCTTTGTACAAAGAATTTCTTCCCTTTTATCAAAGATCAAAATAATTCTCAAGAAGAATTTATACATGAATTTTGCATAATTAAAAAATGTACATATAGAAACATAAAAAAGAATTATGTCTATGCATAAAAAATAAATTGATTCAAACTCAAATATTTCTCCCCCTTATCAAAAATAAAAAAGAATGAATACTAGAGAAATTTATATTTTAAAGAAAGGAAAATTTCATTAATAATTAAAATGCATTTAGTATGAAAATAAAATACTGAAAATAAATGGAAAATAAAATAAGCATAAAATGAGTCTTAAAAACAAACTGACAGCTAAAGGCTCATATATGAAAATTAAGCCAAAAATATACTAAAAAGAAAATAAATAAAAAGTACATATAAAATATAATCTTGAGGAGGGGATGAAGGAGGAGGAGGAGGAAAGGTGCATGTGTAGACTGATTGCTCATAAATATAATGAACATGATGTTAAAGGTGAGCAATGTTGTCATCAATTTGATTGAAACACACATTGAAATTGGATTCAACTTTATCAAAGCGAGAATTAAAGTTGGATTCCATTAAGGACATGCATTCAAAGATTTGTCCTATCCAAGAAGGTTCATCATTTTGAGCTTGAGCACCTTGACTTGATGTACCTTTACTTCTTATTCTTTCTTGGAGGGGCAACATAACATTGAGGTTTTTATTCTTTTTCCTAAAGGTTTTTACCTTCTTGCTCTTCCAATTCTTGAAACATAGCTTTAATGTTTTCATTTGCTCTAAGGTTATGTTTCCAAACCTAAACTCCATTAATAAAGGTGAATTGTTTGGAGTTTTGAATGAAAAATGCATCAAGAAGCATGAGTTTGGTAGAGGGTAGAGAGTTAAGATTAAAATTGTAGAATTTAGCTAACTTTGTGACAATTCCATTAATACAAATTGCATTGGTGTGATTATCACTAATTAGTTAAATTCCCTATTGTAAAAATCTTTCCAAAGTAATATTCTCATTATAATGAAGACAATAAAGAACAAAAAAATCATTAAGAGTAAGTGCTTCATTAGAGAGAGATCTACCATTAATATAGTAGGTAATGAAACGATAAGCATACTAAAGTGCTTTGGATTTGATCAATGAGGCTTTAGTATGTTCGACAAAGAATTGAGGAGCATTAGGAGCTTTAATTTCATCCTAATAGGAAAAGGCAAGCCAATGAGTGTTAACTTGAATGTGTCCCTCTTGAGAAAAGCCAAAAAGAGTGTCAAACTCTTAATAGGTCATGAAATGATCTCTCCCTCCCAATTTGAATCTCATGGAGAAGTAGGGATTATCATCATCAAATTTGGTAGAACGAAGAGTATAAGAAGAAAGAAACTCAATAATGAGAGAAGGATAGGGTGGAAAAGGTGAAAAAGAAAAATCATAAATCCCACATTTAAGAAGAAGATCTTGTACTTCTCAATAACAACCAATTACCTTGAGAGTAGGCTCATCCATAAATCTTGAGAGAATGAAAGCTCTTTTTTAAAATTAAGACATTCTTTTCTTGATTTCTTGAGAGGAGTAGGAGAATAGAGAATATGTTCTTTTAGGCTTATCCTTTTTAGAGGGAGGAGTTTGAGAAGATAAAGGAGTTTTGCTTGGTTTCTTAGGAGCCATTAGGAAAGAATAGTTAAAGAATTTGTAAAGAAAAGAAAAACTTGATTGAGATGACAAATCTAAGAGGAATAGAGTGGTATTTATAGGCAAGAAATTAAGGTTTGGAATAGTGTAAAATTTGAATTTAAAATAAAGAGGAACCTTAAAAATCATTTATGATTTTGATTGGAGAGTTTAAAGGTTGAAAAAATTTTAAAATCCTAATGTTGTAAGAAGCTATGTCCTGGTCGGGACATGTTCTCATCCTGATCGGAACATGATGTCTCGAGTGATATCCTGACCGGAATATCCATTTGAGATGAGTTTTATGAAAAAACATAGAATTTACAGATCATGTCTTGATCGGGACATGATTTGGTCAAGAAAAGTTTGCAATTAAGTCCAAAATGTGTTACAATTAAGTCTTTACAAATTTAATCTGCATTTGTTGGAATTAATTGAGGCTTTTTGGAAGAAATAATTGAGTATATGAAATAAACTCATTTAAGGAAGGATATATTTTGCTATAAGTTAAAATAATTAATTTAATGAATGTTTCATAAATTAATTATTAATTTTGAAAAATAGGAAGAATTAATAAAAATCAAATTTAAGAGAATCATAGTAATTTAAATAAACACATATGTTTTTTTTTTAATTTTGAAAAAGGTATAAAAAAATATCAAATGAACATATATCATATACCAAAAATAAACATAAATGAAACTCAAAGTTCTATCAAAATTAAGACAAACTAGAACCATCGATCATAACAAGTTCATGTTTAATAAAATTCAATCTTTCTTCATTGAGAGGTTTGGTAAAGACATCAATAAGTTTATTATTTGTATTAATAAAATCAAGTGCGATATCACTAAATTGAACATGATCACGCAAAAAATGATGTAGAATGTCTATATGCTTAGTTCTAAAATGTTGAATGGATTCTTGCTAAGGTTAATAGCACTTGTATTGCCACATTTTATAGGAATGTGATAAATTTTTATACCATAGTCCATCAATTGTTGTTTTTGTAATGTTGAACGGGATTCTTGCTAAGGTTAATCGCACTTATATTGCCACATTTGATAGGAATGTGATCAAGTTTTATACCATAGTCCATCAATTGTTGTTTTTGCCATAAGACTTGCAAACAACAAATACTTATTGTAATGTATTCAGCTGTAGACGTGGACAAGGCAACCAAAACTTATTTTTTGCTAAACCAACAAACTAAAACATTGTCCTAAAAATTGACAAGTTTTGGAAGTGCTCTTTCTATCTTGTAAACTATTGGAAAAGTCTGCATCTGAATAACTAATTAGGTTAAAGGAGGAACTCCTAAGATACCAAAGTTCTAAATGCATTCTGCCATAAAGATATTTGAAAATTCTTTTGATAGTATTCAAGTAAGACTCTCTACGACTAGATGAAATCTAGCACATAAGCAAGTAGTAAATATAATATTGTGTCTACTAGCAGTTAACTAAAGAAGGGATACAATCATACCTTTAAATCACTTTTCATCAACCGATTTGCCATTCTCATCCTTGTTGAGTTTGGTTGTGGTGCTCATTGGAGTTTTGCTTCTCTTAGCTTCATCCATACCAAACTTCTTAAGAATGTCTCTTACATATTTTGTTTGATTGATGAAAATCCCATATTTGCATTGCTTGATTTGTAATTCGAGAAAGAATTTTAGTTATCCCATCATACTCATCTTGAATTCTCCTTGTATTAGCTTAAAAAATTCCTTACACAAGGAATGATTAGTAGTACCAAAAATAATATCATCAACATAAATTCGAATAATTAGCAAATCATGCTTGGATTTCTTTATGAAAAGAGTTATGTTAACTTTTCCTTTAGAGAACCATTTCTCTAGTAAGAAGTTGCTCAATCTTTCATACTATGCTCTTGGAGCTTTTTTTAATCCATACAGTGCTTTAGACAATTTAAAAACATGATTTGAAGAACCAAAATTTTCAAAACGCAAAGGTTGCTCAACATATATCTCCTCTTCAATGAAACCATTTAAAAATGCACTTTTTACATCCATTTGATAAAGTTTAAAATCTATGAATGATGCAAATGTAAGTAGCATTCTAATAGTTGCCAACCTTGCAACAGATGCAAAGGTTTCATCATAATCAATGCCTTTCTTTTGATTATAACCCTTAGCTACTAGTCTAGCTTTATTCTTAGTTATGACACCTTGTTCATTCATCTTATTCTAAACACCCATTTAGTGCTTATAATAGGATGATGTTTAAGTCTAGGAACCAAGGTCTAAACTTTATTTCTCTTAAATTGATTTAACTCTTCTTGCATAGCAAGGACCCAAAATTCACCACTTAAAGCTTCATCAACATTTTTTAGCTTAATTTGAGAAATGAAGGCTAAATTAATAATAGACTTTAATTTAGATCTAGTAGTTACCCCTTTTATAGTGTCACTTATAATGAGGTCTTAAGGATGAGCTTTCTTAAATTGCCAATCCTTTGGAAGTTCATCCTTCATGGTAGGTTGAGACATCTCCTTATTATCCTCTTTACTTGGACCTTTAAGTTCCAAAGGCTTACTAGCATTTTCTTCTTGAGTTTCCACCATCTCATTGTCACCTATAAGATCATCAACACTACAAACATCCTTTCTAGGATCAAGTGAGTTTGATTCATTGAATACAACATGCATTAACTATTTAACTACTATAGTTCTCTTATTAAAAACTCTATATGCCTTACCAGAATTAGAATAGCCGAGGAAAATTCTTATCGGCTTTGGAGTTAAATTTCTCAAGATTATCCTTAATGTTTAATGTAAAGCACTTGCATCCAAATACTCTTAGATATAATATTTTAGGTTTTCTATTGTTCCACAACTCATAAGAAGTTTTATTTAAAATTTGTCTTTTAAAAACTTTGTTTGAAATATAACAAGACGTGTTAACGACTTGTGCTTAAAAGTATAGAGGTAAATTACACTTATGAAGCCTTGTTCTAGCCAGTTCCATAAGAGTTTTGTTTTTCTTTTCAACTACCCCATTTTGTTGAGGAGTTCTAAGAGATGAAATCATATATAAAATACCATTTTCATTATAAAAAGTTTTGAAAAATTCTTTTTCAAATTCAATTCTATGATCACTTATGATAGGAAAAATACAAAATCCTTTTCCTTTTTGAACTCTTTTAGCAAAATTTTCAAAAGCTTTAAATGCATCATTCTTATGAGCAAGAAAACACACCCAAGTAAATCTAGAGTAGTCATCAACCAATACAAATATATAGTGCATTCCACTGAGACTAGTAACTCTAGTTAGTCTAAACAAATCTATATGTATAAGTTTAAGTGGTCTAGAACTGGAAACTACATTTTTTTTAGCTTAAATGAGGACTTAGATTGTTTTCCTTTTTGATAAGCATTGCAAGGTTTATCCTTAGTGAATTTAAGTTTAAGTAAACTAATCACAAGTTCATATTTACAAAGATCATTTAAAAGCTCAAAATTTGTATGTTATAATCTTCTATACCATGTCCATATGTCATAGCACTTGATGTCTTTGTTAATAATCTTATTCAAATCAATAACATAAACATTATCTACTCTTTCACCACTAAAGATTACTTTTTTTCATCAAGACTACTAACAAAGCAATTTCTAGGATAGAAAGTTACTTTATTTCCCATATCACATAATTGACTTATACTAAGTAAGTTATGTTTAAGACCATCAACAAATAACATATGATGTATAGATAAGGATTAAGGATTACCTATTTCTCCAATGCCAATAATCTTTCCTTTTGCATTGTCTTCGAATGTTACATGTCCTCCATCCTTAACATAAAGTTTGTTGAATTTTACATTATCTCTCATCATGTGCCTTGAACATCCATTGTCAATATGCCACTTGCTTTTTGTTATTATGGATTTTAAGCACACCCACACAAAATAATTTTAAGTGTTCTTTCAAACCCAAACCTTTCTCGATCTAGGTTGGTTAGTCTCAAGATAATCCAAAGGAAGCAAATTCATGTGTAGTATTATATATAAGCACAAATTATTGGTATGTCATTTGATTATGCAATATGAATATACAACATTTTCAAATTTTTTTCTCCTAGGATAATATGCTTTCCTAAGGTGTGAAACATGCCTTTTCTATTGAGGTGGTGTGTGTCTCTTATTATTTTGAATCATGGTGTAAGACATGCAATAACAATGAAAATGTGTATTTTGATAGATTTGTGCAACATATTTATATGCATTGTGTTGTGTAGCATGTCGAATGTGATTGTGTTAAGTGTATATATAAGAATGCTTGGGTTGAGGTGCATTAGTTTGAACCTTACCTCTTTGTGTTAATGAAGGGTGAGTCTTATGAAACTTTTCCTTGTTGTTTAACACATGAGATCTTTTAGCTTTAAAAGCTTGAATCTCTTTTGGTTTCGAGGTAGAAATAGTGCATTCATATGAGGCTATAACAAAATTAATTGATGATGATGATGATGAAGACATTCCATTTTTATATCCAATTCCATGGGTATCTCCATGAAATTTTTAAGAGTAAAAAAGACTATCCAAAGTTTCTTTTCCTCTCTTGAATTTAGCAATGTAATTCTTTAATTCTAAAACCTCTTTAGAAAGCTTATGATTTTCATCACTTGCTTTCTTAAGTTGTTCTTCTATAGAATTATAAGATTTACATTACTAACAAGTTTTTCATTTGATTTAATAAGTTTAGCAAAATTATTTTTTAAACTTTCAAATTCTTTAGTCAGGCTAGCTAACTCATGCTTATAATGCTTCTTCTTAGATAATAAGCTCTTACATTTAAGAAAGAGTTTGTTCACAATAGAGCTCTCAACATCTTCATTATCATATTCATCATAAGAGGAGTTAGAAGTAAATGGTACATATGTTTCATCTTTAAAAGCCAAGAAGCAAAAATTGGTCACTTCTTATTGTTCCTCTTCCTTTTCCTCTTCGGATTCGAAGGAGTTATCCCAACTAGCTTTGAAAGCCTTCTTCTTATCCTTTACTCCCTTGTTTTTGAATTTGAGTATGGGGCACTCACTTCGTGTTAGGTTTTTAGATTCCATAAAAAATAAAACTTGAATCATAAACTCGAACCCTAATCCAAGTAATTCAATTAATTGATTAAATCTAGGATTTTTCATTTTCTTACCACAAATGCAGAAGGGGCAAGAAATCTAGAAGGAAGAGAGGAGGTTCACTCCAGTGACACCCTACCTTGAGCTTTTAATTTAACAGTTCAAATTTGAGATGTCTCCAAAAGAATCTATCCTCTACAAGTGTTCACACGAATAGCCCTTGATTTGAGAACGAATACTTATGTGTGTTACCACATTCTCTTGATTTCTCATAAATCAAGAATCAAAAGAACTTTGTGTTTTTGTTTTCTAAAAAAAAGAGAAAATGAATTTGGTGGCAAAATAATAAGAGTGTATAAAACCCTAGAGAATATAACATATTTATAGACATTTAAATTAGGGTTTCACTTACCAAACAACCTTTTGATAACTTCTCACTTATTCTTATTCTAATTTTATTTAAAATTAAATCAGAAATAATATTATATTTATTTAAGATAACCATTATCTTAAATAAATAAATATTTTATTTATTTATTTCCATAGAGCTTATTTAGTCTTGTTAAACCCATATTTGTTTTGGGCTTGTTTAAAGTGTGTGACCTTGTAGGTTCACATGACATTGGTAGTGGGCCTTAAATCTCTATTTAGGCCTATAAGTCATAAGTGGCCTCTAGTAAGACATTATGACTACCCAAGTCATGTGAAGTCAAAAATTCGACATAACCTAATATACAATGAATATTCTAGTCCCCTTATCATATGATATCTTAATTATATATAAGGAAAAAATGATGTCATCCTTATAAAATTCAATCATATAATTTCTTAATTCCAAGTAGACTGAAAATGATAACTCTTTATCATTTTACTTTAGCATGACCATGCATTTTCCTCAGTCTATCTTATCAAAGGGCCCATAAATATCTTACTCATATTAAACGAGAAATAAATTCCTTCTCAATTACTCACATTCCTCACATAACTCATTTTATACCCAATAACAACCTATTTTATCATCCGGTTAAAGATAATGTAAGATTGTGTCAAAATACAAAATAGTTATGTAGAAATCCATGGTGATTTCAAGGTTAGAGGACTAGCGAATATTACTATGATGAGAATTACTTATGATAATTATCTATGTGGTATTCTCATGATGGGTCAATCCAGTACTTTATTTCTCAAATAAGTACTTATGAGTTGACTTAATATCTCATATTCATGATTAGTAAAACATAATCATCAATCAACACCATACTAGCCATAATACATTGTTATGACTAGGGATAATTTGAAAAGAACTTATATTTAATCTAAGGGTTTTACTATCAAGTCACATACTTGATGACCTTAGTAAAAATTGACTATTTAAGTAATTATCATAACACAAATGATAATGAAAAATGTCTCTTTACTAAATAAAATGATAAAGTCAAAACATGGTCATACATGATTGACCTAGTGCATATCACTAACACTTTGGATGTGTCCTGATTTCTTACATTCATAGCAAGTAACTTCTTTGGTTTTCTTTTTACCATCTCCTTCAAAATTTTTATTAGAGTCCCTTGCTCTTGAGAATTTTTTCTTTCTTAATAACTTTTTGAAGTTTCTAGTGAGCATGGTAATATCACTATCTTCATCATTAGAATCTTTAATGCTTTCCTCTTCACTATCTTCTTAGAGACTTTTAGTGCTATGCTATTTTTCTTCTCTTCCTTCTTTTCTTACTCTTTACCTTTTTTTTTTATTGTAAGCTCATGTGTTAGGAGCTTTATAATAAGCACATCAGTTAAGAGAGTAGATAGGTCTTGAGCTTCCTCAATTAAAGGAACTTGAGATTTCCAATCCTTCTTAGATTGGATTATTAAAATCTTGTTTACCTTTTCCTTGGTGAAATGTTTATTAAGTTTCTTACGGGTTATAAGAAGAGCATTGATTTAATTTTTCATCTTCGTGATTGACTCTTGAGGCTTTATTTTAAAGAGTTCATGTCCATGCATGTGAAGTTGAACTTTCTTGGTTCTAACTTGCTAATTGCCTTCACAATGATTTTTCAAGGTCTCCTACATTTTCTTGGCCAACATGTAATGTCGAAGCTTGCCTCCTTCTTCTCTTGTTATGGAAAAGACTAGAGTGATCATAGCCTTTTTATTTTTATAATTTTCCTCATTTTGTTCATTATTCTATTAGCTTTTTGTAAGAGTAGTTACCACACCATCAATGGTAGTTGTAGATGGTTCCTAACCTTTTAGGATAATATCCTAAATTTTTTATGAAATCACAATCAAGGTATAGTTCCATTTTGAACTTCTAATGAAGATAGTCACAACCATTGAAGAATGGTCTAAGTGAAGAAATGGTTTATGATTCACTCCCCATGATCATATATTCTAGCAATGAAGTTCCTAGAATTCAAGCTCTAACACTAATTAAAAGAGTCTTAGAGGGGGATGAATAGGACTATCAAAGAATAATAAGAAATTGAAAAGATTTGAGTAAGAATTAAATAGAATGTTGAGAAGGAAGAATGATAAACATAAGAATTTAAGGAGTTTGGATTCTCAATAATCCTACATCTCCACGTAACTTATCCCCAAGTTAGGATTTTGAATCACCATAATCTATTTCTTTATATTAATTTTTACAACTTGTGTTTTAAGCTCAACTTAAACCTTACAACTTGAGTTTTTAAGGCTCACTCAAAAACCAATCCATAAGTGTTTTTAAAGTTCATACTAAAACTGAATTTTCAAGTGTTTTAATGACTAAACACTTAAATCAATTCCTTTAAAATAGAATATCACTTCCTATTTTCTAATCCCAGAAAATAGAAAAATAAGAATATCCATTCTAACACTCACTAACTCTCATAAAAGTATATAACAATAAAATAAATTTTGAAAGATTTTAGAGAGCTTAATTGAATGCTTAAAAGTATAGACTGAATAAACAATTTTTTTTGCCCTAAAATAATCTTCAGAGGTCATATTTATACTTGAATAATCTAATTATAACTATTAGAAGTAATAATTTTGTTTTTAATAAAGATAAAGTCCATTTGAATGAAATTTGAACTTTTGAGCTATATTTTGTTAGGTCCCAGTTGGGATATCATCAGTCCCAATTGGAACGAGCAATGAATAGTCATTATAAGTTATTATAGTTAAAATTCTACTATGGTCTTAGTCGGGATATTAATGTCTTGATTGGGACTGCCATGTCCTGAGTAGTGTCCTGATCGAGATATTGGATTGAGATGGATTCTGCCATTTTTTGAGTTTTATGCAGAAATAGGTCTCCCTTAGTCTCAAACGGGACTACTTTGGTCCCAGTCAAGACTATGATAAGGTTTGTCTTTTTGTGAAATTTAGTCCTTGTGATGAGTTTGGTTGAAATAGTACTAATTATGGCCTTTTGGAATTATTTTTCTTTGATAGTTCATCATTATTTTGACTTCCAATTTGCTCTTATCTTATACATACTTGAAGTAAACACATTAGTTACTCAAAAATTAAGTTTGTTAAGATTAAAATCATGATTTATAACTTACTAAGGTCAACAACATAATTTTTGTTTCTTACGTATCTGTTACATGTTATCATCCTCAATTTTACATGTGATTATCGTGATACCGTGTTTAATTAAGTATCCATTTATGTTTAAATAAGTATCTATAATTGTTATATTAAAACTAACAAGCTAAATTTTTTATTATTATAAGTTTCTTTTATATGTTTGTGGAAGACTAATGATTTAAGTTTTGCAAGAGTAATTCAAATGATCTTTAATCATCCAAATTATTGAATTCCTAATTAGCTTGAATTTATTTATTTCTTGTTTTATTTTCTTTATTATTCTAATTATACAAAGAATTGTAACCCTTAATCCTTTCCCCCCTTCCCATTTGAATGTATGATTGTAATTTATTATCATTATTTAAATAAGTGTTGGGTTATAAGCATGAAAATAGGACTAATGTGCAACTCGGACGTAAAATTGGAAGTGATTGTGATTCACATGATAATAAGGAAATAATTTAATAATTAAGGGTAATAAAATATAAAACACACATGAAAGCTAACAATAAGGTTGGGTGAGCATTCAAAAAGCCCATACCCAATTTTCGAACTCAATCTCTGATGATGGCTTTTGGGAATCTCTGTGGAATCCAGTTGATGTACAATGTGTCATAGTTTTTATCCGGGTGGTGACTCCATCTCCCATTTGGGCTCTAAAAGCATATTTTATATTTCCTAGTGAGCCCTAAGCTCACACAGTGTCGTGGTCGCCAAATACTTAGGCTCACGCTAAACCTCGTTGCCTACAGTGGTGACTCCTATAGGGATAGAGAAACTAATTTCAAGTGCTTTGTAATCTATCATCTTTGATTGTTTTCGTATTTCCTTTGCATTTCTTACATTCACTACACATTTCCACACAATTTGCACACCAGTCCTAAATAAACCAATAATATTCTTTGCTTTGCTACTTGTGTTTCACTCAAACCTGGCGGTGGAGAATTCCATTATTGTCACTCATAGCATGTACTTATCCATGTCACACAAACCCTTAAGTAGGGAGATGTAATAGAGGTATATAGCTATAGGAGTTTAACCTTATTACCTGTAATAACCCTAGTTTTTAAATTATTTTAATATTTAACAAGATATGCATTATTAATAAAGTGTAAAAATAAAATTTATTATTTATTATTTGATGATTATTATTATCATTATTTTATGTCAAATTAGGGTTTTTTGTGAATATTTATTTTGAGACTTAGTGTTTTGAATAATTTATTTATGTTATTCATATTTATTACTTGAACAACATTATTTTAACAGTATTTAACTTAGTGTATTTTATTTTATATTGTTATTATTTTATTAAGTGCATTATTTGCATGGATATATATATTGCATTTTTCTATATATATATATTAGGGTTTAGTATTATTTTAATGTATGTTATTATTATGTGTGTGTGTATATATATATATATATTGAAATATATGTGTGTGGTTTATATACACATTATTTTATTATTAAAAAAAGTTTATAAACTATATAATATAATATTATATACATATAATATATATACATATTATACATTATACATAAAAAATCAAAACAATTTATCCATTTATTTCTTCTCCTTCCCTAGACTTACCTTCCTCCTGCTGCCATCCCATTTTTTCCCCGTTGATGTGCCTCCATTGCTTCCAGCCATTGATCCTTCCTCCCTCTGCCATCTCTGCCGCCTTCTTCCTCCTCTCTGGTCGCCATTTCCAGCTACGGCAGTAGCAACGACAGTAAGTTGGTTCCTCGTCGTTCTTCCACCTCCGACCACCAAATCGAGCTCTGTCGGTGCCGTTGGGCTCCGGGAGCTTCGAGGAGGTTGAATCCAAGCTCCTTGTAGCATGAAAATGTGATTTGGTAAGGTGTTTTTCTTGTTTTTGAATTTGGCCATTTTAGGGTTCCAATTTTTTTTTGGGAATTTTTGATTGATTCATGGAAATTGTCTTTACAAAAGTTGATCCCCCTAGCTCAAGCTATATCCCTGAATTTTTTTGTGATTTTTGGGAATTATTTTGATTTTTATAAATTTTTTAATATTTTATTATTATTTTATTAATTTTGTAAATTAAGTATATAAATTATGAAATTTTGATTTTTGGTGTTATTGGTGGTTATTATTAATTTTAGAGTTGACTTTATAATTTTTGTGAATTTTGTGTAATTTTTATAATTATTTTTAGTTTATGTCAATTTTGAAAATATAGGTTAAATAGAGAATTTGTTAGTAATAATTGGTTAATTATATGTTTTTGTTTATATTATTGAGAAATATGTTGAGAAAATAATTTTTGTGTATTTATATGATTTTTATTGATTTTTTTAGTATTATTAGTATTTTATGTGTATTTTTAAATATTAGGGTTAATTTGCTAATTTGGTGGTAATTTTAGTTAAATATTATGTTTAATTGGTTTTATGAATATTTGAGGTATAAAAACGATTTTTATAAATTATTTACTAAATTTAACTAATTAATACTAATTTTTGAAAATTATTTTCAAATAATATATGTTATACTATTTTTGTAATAAAATGTATTTTTAGTAATTTTAATTTGTGATTAGGCTAATTAGGTTATTTGGATTAGTAAAATGACTTTTCATTAAATTATATTGAATTATCGAGAAAATAAAATTTTTGATAATATTATATTATTAATTAGGGTTTTTAAGTAATTATTAGGAAAATAATTATTTTTGGTGTTTTAATGCTTAATATGCTATATTTTGATATTTGGAGGGCATTTATGGTATTTATTGATTTTTAATATATTTTACTATATTATTAAATTTTTGGTGAATTGTGGACCTCGGTTAAGGAATTTTAGTAGTTCAGGATCCCAACTGAAGGTTGTGAGAATTTTTATACTCGAAGTGTATTTTCCTTACAAGACCGACTTTACTTTTTAATAGAGACATGTCCGTTTTATAGAGGAGGTTTTGTCGAATTTTTGGTAGAATTGTCATAAAACGTGACATGTCTAGTTCTTATTTTGTGTTTGTCTGTATTTTATAATTCTAGATTGAGTCTCTAGAAGCCTAAGTTAGATGTATTCTAATTTTATGATTACTTTTATTGTTTAGTTACACCGAGACTAAGGCCTAACGGATCAGGCCCGTCGGACCATTCTCGTGGAGCTCATCCCTGTGAGTTATTATTATATATATACATTGCTTTAGGTTGCATATTTTAGAATTATATGTTTTAAATGTAAAGTTTTGTATAGTTGCTTTATTAAATGCTTAAGTATATTTTAGGTATATTTTGAGTATATTATTGGTATATTTTAAAATAAATACATGTTTTCCTTTTGATTTATATTCAAATTATGTTTAAGTATATTATTGGTTGATTTTGAGTATATTTCATGATTTAATTGAATTTATTTTACGTATATATACTTGAAAAATACTTAGTTTATTTTAGGTATATTTATGGTATATATATGGTTTACTTGATCAATTTGAATGCCATTTTATATTATTTATTCTCAAATGTATGTTTTATTTTTAAATGGAGGATATCGATAGAATGTGCTACTTAGTAGGCAGCATTAGGATCGAGTACGTACTGGTGCGATAGATGATAGGTTGAATTACTAACTTAGTTGTGGAAATTATGACTTGATTGATGTAAGATGTGATTGATGGTGTGATTGTTGGAGCTTGGTTGACCAAATGTCTCAAGGCCAATCACACTAACAATTAGACTGTTGGAGCTCGGTCGACTTAGTGTCTTGGGGCCACTCTACTGTCTAGTTGAACTAAGTGAATTTACTTGAAATTAAGTGAGCCAGTATGGCTAGAGTGCTTTCTATTGATATTTGAGGTTACGATAACTTAGGGTTCTATTTGATCTTTCATAAACTGATGTTTTTCAGTATTAATTATAAAGTGATTTTTAGCATCTGTGTGTACTTGCCTGTATATATATTTATTATATATATACTTATGAGTGTTTGCATTTGTCATTTAGTAATGCGTGTATATATATTACAATAATTCACTCGGTGAGGTCTGACTCCCCTCAATTGATGTTTTTACAGGAGAGTCCTCTTCTTCAGACCTCAACAATAGGCCTATCCGTCGAATTTCTTCCGCCCCAGCTTTATTATGTAAATTACCTACTTAATTATTTATTATTGTACTTTAGAAAATTACAGTAGTTGTATTTATAACAGTAGAGTTTTATTTATTTTGTTGTATGAGATTTTAATTCGAATATTTAATCTGAATATTGTATTAAATTATTTCATGATATGAAGGAGTTTATTTTATTATGTTAAATTGAAATTTTAATTACGGTATATTTTATTTTATTTTATTTATTGTATGTTTTTATTATTTTAAGGCTTGCTACGGGTTCCGGATTTAAAAGAATTCCTATTCCTTAGCACCGATCATGGCCCCCAGTTTGGGTCATGGCAAAGTTAGTATTAGAGCAGAGTTTTGTGTTAGGGCCTTAGCTGTTGAGTTGTGGCCCTAATTTTCAGTGTTGTGTTTTCTTTTGAAACTACTGCAGTTAATTAGGTTTGAGTATGTCTTGATAAGTATTCCTTAATTTAGTTTTCTATGTTACCATTAGTTGTCTGTCTTGTCTGAATCCTTCTGTTTGTCTTTTTAGAATGAGGACGCAAGTGCGTGTCGCTCCATCGATCGTTAAGGCCGAGGATGATGAGTCCTTCTAGGATGAGGTTTCACCTCTTGAGCCGCCAGCTAGGCATAGAGGTCGAGGCAGAGGTAGTCCTCGAGGAGTGGCAGGTTGTCGTAGACAGAGAGAGCTACAGGATGAGGAACCTATAGAGCCTGAGTTCAATGATATTCCAGTACCTCCTATTGCACCGCCGATTCAGCCTGCCTATCAGTAGGGTATGTCCGACCCTGAGGTAGCCCTGTTCTATGCCAGAGTCGGTAGGATAGCGTTCGATGGGACTTCTGACCCTTTAGATTTTTTGTATACAATCGAGATGAGGACTCAGACTGCTTACATCGAGTACCAACAGATCATGATAGTTGAGCTGTTAATAGAGGGACCAGCCTTGGACTGGTTTATTCAGATGATCCAGCCATACATGATGACAATGACTTGGGCTCAGTTCAAAGAGCGATTCATGAGGAGATTTTGCCCAGAGCCACTTCATATGAGCTACAGACTTTGATTGACTAAAATTACTGAGGTGACAAGTCTATTGAGGACTATACCAAAGAGTTCCTTTGACTTGGCAGATATGTAGAGGATATGATGCGAGATCAGTACTTTGCAGTCACCACTTATGTCACTAGTTTGGGTTTTGCATTTGCTGGTATGCCTACAGCAGGCCTTACTCTAGAGTCAGTGATAGAGTTGGCCAAGGAGATTGAGCTGAGGCTAGTCAGGCAAGGAGCTATGCCTGATTATTACTAGTTGGGCGTTTAGTCAGGTGGATTCCAGACTACTCCGTACTCGAGTTTTTAGATTGATTCAAGTAGTCAGCAAAGGGATCCAGCCCAATAGAGTCAGAGACAGCAGCAGAGGGTACATCAGAGCAATAAACATGGCCATAGAGGTTAGCGTAGACTGTTCAGACTTAGGTCAGGTGCTTCAAGCAGCAGCAGTGGTCGTAGTTCTAGGTCAGCTGCTAGTGTTTGTCAGATGTACGGCAAAGTCCATCAGGGACCATGTTACATGACACCGCTGACGTGTTTCAGATGCGAATAGATAGGACATTTTGCCAGATCATGTCCCTATTCTGGTTATCAGTAGTCGATTGCCAGTGTAGCACCGGTTCATTTTCAATTGCCTCCAGGTTAGCATCAGAGTTCTACTAAGATTGTTCCTCAGTAGGGACGTGGTAGAGGTACCAGAGGAGGTGCCAGAGGTGTTGGTCAGGCTTCTACTAGTCAGTAGGGAGGTCAACGATAGGCCAGAGTCTTCCATCTCACTTAGCAAGATGCTCAGGCATCTAATACAGTTGTGGCAAGTATTATTTTTGTCTGTTACCTGGATACATGGATTTTGTTTGATCTAGGTGTCACGTATTCATTTGTTTCTCTTATTTTTGCTTCAAAGTCTTGTTAGTAAGCTTTAAGGATGGCTTTTCCTTTGTCTGTCACCACTCCTCTAAGTGATTCTTTGGACATCAATGTTGTTCTTTCTAGTTGTCCAGTTCTTGTTGGGGTAGAGAATTGTCGGCTGATTTGATTTTATTGAATGTGATGGAATTCGATGTTATTCTGGGTATGGATTGATTATCTTAGCACTATGTCGTGGTGGATTATTAGAGTAAAGAGGTGACTTTTAGAATTCCTGGTAAAGAAGAATTTAAGTTTGTGGGTGATAAGAGTTCAGCACCTCAGAATCTCATTTCTGCTATTACGACTAGGAAGTTACTGAGGAAGGGTTGTCAGGGTTATTTGGCATTAGTCAAGGATACTTCAGTGGTCCGTAAGTCATCACTTACGGATGATCTTGTTGCCTATGAGTTTCCTGAGTAGTTGCCAGGTTTACCACCTTACAGAGAGATTGAGTTCTATATAGAAGTGGTTCTAGGCACTACCCCTATTTCTATGTCACCCTACAGAATGGCTCCTGCAGAGTTGAAGGAGCAGTTGTAAGAGTTGCTAGATAAGGGTTTTATTAAACCCATTATTTCTCCTTGGGGTGTATCAATCCTGTTTGTGAGGAAGAAGGATGGTACCCTGAGACTGTGCATTGATTACAGAGAGGTGAACAAGGTGACAGTAAAGAACAAGTATCCTCTCCCGAGGATAGATGACTTGTTTAATCAGTTATAGGGTGCATAATTCTTTTCTAAGATTGATTTGAGGTCGGGTTATCATCAGTTACGGATCAGTGAAGCCGATGTTCCTAAAATGACATTTTGCACTCGATATGGCTATTATGAGTTTCTGGTGATGTCTTTTGGCTTGACTAATGGACCAACAACTTTTATAGACCTGATGAATAGGGTATTCAGACCATTTATGGATCAGTTTATGGTAGTCTTCATTAATGATATACTGGTATATTTGAGGAGTATAGAGGAACATGTATATCACTTGAGGACTGTACTACAAACACTGAGAGAACATTAGCTTTATGCTAAATTCTTGAAGTGTGATTTCTGGATGGAGAGTGTTGCATTTCTTGGACACGTGGTGTCCAAAGAAGGTACCCAAGTTGATCCACAGAAGATTGAGGCACTATTTGAGTGGCCTAGACCGACTTCAGTTACTGAGATTCACAGTTTTCTGGGTTTAACTGGGTACTATAGGAGGTTTGTACATAATTTTTCCAGAATTGTAGCTCTTATAACTTGCTTAACTCAGAAGAATATGAGGTTTGAGTGGTCAGAAGCTTATGAGAACAACTTTCAGTTGCTGAAAGAGAAGTTGACCATAACTCCAATTTTGGCTTCGCCTAATAGAGTAGACAAGTTCACAGTGTATTGTGATGCCTCTAGAGTTGGCCTAGGTTGTGTGTTGATGCAAAATGGTACGGTGATAGCTTATGCTTCAAGGCAGTTGAAGAAGCATGAACAAAATTATCCTACTCATGACCTAGAGATGGCTGTAGTGATCTTTGCTCTCAAGATCTGGAGACATTATCTGTACGGGGTGACTCGTGAGATTTTTATTGATCACAAGAGCCTGAAGTATATTTTCCAGTAGAGAGATTTGAATCTGAGGCAAAGGAGATGGTTGGAATTATTGAAAGATTATGACTGTGAGATTTTATATCACCCAAGCAAGGCTAATATGGTAGCAGATGCCTTAAGTAGGAAGTCTTCAGGTAGTCTTGCTCATATTAGTGTGGAGAGGAGACCATTGATCCAAGAGTTACATCAATTAGTGGATCAAGGTCTGATGATGAAGGTGAGTAGATCAAGTGGACTACTAGCTCAGTTTAAGGTGCGATTTGTACTGAGAGATAGGATTAAGGCAACTCAGAGCCGAGATCCTACTCTGAAAGAGCTTTCAGAGAATGTTCGAGCAAGGAAGTTCACTAATTTCACACTTAATGATGATGGTGTTTTATGGATTAGTGGTAGATTGTGTGTTCCTAATGTGGATAATTTTAGAGAAGAGATCCTAAAGGAAGCATATTCTACAGCTTACAGTGTACATTCAGGTGTCACTAAGATGTACCATAGTATCAGAGACTTGTACTGGTGGGATGGATTGAAGAAGGATGTCGCTAATTATGTTGCTAAGTGTCTGACGTGTCAGCAGGTGAAAGTTGAACATTAAAAACCTTCTAGGAAGCTTCAACCTCTTCCTATTCCTGAGTGGAAGTGGGAAAGGATTACTATGGATTTTATGGTTGGTTTACCTCGTTCCAAGGATGGATACGATTCCATCTGGGTGATTGTGGACAGGTTGACCAAGTCTGCACATTTCTTGCCTGTGAAAGCCATGTATTCTATAGCTAGATTGGCAAAGCTGTATGTGAAGCATATTGTGTCCTTTATGGGGTACCTGTGTCTATTATGTCAGACAGAGGTTTAGTGTTTACCTCTTATTTTTTATAGAAGCTGTAGGAAGCGATGGGCACTAGGTTGGATTTCAGTATTGCTTTTCATCCTCAAACAGATGGTCAATCTGAGAGGACGATCCAGACATTGAAAGATATATTGCAAATGTGTGTTTTGGATTTAGGAGGTAGCTAGGATGATCATTTTCCACTTATAGAGTTTGCATATAATAACAACTACCATAGCAGTATTGGAATGGCACCATACGAGGCTTTGTATGGAAGAAAGTGTAGATCCCCTTTGAGTTGGGATGAGATTGGAGAGAGAGCTTTGATTGGACCTGAGATGGTTCAGGATGCTACAGAGAAAGTTGTTGTAATCAAGAGGAGATTAGAGACCACAGTTAGCAGACAGAAGAGCTATGCGGATCCTAAACACAAAGATGCGGAGTTCTAGGTAGGAGACTATGTTCTTCTGAAGGTGTCTCCGATGAAGGATGTTATGAGATTTAGTAGGAAGGGTAACCTAGCATCGAGATGTATAGGACCGTTTGAGATTCTGGAGAGAGTTGGCACTGTTGCATATTAGTTGGCCTTGCCTCCAAGTATGTCTCAAGTGCATCCAGTGTTTCATATCTCTATGCTGAGGAAGTATATTTCAGACCCTTCACACGTGTTATATCCCGATAGTGTTGAAGTGAATGAAGACTTGATGTTCATAGAAGAACCTGTTGCGATCGTAGACTATCAAGTTCGACAGTTGCGTTTGAAGCAGATTCCGATGGTCAAGGTGTTGTGGCGCAGCAATAAAGTAGAAGAGTATACTTGGGAGACTAAAGCTGAGACGTGAGCTTCTTACCCATATCTCTTTCCTCCTTGATTTTTGTTTATTCTTTTCTTGGAATTCAGGGACGAATTCTTATAAAGAGGGAAGACTGTAATAACACTAGTTTTTAAATTATTTTAATATTTAACAGGATATGCAGTATTAATAAAGTTTAAAAATAAAATTTATTATTTATTATTTGATGATTATTATTATCATTATTTTATGTCAAATTAGGGTTTCTTGTGAATATTTATTTTAAGACGTAGTGTTTCGAATAATTTATTTATGTTATTCATATTTATTACTTGAACAACATTATTTTAACAGTATTTAACTTAATGTATTTTATTTCATATTGTTATTATTTTATTAAGTGCATTATTTGCATGGATATATATATATTGTATTTTTCTATATATATATATATATATATATATATATATATATATATATATATATATATATATATATATATATATTAGGGTTAAGTATTATTTTAATGTATGTTATTATTATGTGTGTGTGTGTGTGTGTGTGTGTATATATATATATATATATATATATTGAAATATATGTGTGTCGTTTATATATACATTATTTTATTATTAAATAAATTTTATTAACTATATAATATAATATTATATACATATTGTACATTATACATAAAAAATCAAAATAACTTACCTATTTATTTCTTCTCCTTCCCGAAACTTACCTTCCTCCCACTGCCATCCCATTTTTTCCCCGTCGGTGTGCCTCCATTATTTCCAGCCATCGATCCTTCCTCCCTCTGCCATCTCTACCGTCTTCTTCTTTCTCTTAGGTTGCCGTTTCCAGCTCCGGCAGTAGCACCGACAGTAAGTTGGTTCCTCGCCATTCTTCCACCTCCGACCACCAAATCGAGCTCTGCCAGTGCCATTGGACTTTTGGAGCTTCAAGGAGGTTGAATCCAAGCTCCTTTTAGCTTGAAAACATGATTTGGTGAGGTGTTTTTCTTGTTTTTGAATTCGGCCATTTTAAGGTTTTGATTTTTTTTCGGGAATTTTTTCATTGATTCATGGAAATTGTCTTTACAAAAGTTGATCCCCCTAGCTCAAGCTACATCCCTTAATTTTTATGTGATTTGTGGGAATTATTTTAATTTTTGAATATTTTATTATTATTTTATTAATTTAGTAAATTAATTATATAAATTATGAAATTGTGATTTTTGGTGTTATTGGTGTTTATTATTAATTTTAGAGTTAAGTTTATAATTTTTTTGAATTTTGTGTAATTTTTATAATTATTTTTAATTTATGTCAATTTTAAAAATATAGGTTAAATATATAATTTGTTAGTAATAATTGGTTAATTATATGTTTTTGTTGATATTATTGAGAAATATGTTGAGAAAATAATTTTTGTGTATTTATATGTATTTTATGTGTATTTTTAAATATTAGGGTTAATTTGGTAATTTGGTGGTAATTTTAGTTAAATATTTTGTTTAATTGGTTTTATGAATATTTGAGGTATAAAAATGATTTTTATAAATTATTTATTAAATTTAACTAATTAATACTAATTTTTGAAAATTATTTTTAAATAATATATAATATACTATTTTTGTCATAAAATGGATTTTTAGTAATTTTAATTTGTGTTTAGGCTAATTAGGTTATTTAGATTAGTAAAATGACTTTTTATTAAATTATATTGAATTATCAAGAAAATGAAATTTTTGATAATATTATATTATTAATTAGGGGTTTTAAGTAATTATTAGGAAAATAATTATTTTTGGTGTTTTAATGCTTAATATGCTATATTTTGATATTTGGAGGGCATTTATGGTATTTATTGATTTTTAATATATTTTACTATATTATTGAATTTTTGATGAATTGTGGACCTCGGTTGGGGAATTTTAGTAGTTCGAGATCCCAACCAAGGGTTGTGAGAATTTCTATACTCGAAGTGTATTTTCCTTATAGGACCGACTTTACTTTTTAGTAGACAGATGTTTGTTTTATAGAGGAGGTTCTGTCGAATTTTCGGTAGAATTCTTGTAATATGTGACATCGGGTCTAGTTCTTATTCTATGTCTGTCTGTATTTTGTAATTCTAGATCGAGTCTCTGGACGCCTAAGTTAGATGTATTCTAACTCCGTGATCACATTTATTGTTTAGTTGTGCTAAGACCAAAGCCTAGCAGATCAAGCCTATCGGACTAGTCTCATGGAGCGCATCCCTGTGAGTTATTATTATATATATACATTGCTTTAGGTTGCATGTTTTAGAATTATATGTTTTAAATGTAAAGTTTTGTATAGTTGCTTTATTAGATGCTTAAGTATATTTTGAGTATATTATTGGTATATTTTAAAATGTTTTCCTTTTGATTTATATTCAAATTACGTTTAAGTATATTATTGGTTGATTTTGAATATATTTCATGATTTAATTGAATTTATTTTACATATATATACTTGAAATATACTTAGTTTATTTTAGGTATATTTCTGGTATATATATGGTTTACTTGATCAATTTGAATGCCAATTTACATTATTTATTCTCGAATGTATGTTTTATTTTGAAATGGAGGATATCGATAGAATGTGCTACCTAGTAGGCAGCACTAGGACCGAGTACGTACCGGTGCAATAAATTATAGGTTGAATTACTAACTTATTTGTGAAAATTATGACTTGATTGATGTGAGATGTGATTGCTGGAGCTCGGTTGACCAAATGTCTCAGGGCCAATCACACTAACAATCAGACTGTTGGAGCTCGGTCGATTTGGTGTCTCGGGGCCAGTCTACTGTCTAGTTGGACTAAGTGAATTTACTTAGAATTAAGTGAGCCAGTATGGCTAGAGTGCTTTCTATTGATATTTGAGGTTGCGATAACTTAGGGTTCTATTTGATCCTTCATAAATTGATATTTTTCAGTATTAATTATAAAGTGATTTTTAGCATCTATGTGTACCTGCCTGTATATATATACTTATGAGTGTTTGCATTTGTCATTTAGTAATGCGTGTATATATATTATAATAATTCACTCAGTGAGGTCTAACTCCCCTCAGTTGATATTTTTACAGGAGAGTCCTCTTCTTCAGACCTCAGCAGTAAGCCTATTCGTCAGATTTCTTCTGCCCCGGATTTATTATGTAAATTACCTTCTTAATTATTTATTATTGTACTTTAGAAAATTGCAGTAGTTGTATTTATAACAGTAGTGAGTTTTATTTATTTTGTTGCATGAGATTTTAATTCAGATATTTAATCTGAATATTGTATTAACTTATTTCATGATATGAAGGAGTTTATTTTATTATTTTAAATTGAAATTTTAATTACGATATATTTATTTTATTTTATTTATTGTATGTTTTTATTATTTTAAGGCTTACTACGGGTTTTGGATTCAAAATAATTCCCGTTCCTTAGCGCCGGTCATAGCCCCCGGTTTGGGTCGTGACATTACCTGAGACCTAGCTCATGTAATGAATTAGAAATTTCCCCCAAGATCTTTCCCAAATGCTTGTGTTTTATGTCATATAGTAAATTATTGAAATAAAGCTCAAGCCCACTCGTAAATGGACTGTGCTAAAATTAGGCCTTTAATGCCCTTTTTGCCCTATTAAAGTGGACTTTAGTTTTATTCAAAGGATTTATCACTTATTTGTTACATTTTAAGTGTTCTCTTGCATCCATTAATTTTATTATCCCTTGTTAATAATTGAAACCTAGAACAAAAATCCTAGGATAAGAAATTCACTAGTGAACACACATGTGGAAGACATAAAGGTAGAGATTATCATTTAAGAGCTTTTTTTTTCTTCCTGATTAAGTGTAAATAAGACTATATATTTATTTATTTCTTTAAATAACAAAGTGAAGCTGCAGTTCATGCATACACATTATACATATTTCTAATCTATAGTAATTATATATATATATTCATATCAGTCTTCTAACTGGAAACGGTCTAACACTAGTTACTTGATTAGGATTCCTAAAGAAATAACGATGGTAGAATTTAATGCTAAAGCTTTTAAGGAATAGTTGAAAATAAAAAAGGTTGAATAGACTCGAGCTATCATGTAGGAAATGATGGGTACAGCTAGACGAGAGCCATTAACACCTTAGCCACCACCCTTAGATCTTGATGCTGAAAACTTTAGAATATGAGAAGTAAAGGATGACCAGGAGACCCTATTAGCAGAACTTATAGCCCGAAAGAATGTGAATGCAGACACTGCAAAAAATGTAAAAAAGTCTAACTGAGCCAAGAACAAGACCAAGACTAAGGCTCAAATGTAGTTAATGATGAAACAAAAGGGGATAGATGCACCAATGAATTACACTTATTTGAGTTTGGATAAAGATGATGATCCCCTACCTCAAAAGTTTAAATTCCCTGATATGAAGAAATTCACTGGTATTGAGGATCTCCATCTTCACCTGAAGCAGTATGTGACCCATATGAAAATAATTAGCTTGAACAAAGCATAAATTGTCATGAAATTTCCTATGTCTCTAGAAGAAGCATCGATCAGATGGTATTATGCCTTGGAATCCCATATCCAAGTTGATTGGGAAGGATTATGTGTTGCATTTGTGAAGTAGTATAGTCTTAACATTCAAATGGAAGCATCTTTAAAAGACCTGCAAAATACTAAGCAAAAATTCAATGAGTCCATTGCCAATTACTTGATCAGGTAGAGAGCAAAATTAGCACAAATGATGCACTAGCCCGTTGAAATTGATCAACTAGTGATAGCGATAGAAGGATGCGTGCTTTTACTCTCTAAAAAGCTAAAAGACCTAGGAATTTGAAACTTTGAAGAGTTGTATAGGTTTAGGGTGCAAAAGGAGTTTGAGCTAGTGTAGGAGAAGAAATTCTTTAGTGGGAGATCTACAGGCAGAGAAGGGACTGGATCTAGTAATGGGATTGGACCAAGCAGTAATATACAAATCAATGCTGTTAAACAACCTCACAAGTTTTTTAATTTGGGGAGACCTCTCTCCAAAGTCTTAGAGAAATTGATTGATAACCCGGTACAACTTTTACCTCAAAGACCACCTTTTCCAAATGCCAACCCAAAATTATATTGGAAATACCATCAAACCATTGGACATGATATGGACAACTACAGTCATCTGAAATATGAGATCTAAGATTTAATAGATTCAGGCAAGGTAACTAACCTTAAAACTAGAAAACTAAATACACAAAATAACCCTTTACCTAACCATCAGAATGTACCACTACTAAATCCATTTATCCTTATAATAAACACTGGTTTAATAAAGGAACAAGTCTTTAATTCCTTTGTTAATGCCATACCCACATCACTAAAACTTGAACCAAAAGATCAAAATTTAAGAGCGCAGCCTGTGGAGATTAATGTAAATGTTCTAGACATTTGTAGTCAATGATGAAGAAGGAGGAGCAGTTAATATATAGAAGAATGATTGGGAAAGAAAAATTCAACCAATTAGGAAGCTTGAGAAGAGAGAGGAAGAAGCAAAACCTATTAAGTCTGAAGAAAAGAAAGTCGACCCAAAAGAAGAACCAAAGGAGGATGGGAAAGCTGAAGAAGCTGATGAAGCTAGGAAAGATAAGGATACTCTTGCCATTATTTGAGAGTTGCTTATGCACTCCAAAGCCTAATGAGAAGCAGTAGTTATGTCTTTAAACCATAAAAGGTCCTTGTAAGTCACACTCCTGAGCAACCAGTGGACTCATTGACAGAAAGCCCTCATGGGGCTATAGTGTTTACAAATGATGACTTACCTTTGGAGGGAAGAGATCGCTTTAAGCTCTTATTCGTTAAAGTTAAAGTAAAAAGGAAGCTAACTTGTTGTGTTATGGTTGATAATGGGTCTGCCACCAACATGTGCCCTTTAAAGATTCTGCCTAAGCTAGGCTTGACAGTGGCTGACTTGAAACCCTATGATGTGGTCATCAAGGCTTATAATAACATAAAAAGGCCTGTTGAGGGGACCTTCAAAGCGTTAGTTAAAACTGGACCTGTTAATCTCCATATGATAGATGTTTCTATCACTTTTACTATTTTATTAGGGATGTCGTGGCTCCATCCTTTAAGAAGAGTGCCATCCAATGTTCATCAAAAGATTAAGTTCCCATATGAGGGAAAAGTGGTCACTATCTCAACAAAGATTGAGACTATTGTTATTGCCTTAAGAAATCCCTTTCAGTTTAAGTTTTGAGGTCTGCATGATTTATGAAGATGAACTAAATTCAAGAATTATGAACATGATAAAGAACATGAACTTCATGCTTAGAATGGAACTGTGGAAGAATCAACAAGGCCACTTGAGTTTGTTGAACCTAAGGTATCGATTTTATAGCATGGGTCCAATATCCCAAAGCTGATAAGTTCAAAGAAGAGAATGAAGCTAAAGAAAATTCTAAGAAGAAAATAATAAGAAATAAGCTAAAAGAGAAGACATTATGGGAAATATTTATAGCAAAAGATGTCGACTATCCATATAGAGGAGTTCTTAGGCCTTTGATGATTGCTAAAAAATTGGTCCTCGAATTTAAAATCTTCACTAAATATATGAATGGGATCAATAAAGTTATGATTAAGGAGCTGATAGTGGAAGAACTAGTGCTGACTCCGAAATTAAAAGAGGGCATTCTTGCAGTGGAACTGAAGGATGCTGCTGATCAGGAAGAGGAGCTTAACTGATGGTTTTTTTTGTAATGACCTATATGTTTTTTATTATAACCTGTTTGAAATTAATGATATTTTCTTCTCTAAAGTTAATGCAATAAGGTCTAACTTTGATTATTTATGTGATGTTTTTCCGAATGGTTATTCAATTTGTGATGATAATTTCATGCATTATTTGACATTAATTCAATGCAAACTAAATCATTTAATCTTGGCATATGTGATAACCCTAAAAATATACTTATTACTTTTGACTTAACTCTTAATAAAAGAGAAAAAATTAAAAAAAAATTAAAAAAAAAAAGATAAAAAGTATTTAATTAGGGCTATGAGGATATACTTGAGATTGATAAAGAGATTGCAAAGAATAAGATCCCTACGTATTCTCACATCACACCAATAAAATAGAAGAAGAGGAGATTAAGGCTAGAATGGGCTCTCTTGATAAAAGAAGAAGTTGAAAAGTAGCTGAAAGCAAAATTCTTAAAGGTGGTAGATGACACCCAATGGGTAGCCAACATAGTCCCGATTTCTAAGAAGAATGGGAGAGTCAAGATGTGTATGGACTATAGGGATCTGAATAAAGCTTGCCTAAAGGATGATTTCCCTTTATTGCATATTGACACTTTAGTTGATAGTGTATCTTTTAGTGCTATATACTCTTTTATGCATGGTTTCTCGAGATACAACTAGACTATGATGGTTATGATTGACAAATTGAAGACTTTTTTCACCATTGAATGAGGTGTCCATTGTTATTCAATCATGTCATTCGGGTTAAAAAATGCAGGAGCTACCTATCAAAGGATGGCTACAACTTTGCTACATGACATAGTCCATAAGGAGATAGAGGTGTACATGGACGACATGATGGTAAAGTCTCCAACCAAAGAAGGGCACTTCGAGGCTCTAAACAAGTTCCTGATAAGAGTTAAAAAGTATAGCCTTAGGTTGAACCATAAGAAATGCATTTTTGGAGTAACTTTAGGAAAGCTGTTAGGACACATCGTTAAGGCAGAGAGGTGGATCCAGAAAAAGTTAGAGCAATCAGAGAAATGTCCACACTAAAAAAATAATAAAAAAGTCAAAGGGTTCATTGGATAGTTGTAGTACATCAATAGGTTCATAGCCAAGCTGACTACCATCTATGAGCCAATCTTCAAGCCCTTAAAAAAGGATCAGCTAGTTATCTAGGATGACAAGTGTTAGTAAGGTTTTAAAACTATCAAGAATTATTTAATGAATCTTCAGTCTTGCAGCCACTAAGACTAGGTAAACTACTAATTCTTTACCTAGCAATTGAGAAAGAGGTGATAGGTGCAATGCTAGCCTATGAAGATGGCAGAAGGGTTAACCATATAGTTTATTACCTAAGTAATAAACTCTTACCATATGAAGCCAGCTACGATTTGGTAAAGAAAACATGCCTGGCTATAATTTAGGCGATAAAGAAGCTTTAGCATTACTTCCAATCTTACAGAATTCAGGCAGTTTCTAAGCATGATCCTCTCAGGTATCTTCAGTAGACTCTATCCCTTACAGGAAAATTTTCTAAATGGTTAGTCCTACTTATTGAATTTGATATAGACTATATGGCAAAGAAGGTGATAAAAATAAGAGATGTAGCATACTTCTTGGCTCAGAATTTGGTAGACGATGGACAAAAATAGGAGTTGGAATTCCCAAACGAGCACATAGGGGCGATAGAGATCCAAACAAGGATAATGTACTTTGATAGAGCAATCAATAGCAGAGGAGTAGGCGTTGGTGTGATTTTGGTCTCACCAGAAGGGGAAATAATTCTGATGGCCAAAAGATTGGAATTTGAAGTCACCAATAATCAAACTGAATACGAGGCCTGAATCTTTGGTCCAAAAGCACTCCAAAATGTTGAGGCCAGAAGAGGTTAAAGTATACAAAGACTCTATGTTAGTGGTAAAATAGATCTCCAATAAATGGAAAGTAAGAGAAGATAAGCTGAGGTTATACTGGGACTACTCGGCCATGCTTATGTTATCTTTCACTCAATGCAAATTCGTGCATTTACCGCGAGAAGAGAATCAGATGGCAAATGCTTTGGCCACTCTAGCTTCCATATGGGAAGGAGGAAAGTAGGAAAAAATCAAGTCCCCTATTCTTGTAAAGTCTCGGATTCCCTACTATGAAGAAATCAGAATAATGCTGATCAACCCTATAGAAAAGCCTTGGTTTCATTACCTACAACAATATCTGGAGACAAGGTGATTTTCTAATGATGTTGATAAAAAAGAAAGAATGTCGCTAAGGATGTTTTCTTAGTAATTCATTAGTTATAACATGATGTTATAGAAAAGAATGCCAATTGGAGTGCATTTGAGATGTATTGATGAGAACGAGGCCCAAAAGATCATGGAAACAGTTCACGAAGCTGTATGTGGACCACATATGAATAGAACAGTCCTTACTAAAAAAGTGACTCATCAAGGGTAAAACTGGCTAACTATAGAGACAAATTGTGTGAAATATGTAAAGAAATACCATAACTACCAAGTGTATGGTGATGTGAGTCATCTGCCTTTTATGGAACTTTAAGGGTTGACTTCTCCATAGCCATTCATAGTCTAGGGGATTGATATCATTAGGAAGATAAGGTTTAAGGCATCTAACAATCATCGTTATATTGTAGTAGCAATTGAGTACTTCTTTAAGTGGGTGGAAGCATAATTATTCATGACTATTGGGGCAAAATAGAGGGTGAGGTTTACAAAAAAGAATATAATCTGCAAATATGGGTTGCCTCATCACATCATCATTGATAACAGTGCTTAGTTCAGGGCAAAAATGACTACTTTGTTGGAGGAATATAAGATTGAACATCATAGATCATCTCCTTATATACTGCAGGTGAATAGAGTAATAGAATCAGTGAATAAGAATATGAAGAGAATCTTAGCCAAGATACTGGAGAACTACAAAGACTAGGCAAGCTACCTATAGTTCATATTATAGGGATATAGGACCACTGCTAGAAACTCGAAGGGAGCTACTCCTTATTCTTTAGTGTATATGTCTGTGTTACCAGTGGAGGTCAAGATTCGGTCATTAAGGGTTCTCTTGGAATCTAAAATCCCTAATTATCAATGGGTAGAAAGTCGAATGGTTCCGTTGATACTGCTAGATGAAAAAAGAATGAAAGTCATGTTCATTCTCAGTTGTATTAGAAAAGGATAGCCTGGGCTCATAACACGAAGATTAAACTAGGCAATTAAAGAAGGTGACTTGGTGTTAAAGGTCACTAGGCCAATCATGATTGATTCGCGAGGAAAGTTCAAGGTGAACAGGGAAAGTCCATATCAAGTGAAGAAGTTATTTTCCAAAGGCACTACTATTTTTTCTGATTTAAAAGGAAACGAGTTTAGAGAGCCCATTAACCTAGATAAGCTCAAGAAGTACTTTATGTGAGTCTCGCTATAGAGAAAACCTAAAAAGAGGCTACCTAGACAAAAGCTAAAGATAGAAAAATTAAAAATTAAAAAGTTTTACTGGATTGAAAACCTAAAAAGGTAGTATAGGCAAAAGTAAAAAACATGTAAAAGGGGGGAGAGAGAGAAAAATAGTTAGTCAGAAAACTTGTAAGGGCAAGCCAATTAATAATAAGAGATATGTAAAAAGCAAAATGTATAGTCATTTTGTACTTAAATTAAATGAAATGGATTGCCTTTGTTATTGTTGAACATTGCATTAAATGCTTATTATACACTATTTAACTAAAAAGGAAATTTCATCCAACAAAAAGAAAATAAAAACTAAATTCCATAAATTAGTTATGTTTGTTTTTCTTTTAAACACATTGGGCACTCGATGCTTATAATGCCCTTATCCTTTTATTTCTTATGAATTCATCCTTCTCTGTCTACTGTAACTATGCCTTGTACTGGTCATCAATGGACTAATCTCCATCATAGTCAATAAACCTCTAAATGGTCCTTGATGCCAAGTAGCAACCAGATTGTCTAAAAAGTTTGAGAAAGGGCTCCTAGCTCAAATTCATACACTAGTTATGCAATCAATTATTTATATCCATATTGTTTGCAAAGCCAAGCAGGATTGTAAAAAGTGGCGAAATGAAGACCGACTAAGGGAACATAGTAGGTATAGGGCCGAATGGTCACATGCTGCAACCTCCAGCATGACCGCATCCATTGAATCAGAGTGTCAGGGAATGTGGATAACCAACTCCAAATGTCTTTAGAAATAAGGTGAAGTCTTTTTGTACGATAGTGTTTGGCCTTATAATGTGCAATGTCTCTGGGAGGTTCGAGCAACCTCAACTTTTTATGAAACTAGGCCTCTAGACATGATGAATGGGTAAAAAAATGACAAGAAAGTAGAAAATGATAAAAAGGAGAAGAAAGCAAACCTCCAGCAGTAGGGGACTCCTTGAGAATCGCCTAGTTTCAGAAAAGTTATCTAGCCTAATGATAGTCTCCTCTAAGATAAAAGGAAAGGGGTTAAGGTCTGCTTCCAATTGATCCAAAATGTGAAGAACCTTTGAGCCATAGTTGCTAGAAGAGGAAATAAGCAAAAACTGAGCATACAGTTAAAGAGCGATCATCCAAGGCCAATAAACTTTATTGCTATCTACAGTTACAATAACTTCAAAAAGAGAGCTTATCAAAACCTTATTACCAAAGATATGGTGAAGAGAAGATTAAGGGGAAAGGTTGAATAACGTAGCCATTTGGTATTGGATAGAGTGTAAATCTAGGGTTTTAACTGAAGGAATTACAATATGACAAGCAGAATCCATTTGAGAGCCCAAGATAGCTTATAATTCCTCTGGTAAGGGGCATAACTCTACTATATGAAAATTGAAAACATATTTCTAGGAATCCCAAAATTAGGTGAGAATATGAAGAAAAGGGAAGTTAATCTTCCTAGCATGCAGAGATTGAAAAATGGATAGATTTGATGGCTCCAATCTCGCCCATGACACACCATCCAAGCTTTTCAAGATTGGCTTTAGTTTTAAGCTTATTTCGATCATATTGGGAGGTTAAGATGTTACCTAGGCAAAGAGAATGGAGAGAAATAGCACAAAAGGGGAATTGAGGGTTCTTGGAAAAGAGTTAGGGTTTTTTATAGCTAAAGATTGGTGGTGCAGAAGTGGTCACCTCTATAATAAGGTGATTCCTTTACGTGTTGAGGTGATTCCATGTCACCTCTTCATAAAGAGGTGATGCCTTTACGTGTTGAGGTGATTCCATGTCACCTCTTTATAAAGAGGTAATGCCTCTATGAAGAGATAATGCATTTACAATAGACAGGGGGTAATATGTTTTACTACATTTTCTAGATATTGACATTGTAAATAAAATTCAACTACTAGAAAAAAGAACTTTTGTAATGAATAAAGTGCCTCAAACAGTTCGAAACACAGTTAGAGTGAATTTTGGTTTATATCATCTACTCAGTACAGAATATGAAAAAGCTAAAATGAAAGATCTATCCAAGCAAAAAAAAAGAAGAAGAAGAAATAACAGTTCAAGAGAATAAAATTGATCCTATATTAATAAGCATATGAGGTGGTCCCTTACTCATCATCTTCAGGCTCATCCTCTCCCACACCAGTAGGGTTAACTTCAAGATCATCTCCATGATCATCTCCCTCACCTGTAGGATTATCAGCATGCTCCTCCTCTCTAGTCTACTCCTCTTTTTCACTATCGATTGCCTTGTCATCTTCATTGTCATTGTCAACCTAAAGGGTAGCAAGTTGGCACTCTCGAGCAGTGATCCTAGCTTAGCTGGTATTATCTTAGTCCTGTCAGGATACAATAAAAGGTAAGAAATCATAAACGCATACATACATGTAGAAATAGGAAGTGATTGTTACCTTCCACTACTGTGTAACATGCATGAAGAAGTCCTGGCGAGCCTCAATCACCCTATATATATACTCCTTTAATCTCAAAGTATATGTATAATTAATGACTTATTAGAATTAAGTCTGTGTTAAGTTAAATTTGAGAACAAAACTTTAAAAGAATGGGACTTACATGTGTGGAGGTGTAGACGGCAGGGTTTAGCACGCGTCCAAGATTTTAGCAACCGCGACACTGTTTAGGCTTAGGGCCTTAGAGAACACACTAACCACTGTCACAAAGACATGGCATGGAGATGAGGAGTCGCCACCCCAGGTAATAACTGGGACAATTTGATTGGTGGTACTTGATTCTCTAAAAGAAAATTAGCACCACAACCAAGAGATTCTGGATACGGAATACTAACTTCTCTTAGTCTCGTGTTCATTTAGAATAATATTATAAATGATTATTTCATCCTCTAATTACATGCAATTTTATTAAACCCTAATTAACATCCATCTACCCAAAAAGGCAACAAGTCAATAAAATTACAAGTACAAAATGCACTCAAGATTGTGTTGTCCCTAAGTCTAAACTATGTTAATTTTATTAAAAAGTTAGCTAAATCTACATTTTATTTACAAGTGAAATAGAATAAAAATGGGCCTACATTAATTAATGAGCCTAAATCTATTTTTTAGTCTTTCTAAGATATGGGCTTAAGTCTATTCAATTTTAAAGGAAAATCAAATTAGTGAGCCTAAGTCTAATATGGTTTTATTTTAAATAAAATATGGGCCTAGATCTATTTATTTTAAAAGAAATGCAATTAAATAGACTGAGCTAAGTCTAAAAAAATTTTAATTAACTAATGTGCGCCTAAAATCTAATTAACCTAATGGACCTAAGTTGATTTTAATTATTTAAAGTTCTAAACTATTTTTAAACCTATTTATTTAGTGAGTTAGACCTAAACGTGGGCTTGGGGCACAAAAACATAAAAAATATATATATAAAAAACAAGCCCAAAATAAATAAAATATAAAAATAGATCAAACAAACATTACAGTGATTTTTCTAAAAAAGAACCCTAAATTAATTACATGCAAACCCTAATTTAAGCTATTGCCACCATTGATTTTAATTGATTTTTTACCCAATTGAACCTAATTACTAATCAATTTTAAAATACAAAAAATAATAATTTACTATTCCCACTACTGGAGCTATTACAAACTACGTATAAAATTAAAATTATACACCCAAAATTAAAATAACTACACAAAACACCAAAAATGGAAAAATAATAAATAATAATAAAATCCTAAGAACTATTGAAGAAATAATACAAGTTCATCCATTCCATGGACCTTCTGTTCAATTCAAATATAGGCGGTATCCTCCTCAATCCGCATGCACACATCAAAATAGAAAAAAATAAGTAATCAGATTAGTAATGAAATTAAACAATAAAAAAGAATAACAAAATAAAAGAAAAATTACAAAAAGAAAAAAATAGAAAAGAGTGAAAATGAAATAGAAGAATATCACTGGAGATTTAGATACTATGCAGATGCTCTTTTTTGGCCCCTCAGATTAGGATTTTCACCGTTGAAATTAAATTGTTTGTTGATTCTGGACTCGGACTTGATTGCGTTTAAGGACACTGGCAGTATCCAAAATTGGGATTTTTTAAGGTTTCTGCGTTTTTTTTGTGTAAAAGCTCTCCAAAAAGAAAAATCCTTTTGAAAACCAGAAAAAAAAGTTCCCCCTAGCAAAACCTCTCCAAAAAATCTCCTCCTAAAACCCCTTCATGCACGCATGCAGACTCTACTTTTAAATGCAGAGTCTGCGCATACTAAACTTCCTCCAAAGGAGGAACGGACTGATGATCAGATAGTGTTTGTTTTGATTTTAAAAAAAGCCTTATGCATTTAAAAAAAACTTTATCAGATAATCAAGGATAAAATTTGAATTTTTAACCAATTAAAACATTGAAAAATTTGATAAAAATAAGGAGAAAATACGCAAAAAAAAATCAAAAAATGGAATTATTGCGCATCGGTACTGTGCAATGCCAACCGGCATTACACAATGCCGATCTAAAAAAATTTAATTACCAAAAGACCCTGAAAAAATGACTTATTTACAATCAAATCCTAAAAAATGTTATAATTTAGTCCCTAAAGTCCAAAAAATCAACAACCAAGTTCAATTTTTGAATAAATTTTATCATAAGGGCTTATGTCGCAATTATGCACAATTGCATCCCGAAATTGGGTGCTTATAAGAGGCCTTCGAGAAGAACTCTAGGTTTAAGCTCCCGTCTAGCATTAAGAACTTATGAGGAGAGCTCACCTGAAGGCACCCAACATTGGATCATCAAGTTTGGAGTGCTAAAAAGCCTACAAGCTATCATCTGAGACTTAGAGCTAGAAGGCTCCCTAGCAGGTGGCACACCGAAGGAGGTGCCCTCACCACTAGGCACAATATATGGGCACTGAGTATGTCGCTCTTATACAATCGGCCTAGGACGAGGGATTGGTACTCTATCAAGTGTCTAGAATTGAGACTAAATCAAAAAAATGATGTTTGTAGATGGAAATGTGAAATTATATACTTAATGAAATTATGTGCTTACCTAAGATGTGGATATAGGTAGAGGCACCCTCTATAGGAGATGAATCCATGCAAAGTTCATATACTGAGACTTCCTTCTCTCATAGCATTTATCTGTGTCATCTCCCTCCAAAGCCTGGTCAAGCTTATTTGTCATGACCCAAACCGGAGAGTCATAACCGACGCTAGGGAATGGGAATTACTATAATCCATAACCCGCAGCAAGCCTTAAAAATAGAAACTTGCAAAAACCACAATATAAAAACACCAAGGAATTTAAAAACTTTAAATCATATTAAAGAAATTGTCATATCATATAATAAAATATAACAATACAATATCTTTCAAATACAAATCTCCATTATAAAATAATACTAAACACTACAACACTCGAGTACTACTATTACAGCTTCTAGAATATGAATAAAAATTCAGATATAAAAATTACATAATCTAGCCAGGGCTAAAGAAAACTAGCAAAAGGTGAGGTCTGACATAGTAGAATGTCTAAAAAAATATTAAAGGGGGTCAGTGTTAGTGTAGATGTGCTCTAGTGTCATTCTTGTAATAAATAATGACATTGTAATTTATTCCTATGGTAATAAAATAAATATTTAAATAAAGAGTTTGTTTATTTATATATTTACCCTTTAGTAATATGTTAAATAAATTTATTATCAAGAGTTGATAATATGAGTTATAAATTTATTTAGTACATATGCTATAAATTGTTCATAGTTAAATAATTAATATATGGGCAATATTAGTTAGACTAGCACCTCTATCTATTTTCCTTGATTAATATGTGATGCTAATAGTGGAAGTACTGAGTCTTATACCACTTAATATGAGATATTAGAATAGATATATGGATACTTATGTGATGGGTGGATCGAATAGTGACATTAGATTTGTGATTGCAAAGACACTCATTTATTATCAACAATTACAATCTAGGTCATAATGGTGCATATAGTTCTTTGACTTGAGGTAACATGATCATCCACATTTAAGTGGTTAGAGTTTGTTACCGCTTACATACTTGTGTTATTCACATATGGGTATATAGCGTGTGGTGGCTCTAGTCAGTTGAATATAGGGATGAGTGTTTCACCAAGATAGAATTCATTGCCTGGAGTGAACCAAGATTGATCCTATGCTATCTAAGTTTATTATTGATGAATAAGTTCCTGGCCAGGACAAACATAACACAATCTGAAAGAGTTTTGAGTGCTAGAAAGTGTTTATGGTATTAGCTATGTTTTATCAAGAATAACTTGAAATGAGGTCATATGATAAAGCTATTAGAGTTTGATTAAACCTTGACTCTAGGCTATATCATGATCTTTTAATGAAGGGATTTTAGTGCACTATAATTAAGACCATAAGGTTCGTGTGAATCAATATATGTATTCATATCTAATTGGATAGTTGTGATATAGATGCTAGTGGTCACTTATAACTTATGAGAACTAAATGTGCATAATTGAGATTTTCACATTTAGACTTTATAAAGTTTCAAAATATAATATCAAGTGTTGATATTATATTCTCATTGCCAATTAGAGATGAACCTAGTAAGTCACACTTAAAAGAGTTTTGTCTTATCACCATTTAATATTAATCTAATTATTGATTAAAGAGTTTAATCAATTAATTGAGATTAATGGAATTGGATTTATGCTTTAAGCAATGATTCTAGTATATTATGAAATCTAATTCCAAAAAGAGCTTTATTATTAATTTATGTTTAATTAATATGAGATATTAATTAAAATATTAAATTAATAATAATATATGTTATTAATTAAATTATTAAATTTAATATAAGATATTAAATTATTAATAATTAAACTAATAATAATATATGTTATTAATTAGATTATTAAATTTAATATGAGATATTAAATTATTAATAATTTAATTAATTATTTGTAAAATGTTGACTTTGGATAAATATAATACATGAGATGTATTTTCTACACATTTCTTTATTTATTACTATGTCAAGGTGGCAAGCTAATGATGTTTTAATGTCAAGGTGGCAAGCTAATGATGTTTTAATGTCAAGGTGGCAAGCTAATGATGTAGTAAGTTACTTGCATAATTTGTTCACTAACCATGTCAAAGGTGTATGTAAGGTGGCATGCAAAGTTATATACTAATGTTGTGGTATAAGTGATATTTAATTTGTGCATGTTTATATCAACTCACTTTCTCTACACATATATCATTAAAAGAGTTCTAATACATATAGAGATATGGTGAGCATGTAAATGAGATAGAGAAATCAATATAAGTAATTACTTTGAGAAAGTGTGGAGAGGTTTTTTGGTAAGAAAATATATTAAAAGGAAAAGCAACATATACACAAAATAAACTCTAAAGTTCTTACAAGTGTTAAGTTAGTGCAAGTTTACAAGGGTCACTTAGAGAGGGTACTTGCTACTAATCTTAATCAAGGCAAGAAGATGGTTGAAAAAGTTTTGGTGTTTCAAGCTAGAGGCCTTTAACTTGAGAGACTAAGCAATTGATTAAAAGTTGAATAAAATCTACAATACTTGTGGTCTACACCCAAACTAAGGAATTTGTAAGTATTATCAAGCTAAGAATTCCTAAGTTGTTGTTCACATGTTGTTTTTTATTATGAACTATGTGTTTAAATGCAAATTGGATCCTTGAGATTGAAATTCTTCATGTCATGAAGAGTTATGTTACGTAATTTTTTTTTTAAATTTGCTCTACTTAGGTTTGTGCTTAACACACAAGTTTTAATGCCTAAGTAGCATAACTGATTCCTAATAGTCAGACTTCACTCGGTGAATTATTATTATATATATACATGCATTATAAAATACAGGCATCAGTATAATAATATATTTTCATTTGTATAATATAATATACATGCATTTCAAACACATGCCCAAAATCACTTTTTCAATACTATAATAAATATAGGAAAATTTTTAGTTGGAGGATCAGAGTGGAACCCTAAATAGTCTGCAACCTCGATCACATAACCATAGCCAACCAGCTTATCCATAACTCCAAATATTTATTTATCCAACTCAAGGTAGTAGACTGGCCCCGAGTACACTAGGTCAACCGAGGATCCACAGCCACCATTTTCAATAACCTTTAATCTCAATATTCAATTTCATAATCAAAATAATTATAATTCTCTACCTAAAATCTACCATACTGTCGCGCAATAGTCCTAGTGTAGCCCACTAGGTGGCACATTCTACAACTACCCTCTAAATCATTCTTATAATTATTAAAAATAATTAAATGCATATTTTAAACATTGTGGCATCCATTCATCAAACAATATACCGTTTATATACAAATACATACAAAATATAAATATAAATATAAACATTTAAATAAATAAATCATATTTACATTCACATTATTTAAATCATGGATGCTCACAAAATATTTATTTCTACGTGCAATGCATATATATAACAATAACTCACTGTACTACTACTCTCCGTTGTTCCAATTCAGCTAGCGTGGTCTGATCGGTCTAACTCGTGGTACAGCTAAAGAAAAATAATAATCTTATTATTAGAATAAAATTCCTAATTTAACAACTCTAAAATTTCTAAGAATGACTCGATCTAAATACGACTCGCCTAACATTTCAAAATTAGACTGGACCGTTTGTCATATTTTATGAGAAATCTATCAAAAATTCGATAGATTTTTTCCCGTAAAATGGACGTCTCTCTACTAAAAGTAGAGCCGATCCTGCACAAAAAAAATTACTTCTACAACACATAAGTTCAATTGCTCGGGTTGGACATCCGAACTACTTATAATGCCCAACCGAGCCTCAACAATCTACAAATATATTAAAAATATAATTATAATTTCAAATAATTCACCCAAAAATCATAAAAATCTATATAAAAATATAATAATTTCTCAAATCACCAAAATGTCTCATAAAAATATTAAAACCTTTATTTTCCAACTAAATAATAAAATTCTAGCTTTCAAATAATATTTACTAATAAGATTCATAAATGGAATAAAATTCCCATTTTACAATTAAATTAGTATAAATTACAAATAATTATTAAAATCACTATTTAATATCATAAGAATAATAAAATACCCATTAATCTCAAAAATAATAAATAAATTTATTATTTACATATTATTCCAAAATTATCACAAATTAACTAATAAATGGGAAATAATATTAAAAATTACTTTTCATACTTTTATTAATCCATCAAGAGTTTAAAACAAAATAATTAACAACAAATTCAATTAAAATCAAATAATTTACTAACTTCCAAAAATACATATGTACGACATAAACTATCAAAATTCAATCAAATACCACAATAAATAAACTAATAATAAATACCATTAATTCATCAAAAATTATAAAAATCTCATTTAAATATCAAAATTAACTTATCTATATATAAAAGCAGAAAAAAATATTTATTTTCCAAATTCAATAATAAAATTTCAAATATAAGTAAATAATATTAATTAAACCCATTCTTTTAAATATTCTAAATTAAATAGCATTTAATTACCAATAATCAGTTAAATTATAAAATTATCTAATTTAAATAATTAATACTCATTTAAATTCAAAATTAATAATTAAAATTATTATTTGGATATAATTCCAGAAATTAATATTAATTATCTAAAAATAGTAATTAATTTATAAAAATTATTTTAATACCAACTATTATTCAAAAATTATCTAAAACACGACAATTACTATAATTTCAATTAAAATATAAAATTTACTCATTTTATATTAATTTCTCCAAAAATTCTATTTTTTACATAACATTCAAAATTCTTAATAAAAATTCGGTACATAATTTAAATAAACTTTCTTCATGAAACTTGCTCTAAATAATACATAGAATTTAATAGAAATAATAAAATTTTGGATCCGAGACTATGTGAACAATAACTGAACCTGAAAATACATATGTTTTATTAAATAATTTCAAAAAAATAAATAAAAATAATATTTAGGTAGATCTTAGCTCAAAAATCAATTTATCTAACTACCACATCTCCCAATAAAATTAAATTCAATAAGAAAAATAAAATTGAACTTATTGACATAAATATAAAATTGAGTTTTTGGAATCCTTATCGGTCGATTCACTTGAAACTAACTACGTATTATTGAAGTTCATAGTGTGAGATTCGAAATGACACCAAACTCGATTGGTTTCCTCATCGGCGACCGGACTGCACTGTTCACACAGTGTTGTCCTGCACTACTACTGTTGCTGCTGCCGGTGGTGCAGCTACCACTGTTGTCGCTGCTGGTGATAGTCTGATGAGCAGGTGGTGGCGCTATGGTAGTTTGGGTGGTGGTGCGTTGGGTGATGGTTTACAAAGAAGAAAGAAATAAAGAAAAGAATGTAAGAAAGCAAGAAGAAGAAGAAGTTTGGAGAGGGATGGTGCACTGCATGTTTTGACCAAAATGTAAATTTTTTTTTTAGATATATATATATATATAAACAATAATTAATTTATATTTAATAAAAGTACATCACAAATAATAATAATAATCAAATCTTAATTAACACTAACTAATCCCTAAGTTAATATAATAATATTAAATAATAACTAACAATAAAATTTAACTTTAATTTTGTTTTATCTAGTAACAATACCAAATAATAATATAATAAATAATAACTCTCGAAATAAAATTTAATTTCATAATAACCAAATATCACAATTTGATAAAATAACATCAAAAATATTAAAATTTTCATTAATAAAAATATCTATTAACATTGCATATCTAATAATTTAAATTTTTATAATTTATATGAAATTTTGGGTCCATAACAGTTTTTCCTCCTTATAAAAATTCATCCTCGAATTTTTAGAATAAAAGAAAAGAATACAAGAAATCATCAAGAAAAAAGATAAGGGTACGTTGTTCGCATCTCAACTTCTGTCTACTAGCTATGGTTTTTAATCTTCTTCTGATTAAAGCAACTTTCTCAACTGCATCCTGGATAATCTTAAGTCTAGTGAGTTATCTCTCTCCCATTTCATTCCAACATAGAGGGGATCTACACTTCCTCTTATATAAAGCTTGTTACGGTGCCATTTCAATATTGTTGTGGGTAACTGTTATTGTAAGCAAACTCCAATGGTAGATGATCATCCAACTACCTCCAAGATCCATCACACACATTCTCAATATATCCTCAAGTGTTTGCATCATCCTCTCAGTCTGACTATCTGTCTAAGGGTGAAAAGTAGTACTGAAGTCAAATCTAGTGCTTATAGCTTCTTATAATTTCTACTAAAATCGAGAGGTAAACACTAAACCTTTATTAGATACAATAGAAACAGGCACTCCATGAAGGCACACAATATACTTGACATACAGCTTAGCCAACTTGGCTACATAATAAGTAGTTTTAACTGGTAAGAAGTGAGCTGATTTGGTTAACCTGTCCACAATCACCCATATAGAATTGTATCCATCCTTTGAATGAGGTAACCTAGTCACAAAATCCATAGTAATTCTCTCCCATTTTAACTCAGGAATAGGAAGAGGCTGAAGCTTCCCAAAAGGCTTATAATGTTCAGCTTTCACCTGCTGACAAGTCAAGCACTTAGCAACAAAATCAACTACATCCTTCTTTATACCATCTCACCAGTACAAATCCCTAATGTTATGGTACATCTTAGTAACACTTGATATACACTGTAAGCTATAGAATGCACTTCTTCTAGGATTTCTTTTCTCAAATTATCCATATCATGAACGTATAATCTACCACTGATCCATAAAATATCTTTATCATCGAGTGTAAAATCAGTGAATTTCCCTTCACGAACATTCTGCTCAAGCTTTACTAAAATAGGATCTCAGCCCTGAGCTACCTTAATTTTATCTCTCAATACTGATCTGACTCTGAATTATGCCAATAATCCTCCTGATATGCTCATCTTTATCATCAACCCCTGATCCACTAACTAGTTCAACTCTTATATCAAAGGTCTCCTCTCCACACTAATGTGAGCAAAACTACCTGAGGATTTCTACTCAAGGCATCTACTACCATATTAGCCTTGCTTGGATGATAAAAAATATCATAGTCATAATCCTTTAGGAGTTCTAACCATCTCCTCTGTCTCAAGTTCAGATCCCTCTGCTGAAAAATGTATTTCAAGCTCTTGTGATATGTAAAGATCTCACAAGTTACTCTATACAAGTAGTGTCTCCATATTTTGAGAGCAAAGATCACTGTTACTATCTCTAGGTCGTGAGTAGGATAATTCTGTTCATGCTTCTTCAATTGCATGGAACCATATACAATTACCCTACTATTTTGTATTAACATACAACTTAGACCAACTTTGGAGGCATCATAATAAATAGTTAACTTTTCTTTTCCATTTGGTAAAGTCAGCACTGGAGCTGTAGTCAACTTCTCCTTTAATAGTTGAAAATTATTCTCATAAGCGTCTGACCACTCAAACTTCACATTCTTTTGAGTTAGGCGGTTCATAGGTGCTGTAATTCTTAGAAAATCTTAAACAAATCTCCTATAATACCCAGTCAAACCTAGAAAACTCTGAATCTCAATAACTGTCATCGGTTTGGGCCACTCAAATACTACTTCAATCTTTTATGGATCAACCTAGATACCATCTTTAGTCACCATATGTCTAAGGATTACAACACTCTCAGTTCAGAAATCACACTTCAAGAATTTAGCATAAAGCTGATGTTCTCTCAGTGTCTGTAGTATTGTTCTTAAGTGATATACATACTCCTCCATACTCTTTAAATACACCAGTATATTATTAATGAAGACTACCATAAACTGATCCACATATGGTCTGAATACCTTATTCATCATATCCATGAAGCAGTTAGGGCATTAGTCAAGCCAAATGACATCACCAGAAACTTATAGTGGCCATATCTAGTACGAAATGCCATTTTAGGAACATCAGCTTCTCTGATCCGTAATTGATGATAGTCTGATCTCAAATAAATCTTGGAAAAGAATTGTGCACCCTAAGGAGAAGTGTTAGGTCTAATAAAACCCTTGTCCAACAACTCTTGCAACTGCTCCTTTAATTTCTTCAACTTTACATGAGCCATTCTATAAGACGACATCGAAATAGGAGCTGTGCCTGGGACTAGATCTATACAGAATTCAATCTCTCTGAAATTCAGTCCTTAACTCAGAGGCTAATATGCTGACTTTAATCCTGTAACATACAATTCTATTAGACTTCACTTATACAATATCACATCTATAGCATGACGTAATAGATTGAAGAGTTCACAGGTATTCTTCTCAACTAACCGCTCTTCTCGTACTCTGTGCAATAGCCACCACGTGTAATTATCCCGCCTTGAAGATGGATGGAAGTATTTTAGAATTCACTTTTTAAACTCTAACCATGTCACAACCCAAACTAAGGGTCATGACTGGCGCTAGAGAACGAAAATTCTTTCGAATCCAGAACCTGTAGCAAGCCTCAAAAATATAAAAAAAAAAACATATAATAAAATAAATATAACATAATTAAAATTTTAATTTAATATGATAAAATAAAACTTCTTCATATCATGAAATGAATTAATATAATATTCAGATTAAACATCTGAATTAAAATCTCATAGCAAATAAAATAAAACTCACTACTCATACATATTATAACTACTATAGTTTTCTAGAGTACAATAATAAATAATTAAGTGGATAATTTACATAATAGAGCCGGGGTGGAAGAAATCCGGCGGATAGGCCTACTGTTAAGGTTTGAAGAAGAAGACTCTCCTGTAAAAATATCAACTAAGGGGAGTCAGACCTCACTGAGTGAATTATTATAATATATATACACGCATTACTAAATGACAAATGCAAACACACAGATATTGAAAATCACTTTATTTCACAATACTGAAAATATAGGTTTTTGAAGGATCAAATAAAACCCTAATGATCGCAACCTCAATTAACAATAGAAATCACTCTAGCCATTCTGGCTCACTTAATTCCAAATAAATTCACTTAATACAACTGGACAGTAGATTGGCCCCGAGACACTGAGTCAACCGAGCTCCAACAGTCTGAGTGTCAGTGTGATTGGCCTCGAGACACTAGGTCAACCGAGCTCCAGCAATCATACCCTCAATCACATCACACACCAATCAAATCAATCAAGTCATGATCCCATAAATAAGTTAGTAATTTAACCTACAATCTATTGCACCGGTACATACTCGGTCCTAGTGTTGCCCACTAGGTAGCACGTTCTATCGATATCCTTCATTTAAAAAAAATAAAACATACATTCAATCGAAAATAAATAATGTAAAAATGACATTCCAAATAATAGAATATACCATATGTATACCAAAAATATATCTAAAATAAACTAAGCATATTTCGAGTATATATATGTATCAAATAAATTCAAAATAAATCATAAAAGATACCGAATGTAAACTAACAATATAATAAAAACATGTTAAGTTTAAATCAATTATAAAACATGCATTTATTTCAAAATATACCAAGAATATACTAAAAATATACCTAAAATATACTTAAGCATTTAATAAAACAATTATGCAAAATTATACATTTAAAACATATAATTATAAAACATGCAAACTAAACGTATTGTATACATAAAATAACAACTCACAGGGATGTGCTCCACAAGACTGGTCCGACGGGCCTGGTCCGCTAAGCCTCGATCTCGGCGTAACTAAACAATAAAAATGATTATGAAATCAAAATGCATCTAACTTAACTTCTAGAGACTCGATCTAGAATTATAAAATATAAACAAACACAGATTTGGAACCGATGTCACATTTTTCGAGAATTCTATCAAAAATTCGACAGAACCTCCTCTGTAAAGTGGACATCTCTCTACTAAAATGTAGAGCTAGTCCTACAAGAAAAATACACTTTGAATATAGAAATTCACACACCCCTTGGTCGAGATCTCGAACTATAAAATTCCCCAACCGAGATCCACAATTCACCAAAATTCACATAATATAATAAAATATATTAAAAATCAATAATTACCATAAATACCCTAAAAATATCAAAATATTACATATTTAACATTAAAACGCCAAAAATAATTATTTTTCCCAATAATTACTTACAAACCCTAAATAATAATATAATATTATAAAAATCAAATTTTCTCGATAATTCAATATAATTTAATAAAAACTCACTTTACTAATCCAAATAGCTTAATTAGTCCAAACACATTTTAAAAATTACTAAAAATCCATTTTATTACAAAAATAGTATATAGTATATTATTTAAAAATAATTTTTGAAAATTAGTATCAATTAATTAAAAATAGTAAATAATTTGTAAAAATCATTTTATACCTAAAATAATATTAAATCCAATTAAACATAATATTTAACTAAAATTATCACCAAATTACACAGTTAACCCTAATATTCAAAAATACACATAATATACTAATAATACTAAAAAATTCAATAAAAATTATATAAATACACAAAAAATTATTTTCTCAACATATATCTCATTATTATCAATAAAAACATATAATTAACCCATAATTTCTATCAAAACATATATTTAACCTAAATTTCCAAAATTGACATAAACTAAAAATAATTATAAAAATTATATAAAAATCACAAAAATTATAAAATCAACTCTAAAATTAATAATAATTACTAATAAAACCAAAAAATCACAATTTCATAATTTATATAATTAATTTATGAAAATTAATAAAATAATAATAAAATATTCAAAAATTCACAAAAATCAAAATAAATTCTAAAAATAAAAAAAATATGTAAATGTAGATTGAGCTTCTAGGAACAACATTTGTTAAGGAGAATTGACTGAATCAAGCTAAATCAACCTAAAAAAATTATGAAACCCTAAAGCTCAAAACTAAATATTCAAGAAAATGCAAAAATGGGTGGATTAGAGCTCAAACCGAAGCTAGGATCAAGTTCACCAAAGCTTGAGGAGCTTAAGGACATCGAAAAAGCTCGAAAAGGTGGCCGGACGAAGGAGGAACGTCGAAAAAATGAGTTTCAATCACTGTTGCTGCATAAGCTGCTGCCGATGCTGGGGAAGGAGGAGGAGGGCGACGGAGCTGCTAGCTAATGGAGGACGGTCCGGCGAGCTGAACTGAGAGGCACACAGACGGTAAGGGCTCGGACAGCAGTGTGATGGAGGATAATGGTTTGGGTTGGTTCGGGGAGGATAGGTTGAATGTGTTTGTGTTTTTTATTTTTATGCAAAAGTAATAATATGTATATATATTATAGTATTATATTATAATATAAAGTAATATTATTAAAATAATATAGTCAAACTTAGGTATAGTCAACATATATGTATATATACACTATATATATATATATATATATATATATATATATATATATATATATATATATATATATATATATATATATATATATTCACACAAATATATCACACATAAATAAAATAATACTAACCCTAATTATTGTAATACCTAACACATAAAATAATGTAATTTATTAAGAATAATAACAACATTAAAACAATAATGCACTAAATTTAAATATTATTAAAATAATATTATCCAAAATAATAAATATAAATAACGTAAATTACTTGTCCAAAATAATAAGTTTCAATATAAACATTTACATAAAAAATTATAATTAAACATAAAATAATAAATATTAACCAAAAAGTAATCAAATAATCAAATAAAATTTTAAATTTTATTAACACTGCATATCCCGTTTCAAAATAAAATAATTTAAAAACTAGGGTTATTACAAGTCACATAAAGCTAATTTGACTGCATGTACTAATCTTATATTGGAGTCAAAACTGATAATTTCACCATTAAGTGTACAAAAGTGTTGTGTCTGCATTAAACATCTTTTAATTTCTTCATTAAAGCATATTCAAAACAATTTTCATACTTGGTTAAGTGCTATCAAGCCCTCATTAACCCTAGCTATCCCAGCCATAAATGTTGCAAGTTCAAGTTCAAAGGCTGCTTGTACCTCTTATAACAACTCCTTTGGCCTTTGAGTTACAGTTGCCTTTGACCTACCCCTATACTAGATAGGTGTAATAGGGGTTGAAACTGGAATCACAGCTTCAATTTGAAAGCACTGTTTATCAATATATATTGTCTTTGTAGTAGAAGTAGTTCGCCCACCTTATTTGAAAAGACGTAGAAATCAATAAGATTTAAAACATGGAATATACGCAGAATTGACATATCTTTAGCTCTCTACTCAAATAGAGGTTGCATCTGCTGTACGGTCGGAGGTATCGACACTGCACCGTGTGGAACTCCTAATGCATGGACAACATCATCGAAATCCTGAGCATAAATGTATATAATATAAGTGTGTGGTGTGTGTGTATTTGGTATATTATAAAGTTTTAATATTAAAATATGAAGTTATATATATATATATATATATATATATATATATATATATATATATATATAAACAAAAACCCATCTTCATCACCCTCCCTCACCCCCGACGCCTACCCTTCCCCTCCCCTCACTTTGCAACTCCGATCACAAGTCGTCGGTGTGCCTACTGGAGTGCCACCCTCTTCTTCAGCTGCTCCGCCACCTTCCTCCACCCTCTCTGACGCCGGTGGTTGCTGTGGAAGCTGAAAATCAACTCTCCTCCATTCAAGGCATTTTTTATCACTAAATTGGGTGGTTCCAATGCCGTTGAGCTCATAGAACTCCATAGAAGCCGATTCCAAGCTCCTTGTAGCTTGAAAACTCGATTTGGTAAGGATTTGAGCTTGATTTCATTTTTGGCCTCTTTTGTTTCTTTATTTTTTTGAACTTTGATCTTTGATATTCAAGCTTGATTCCTTCATAAAAGTTGATTCTACTAGCTCAATCTACACTCTGAAATTTTTGTCGACTTTTTAGAATTTATTTTTATTCTTGTGAATTCTTTATTATTTTATTATAATTTTCGTAAATTAATTAAATAAATTGTGAAATTATGATTTTTAGTGTTTATGGTGGTTGAAAATAATTATATAATTTAATTTATAACTTTTGTGATTTTTGTGTAATTAATATAATTTTATTTAGTTTATGTAAATTTTAGAAATTTAGGTTAAATATGTATTTTGTTAAAATTAATTGGTTAATTGAGTATAATTGTTGACTTTATTGAATTATATGTTGAGAAAATAATTTTAGAGTAATTATATAATTTTTAGTGAATTTTTTAGTAATTATAGTATATTATGTGAATTTTTATATATTAGGGGTATTTTGGTAATTTAGTAGTAATATTAGTTGAATATTAAGTTAAATTGGTTTTAATAATTATTTGAGGTATATAAATGATTTTTTACAGATTATTTACTATTTTTAACTAATTAAAACTATTTTTTGAAAATTATTTTCAAATTATATATAATATACTATTTTTGTAAATAAATGGGTTTTTAGTAATTTTTAGTTTGTTTTTGGACTAAGTAAGTAAATTGGATTTATAAACTGAATTTTCATTAATATTTGTGAATTTATCAAGTTAATATCAATTTTTATAATATTATATTAATATTAGGGTTTTTAAGTAAATATCGGTGAAATAATTATTTTTAATGTTTAAATATGTAAATTGCTATATTTTGGTATATAAAGGGTATTTTTGGGTATTTATGGAATTTTAATATATTTTGTGTATATCTTGTGAATTGTGAACCTCGGTCGGTGGAAATTTCAGTTTGAGGTCCGACCGAGGGGTTTTGAGGATTTTATGTTCGAAGTGTATTTTTCTTACAGGACCGGCTATAATTTTTAAGTAGAGAGATGTCCATTTTACAAAGGAGATTCTGTCGAATTTTTGATAGATTTCTCGTAAAACGTGACATCAGGTCTGATTTTGTATCTGTTTGTGTCTAGAATTCTATATCAAATCTCTAGAAGTTAAGTTAGATTTATTCTGATTTTATGTTGTGATTTGATTGTTAGTTGCACCGAGACTGAGGTCTAGTGGACCAGGCCCATCGGACTCATCTCGTGGAGCGCACAACTGTGAGTTGTTATTTTATATATACGTGTATTTAGGTTGCATGTTTTAAAAATATATGTTTTAATTACATGATTTATGCATAAACTGCTTTAGTAAATGATTAGTATATTTTTGGTATACTTTGAAATAAATGCATATTTTACTCTTGATTATACCTAAATAGTTTTTAAGTATATATACGGTTTATTTTTGGTTTATTTTATAATTGAATTGAATTTATCTAACATATATATACTCAAAAAATACTTAGTTTATTTTTAGTATATTTCTGGTATATATATGGTTTATATTGCCATTTAATTTGATATCATGCATTATTTATTTTCTTAATGTATGATTTATTTTAATAAAGGATATCGATAGAATGTGCTTCCTAGTGGGCAACACTAGGACCGAGTACGTACCGGTACGACAATAGAATTTAGGTTAAATTACTAACCTAATGGTGGATTATGACTTGATTGATTTGATTTGATTAATGCGAGATGTGATTTGAGAGTGTGATTGTTGGAGCTCGGTTGACCAAGTGTCTCGGGGCCAATCACACTGACAGTCAGATTACTGGAGCTCGGTTGACTTAGTGTCTCGGAACCAGTCTACTGTACAAATGGAATAAGTGAATTTATTTAGAATAAGTGAGCTTGTATGGGTAGAGTATTATCTATTATTATTTGAGGTTGCGATCAGTTAGGGTTCTATTTGATCCTTCATAAACTGATACTTTTCAGTATTATATATAAAGTGATTTCAGCATCTGTGTGTATTTGCCTGTGTATATATTTATTATATATATATATATATTCTATTGAGTGTCTACATTTGACATTTAGTTATGCATTTATATATATTATAACAATTCACTCAGTGAGGTCTGACTCCCCTCTGTTGATATTTTTTAGGAGAGTCTTCATCCTTAGACCTCAGCAATAGACCTATACGCCCGATTTCTTCTGCTCCGATCTTATTATGTAAACTGCTTACTTGAGTTTATTTGGTATTCTAGACACTGCAGTAGTTGTTGTACTTTAATCTGTTGAGAGTTGTATTTATAATTATGTACGTATGAGATTTTAAATTCAGAGTGTTACTCTAAAATATTTGTAGTTCAAGATTTTATTATATATATAATGTGATTTTATGATATTAAAGGATATTGAGAATTTATTTTATATTTGAGCTTTAATTTTCGCTACATAAATATTTTATTTATTTTATTTTATTGCATGCTTTTATTTTTAAGGTTTGATACGGGTTTCAGATTCGAAAGAATTTCAGTTCCCTAGCACCGGTCATGGCCCCCTGTTTTGGGTTGTGACATTTAATCTCAAAAATAATAAATAAATTTATTATTTACATACTATTCCAAAATTATCACAAATTAACTAATAAATGGGAAATAATATTAAAAATTACTTTTCATACTTTTATTAATACATAAATAGTTTAAAACAAAATAATTAACAACAATTTCAATTAAAATCAAATAATTTACTAACTTCCAAAAATACATATGTAGACATAAATTATCAAAATTCAATCAAATACCACAATAAATAAACTAATAATAAATACTATTAATTCATCCAAAATTATAAAAATCTCATTTAAATATCAAAATCAACTTATTTATATAATAAAAGCATAAAAAATATTTATTTTCCAAATTCAATAATAAAATTTCAAATGTAAGTAAATAATATTATTAAACTCATTCTTTTAAATATTCTAAATTAAATAACATTTAATTACTGATAATCAGTTAAATTATTAAATTATCTAATTTAAACAATTAAAACTCATTTAAGTTAAAAATTAATAATTAAAATTATTATTTTGATATAATTTCAGAAATTAATATTAATTAGCTAAAAATAGTAATTAATTTATAAAAATTATTTTAATACCAACTATTATTCAAAAATTATCTAAAACACAATAATTACTAATAATTTCAATTAAAATATAAAATGTACTCCTATTAATTTATATTAATTTCTCCAAAAATTCTATTTTTTAAATAAACATTCAAAAATTTATAATAAAAATTTAGTACGTAATTTAAATAAACTTCCTTCATGAAACTTCCTCTAAATAATATATAGAATTTAATAAAAATAAGAAATTTCCAGACCCAAGACTGTGTAAACAATAACTGAACCCAAAAATACATATTTTTTATTAAATAATTTCAAAAAATAAATAATTTCAAAAAATAAATAATTTCAAAAAAATAAATAAAAATAAGATTTAGGTAGATCTTAGCTCAAAAACAAATTTATGTAACTACCACATCTCCAAATAAAATTAAATTCAATAAGAAAAATTAAATTACACATATTGACATAAATATAAAACCGAGTTTTCAAAGTCCTTACCGGTCGATTCATTTGAAACTAACTACGTATTATCGAAGCTCGTAGCGTGAGTTTCGAAATGAGCCCAAACTCGATCGGTTTCCTCACTGACGATCGGACTACACTGTTCACACAATGTTGTCCTACACTACTACTGCTGGTGATGGTTTGATGAGCAGGTGGTGGCACTGTGGTGGTTTGGGTGGTGATACGTTGGGTGATGGTTTGCAGAGAAGAAAGAAATAAAGAAAAGAAAGTAAAAAAGAAAGGAAGAGGAAGAAGTTTGGGGAGGGATGGGAGCACTGCACGTTTTGACCAAAATGTAAATTTTATATATATATATATGTACACACATCTGCACACACACACATATATATCTATATTTATTAACTTATTATATATATATACACATATATTTATACAAAAATTAATTTAGATTTAATAAAAGTACACCACAAATAATAATAATAATCAAATATTAATTAACATTAATTAATGCCCAAATTAATATTAATAATATTAAATAATGAATAACAATAAAATTTAACTTTAATTTTTTTATCTAGTAACAATGCCAAATAATAATATAATAAATAATAACTCTCGAAATAAAATTTAATTTCATAATAACCAAACATCATAATTTAATAAAATAAATAAAATAATAATAATAACATCAAAAATATTAAAATCCTCATTAATAAAAATATCTATTAACATTGCATATCTCATAATTTAAATTTTTATAATTTATATGAAAATTTTGGGTCATAACATCATCTCCCTCCAATAGGTGTGCCTAGAAAATATATTAAGGAGTAAGAGGTGGTCATCTCACTTGAGCACCTAGGCGCCAACGATGTATCCTCTCGATGAAGTATCCTATAATCAGGCCCTTAGAGTAATACCCGCTTCTCAGATAGTGGAATTAAGCAAATCATGGCCTGAAGACCCTATAAATCTAGGCACAACTACAAAAATAAGCTGGTAAGTGAATGAATTTGATAAACAAACGTGTTACTGATTATAATTATGTTTACTAGTACCTACCTCATCATGCGTCAAGGTGTTCAGTCGCTCATGGTGGATGTGCACGTGAGCAATAGGCCTCCTCCAAATGTGACTAGAGCCCCCCCTTGCCATGGCAGGAAAGGGAGTGTCACAAACACGAGATATCCCGATAACCAACTCCAGGTATAGAGCCCAATCTTGTAAAGAAAAAGAAGAATCATTAACCAATCATGATAATGGTGTTTAAGATAAACCTAATGAAGTAAAAAAAAAAAAGGAAAATACCATAATGGCATGTCAAAAACCACAGAGTCTTCTGGCTCCGCGCACCAACTCATTTATGCTCTTATACAAATAGGCTAGAGCACAATTACCCCAATCATATGAAGCCACCAGGTCTAAATCCCTCAAAGGTAGTAAAAAGATCAGATCTATAAAGCTAGTAGTGTCTACAAAAAGGGTAGTGCCCAAAAGGTAGACCAGGAATGCCCTTACTACTTTATAAACCTAACGAGGTGTGGTAACTACCTCAACTCTGGCATGAGTATAGTGGCTCTTGATGGAATCCAACTTTATTGTGTGTGTTCCTTTCATGTTTGGGACTATACCGAGTAGACACTCGATGTAAGTGAGACGGTTTGGAGGTAGTCAATGGAGACTCACATCAAGAGGAACAAAATCTCCTACATAAGTAATACCATTGACAATATCAAAGGAGACCAAATCCAGGGTGAACTCCCTGAAAGGCAGATGAAATGTGTGAGTGGTATCGCCCCAATAGGAAGAGGTGACTGCCTCTTTTAAAAGGCGATTGCCACATCGAAGATGAGACACCTCTTCATGTCACCGATCTGACATTCAAATTTTAACTTTTTAATTGTTTGTAATTTTGTCCAATTAATTGAGTTATTTCTCTTTTAAAGTGATAAACTGCATTTATGGACAGTAATCCAATATTTTTAATGCTATTTACAGAAAAATTAAATAAATTGGACACTAACCTCTCTTATAGCTAATTCGTAAATATAGGATTACACGTCTATGAAAAGAGGGATCTTGTTTTTTATATTGAGGCCAAAGTTATACGCTGGCCTTTTCATGTCAGCGATTTGACATTCAAATTTTAATTTTTTAATTTTAGGTAATTTTATCCAATTAATCGAGTTATTTCTCTATTAAAGTGATAAACTGCATATATGAACAATAACCCTATGTTATTTAATGCTATTTTTAGAAAAAATTAAATAAATTAGACACTAACCTCTCATGTAGCCAATCAGCAGATATAAGATTGCAAGTTTGTGAAAAGAGGGATCTTGTTTTCGATGTTGAGGTCGAAGTTATATGCGGATGCATTGTAGGTAATACTTGGCCCCACTTTAAAAGATCAAAGGTTCATGCGGCGTCCATAGCAATAAAAGAAAAGAGAAAAGAGAATTTAAAAGTAAAAGTGAAAAATGAATTTAAAAGGTGGAAAAGAAGCTTATATATAAAAAAAGGAGAACGATGAAAAAAGGAAATCTTATGAAGAAAGAAAAAAAAAAGGTAAAGAAAAGATGGTCGATCGAGTATGTATCCCTAGAGGAGCCTACTAAAAAAAGTGAATGATGAAAAGGAATAAATGAAAAATTTTTGTTTCACTTCTCAAGTGTACCCCAAAATTGATATTAAAGAGTTAGAGATTTTCTAATCAAAGCATCAGTTGAAAAGTGATTAATTGGGTTATATCCCCAAAGTTAACGATTCAAGAAGTGACTGGTCGAGCAATGAATCCTCCAAGTTCATGTTTCAATGAGTGTCTGGTTATGTTTGGATCCTCAAAGTGCATATTCTTTTCTAATAAGTGTCTGGTCGAGTTATATCCTTGAAGTGCACGTCACAAGGAGTGTCTAGTCAAGTTTGAATCCCCAAAGTGCATCTTCCTTTTATGAATGACTTCTTGGGCTAGGAAAATCTGAGTTTCACACTTCAATTTTAATGAGTGGCTAATCGGATTAGGAAAACCTGAAGATCATGATCATGTTTCTTGTATCCTTTACTAAGTAACTTCTTGGGCTAAGAAAACCCGAGTTTCACGCTTCAATTATAATGAGTGGCTGATCGGGCCAAGAAAACCCAATGATCATGGTCATATTTATTTTGTCATTTACTTAGTGACTTCTTAGGTCAAGAAAACTTGAGTTTCACGCTTTAACTATAATGAGTGACTAATCGAGCTAAAAAACTTGAGGATCACGATCACGTTTTCATTTGTCTTTACTGAGTGACTTCTTGAGGTAGGAAAACTCAGGATTCATGATTCAAATATTAATGAGTGGTTAATCAAGCTAAGAAAATTCAAGGAATACGATCACATTTCATGTTAAAATTTTGACCTCTCGAGTTTAAATTCCTAAGGCTAATGGCGTGAGTGAAGTTCGAAAGTCAGGTACGTCGTTTGTTGTTTACCATGGGGCTATGGATATATATATATATATAGTTTAAAATTATAGTTATAATAATTTATAATAGTTTGCTATAGTCAATATAATTGTATTAAAATTGTTGTAATATTGGAATGTGGGATTAACCTAAAAAAGGAAAGAAACGGCTATGGTTTGGCTAGCATCATGTGCTCTTATTTCTTGGTTGTTGTCTATTTCAAAAATCAGACTAATGAAGGATGGTTTTATTATATCTAGCTTAACATTGGTATCCTATATATAATATCTGCAATTTTTTTAAATTATTGTTGCTCATCTCGCTATTGTTAGCATTTGAGGTCTATTTCAAGTGATAAAAATATTTAATTCTTTAGATTTTTATTTTTAATGTTAAATTTTGAGTTTATAAAATACTAACTTTTAAAAATTAAGAACTACCTATTTAATTTTCCATCCTAATGATATTGAATTTTGCAACACATGTTAAAAACAATGATTAATTATTAATATTAACATAAAAATAAAATTTATCAATTAAATTATAAGTGCTTGGAATCCCTGAGTCCTTAAAATGTATCTCAATTGACTCGTATACCTTATGTGCTTGGAAAGCTATAAAGAAATAACACATTCTCAAGAGACTCATCCCTATTTTTACATCTACTGCATTTATCTTCCACCCTATATCCTCTTTTCTTTAAAGTTTCTTTGGTTCCTATTGCATTCCATGAGCACCTCCATAAAAATACCTTTACCTTTGAAGGTATCTGTAGTTACCAAATAGATTTCCATACTTCATTAATTCTTTCACTAGTCCCCACATTAAAATTTATTTGAATGACTTCTATATTTTAAAATTTTATAGCCTAATTTTATAAAGTATTGTCTTTATTGTTATAATGCCATATCACCTTATCATTGCCTATCCCCATATAAGTTGGAATCTTCCTAATTGCTTATTATTCCTAATTCAAGAAATATTGATTTAGTAGATTAGAAATCCACTCTCCTATGCTTTGTTCCAAGAGATCTTTAACTAGATAAATTTCCACTCCATTTGACTTCTATAAAATAGTCTTGAAATCTGGTAATGTTGGAATCCAGGATCCGACCAAATTTTTATGTTAGTCCCATATCTCATATGCCATCTACATCCCTTCTTTAAAACCTCCTTTCCATTTAACAAGCTTGACTATATCCAAGAGGCCTTGTTACTATATTTAGCTTCCATGAAAGATATGTAAGGAAAATAAATTTCTTTAAGCACTTTTGAGCACCTCTAACCCATTTTAACCAACAAAGCTTCATTAAACAACTTTTTCATTTCTCAAAAACCCATCCCTGCATTTTTCTTAATCTCTATTAACACTTCCCATTTAATCCAATGCATTTTCTTTACATTTAAGTCTTGGCTCCACTAAAAGTGTCTTATAAACTTCTCAATTTAATTAGTTATTCCCATAGGGATCTTGAAAACAAACATCACAAAAGAAGGAAGAGCTTGCAAGATGACTTTTATCATTATTTCTCTGCTTGCCAGAGTAAGGAACTTGGTATTTAAAGTTTGAATCTTGTTAGAAGTTCTTTAAAGAAAAAAACTAAACATCTTCTTTTTAGTATGTCCTCACTCCATAAGTAATTCTAAATATTAAGAAGTATAAGTTGATTCTTTGATTCTAAAAGTAGCACAAGCATACCTCTTGAGCTCAAAATTAGCATTATAATTAAACATCAATTATGATTTCTACAAATTCACCTTTTGCGTTGTGGCTTTCTCATATTTAATCTGAACAACATTAAAAGTCAGGATTTCCAAAGTAGTGATTTCTCCAAAGATCACTGTATCATCTAAAAATTGGGAATATATGATGGGAAAATAGTGTTTGGTGATATTTATTCCTTTAATATAACCCATTTGTTGTTCCCCGAGGATTAATCTAGACAAATATTCTGTAACCAATATGAATAGATACTAAGAGATAGGGTCTCCTTATTTAATACCCTTCTATAGCCTGAACATTTTCATCAATAAACCCTTAATGCATATGGAAAACTCAATTGTTTCAACACACTGCATTACTAAGTTGATCTATGCCCCTTGAAAACCAAACTGAGATAAACTTCTTTTAAGAGATTCCTAGCATAGGCTTTTGCCATATCAAGCTTAAGAGCATTCTGAAGACTCAAAAGATTTCATGTTTAATGTTTGGTAGGGCAATAATTAAGTTTTTTAAGTCTTTGTTTGTCCTCATTAGAATAGATATATATATATATATATATAGCTTATAATTGTATTAAAATTATTGTAATATTGGAATGTAGGATCAACCTAAAAAAGAAAAGAAATGGCTATGGTTTAACTTGCATCATGTGCTCTTATTTCGTGGTTGTTGTCTATTTCAAAAATTGGACTGATGAAAGATGGTTTTAGGGGAATTTTCATAAATAACCTACAAAGTAAAAAATATATCAAAAAAATCATTGACTTTTTATTCTTTCAAAATTATTTTTCCAAACAAATTCTTTTAAAAAATAGCCCAAAAAAAAACACTCTTTGTCACGGCTCTCTCATGCATTCTTCTCTCTTGCGCTCTCTCTCTCATCAGTCTTGTTGTTTCTCCTTCTCCTCCTCCTCCTCTAACAAACCTTCTCGCCCAACTGCTGCTACTACTATATTAGTATAATTTTCTATTTTTTTTTAACAACTAATTTTTTGTTTCACTTGCATTATTTTCAGCAACCACAACAGCTGAAGATGAACAAAAAAATTTGACAAGAGCACTTGATAGTTCTACTCTTGAGCAGTCTTCATTTAGAGGATTTTCTTAGTGGGTCAGGGGAATGGGTATTTGTAGATTTTAAGTCGATGACAAAATTATAATGGAATCATTGGCTACTTGGGGTAAGTTCCCTAGTAAAATGGTATGACTTTCTTGGATAAGAAGAGTGGTGGTGGTGGTGGTATCGATGAGGTTACTTTATTTTTTATGATTGTGGCATTGCAACAACAGTGATGGATGATTTTGTTGGTGGTGCTTGTTTTTTCTTGATGGAATGAGAGGTAGCAATGTTATTGTGGTTTCTAGTTCTGCCCATTTCTTTAAGCTTGTAAAACCAAGCATTAGGCATCATATCAGATAACCTGAACCTATAATTACCCATGAAGAAGCATCTTCTTCTTCTTCCTCCTCCTCTTTGTTTCTCTCTTATGATCCACCATAGAGTGAGTGTGAGTGCGAGTGTCTGTGTCTGTGTATCTAATGAAACCAAATATTTATCTGTTTGGGTGTAAGCAAATGATAGAAAATGAAACATAAAATAAATAAATGGAAAGATCTGGATAGCAATTGGGATGGGGAGAGGTGGGGCTGAAATGAAAATAGATAAATATTTTGATTGTTCATCTATTAATATATAAAAATATAACTTAATTTTGATTGAATTTTAAATATATAATCCTTTATTAATATCAATATTAAAATTGTGTTAATTTTTCGACAACTATGATCAAAAAGGAATATTATTAAAAATCAATAACTAAAACAACAAAATAATAAAAAGACAGAATTAACAATCCTTTAAAATATGGTAAATCGATCTATGATTTCTCAATCTTTAGGCCATAATTAACCATGATCTCTATGTTGTATTGACATGCTTTGGGCTGTTTCATTTTGAAGATTTTAAGGAAGCGAAAGTGGCATGTTGTAGGTTTGGACCATATAGAGGAATGGGCGGCTGTGGTGGGATGGAAGCAATAAAAAAAGTATGAATTATAGGCAATGCTCATAGTGAATATTTGTTCTTTGACAGTGGTCATTCAACGGAGCAGTTCAATAATCAACTCACTAAGCTCATGTGGAGTGGGAATTCTAAGATCATAAGCCCCTACATTATTAAAACACTAGCCGAGGCACAGAAATGTGCCGAAAAAATAAATAAATAAATAAAAATCAACAAATTGAAATAATAACAAAATTAAAAACAACAAAATTTTATGTTGTTAATTTTTGTTGATTATTATTTATTTTTTAAGTTATTTTTCATTATTAATGACAAAATTAAGATTATAAATAAAATTTTTACTTTTATTAGTATTAATGATAAAAATAATAATTTTTATATTAGTATTAATGTTGTTGATTTTTATTATTTTTCATTATTAATGAAAAAATTAAAAACATAAATAAAATTTTTACTTTTATTAGTATTAATGATAAAAAAATAATTTTTTTATATATCTTATAATTTTTAAATAAATAAAAATCAACAAATTGAAATAATAAAAAAAATTAAAAACAACATTATTAATTTTTGTTGATCATTGTTTATTCTTTAAGTTATTTTTCATTATTAATGACAAAATTAAGGCCATAAATAAAATTTTTAATTTTAAAATTTTTTAACAAAAACAACTGAAAATACAACTGACAAAAAATCAACAAAAAACCAATAAAAAGTTGCAGTTATTGATTTTTGTTGTTGTTAGTTTTTCATTTTTTTATTATTAATAATAAATTTAAGCCAATTAATAATAAAAATAATCATTTATTTGATATATTTCATAATTTTTTTCTTGTTATTTAAAAAAAATAATTATTGGAGAGTTTAATTTTTATACTTTAAATAATGATAAGTTTCAAAATTAAAAAAATTATTATTTAGAATATAAAATAAGAATTAATCAAAATTTAGAAGTTAAAATGCTGGATGGAAGCGCGCCTTTAGTTTTCTTTTGAAGGTCACAATCAACTTTTATTTGGTATAATATGAGTTCCCAACAATTCACTTGACGGATGGAGTGAATTGTGATGCACATATGCACGAGACACATTTTCTGCAAACATTCCAGCACAGGTCCCTTCTTCTATTTCCATCAATCATGGCTTTCATTTCATTACAGCTCTCAATCAACACAACTTTTTATATTGTTGAAGTGGTCAATGCGTGCAACAGCACTCCTGTGCCCAATTAACTCAAATGTATTGCTTTTACCAATGAGCTCTGGAACACCGAAAGATGTGCTTCAAACATCTGCAGCTATCATATTCAAGATGGTAGAATGATATTCACCAATAGAAAATGAAATATGAGCCATTTTTGTCAACGTACCCAAATCCGCAACTATAGTTTCAACAACGTCAGGCCACCGTTGGTATTTTGGATCAATATCAACAATCAATTCTTCCAACAAACAAAGTTCTAAAATGATGTGCCGATTAATTGTCACTAGCCTTTCATTTTTTTACTTAAAAAAAAGGCATTGTGATGGAAATAAATCAAAGAATGATACATAAATGAACCAAAGAACTAAAACTGAAAAGAAAAAAAGAAAAAAAGCTAAAAATGAAAAAAAAAAAAAATTTAAAAAACATATGGGTTAGGTCGCTAACAAAGTCAAAGGGTATATAGGCTGAAATTTCCTCATCGTTTTATTATATCTAGCTTAATATTAGAATCCTATATATAATATCTACAATTTTGTTAAATTATTGTTGCTCATCTCGTTCTCCTTGGACTTTTTAGGTCTATTTTAAGTGATAAGAACATTTAATTTTTAAAATTTTAAGTTTAAATTTTACTTTTAATGTTAAATTTTGAGTTTATAAAATACTAATTTTTAAAACTTAAGAACTATCTATTTAATTTTCCATCCTAATGATATTAACTTTTGCATCACATGTTAAAAAAATGATTAATTGTTAATATTAATAAAAAAATAAAATTTATCAATTAAATTATAAGTGTGGAGCTGTAATATCCTATATTTTTATTTAAATAAAGTAATTTTTGGATTTTGTTGGTAAATAATTTTACATTATATTATACAGTTTTTAATTATCTAACTATTTAATTGATATATATTTATGATAAAAATAAAATTTATCAATTAAATTATAAGTGTGGAGCACTATAATTATGACTCCTACTTAAAGTAAATTTATCAATTTTAAAAATGCCGTAGATTCATCCATATAAAGTTTGCAATTGATATTTATATAAATTAGCTATTAAATGTCAATTACATAATCCATCCAAACCCACAAAGTGAACCCAAAAAAGTTGGTGTTGACATAGAAACAAACCAGCAATTAGTGTAAACTGCAATAATGCAAAGAAAAATATATCCAATAGCAATTAGTGCATGAAAAGGATGATAACAAGCAAGTTGCCATTAGCAATTAGTGCATGAAAAGGATGATAACAAACAACTAACCCTACTACAACTACAAAAATGAAACAGTCCATCTGTATTTATGCTGCTCTCATTCGTCTAAAGACTGTTTCTTCCTTTATTTCTTCACTCTTTGGATAGAAAGATGGAGACTAGGCTTCTCCTGTTCTTTCTCTTTCTTCTCTTCCTTGGCATCTCTTCAGCTCAGATGCCAGGTACACCCTCTTTCTATTTATACATATGTTTCATCTGACGTTCTTATGTTTATGTGCATGTATGCTATTTGCTTTTTCAGGTGTGTGAGGTTCAAAGGTGGAAACTTTTTTTTTTTTTTTAACTTTTTTAAGTATAGCTATGTTGTGTAATTCTTAAAGGTTCAAGATGTTTTGTGGATATTTGTTGCCACCCAGATGGAAAAATTAATTAAAAAGATGAAGATAATTTCTTTTGGTCTATAATGGTTTCCGGGTTCTCCCTTCCTACATGAGTTTCTTTTTATACCTCTATGTAGCATTGATATTTGATTTGGGTTTCAAAAATTACCTGTCGCTATTTGTCCTCACCTTTGAATGTGAGCAGTCAAATTTATGCATGAAAGGAATTTTCTTTTTGTCAATTTTGTTGACCAGGAATAGAAACAAATACAAATTTTTAGACTTCAACTCTTGACTACCAGTAGTGTGTATAAAAGGTTGTAATTATTCTTTTCCATGGTTGCCTGCAAGTTCAGAAATTATGTTCGGTTAAACTCAATAAATATGCAAAGTGCTGATTGCTTTGGATGTGGACGAATTTGGTGCTCTTCTTTGTGGGTTATAAAAAAATCATAGCACTTGCTGGAACATGAAAAGTGAATTAAGATTCATTTTCTTGAATGGGGAATGATTTTAACCAAATTTATATTCAAAATCCTGCTGCTTGCTATATATTCCTGTTTCCACTCAAGCATCTTATCTTATGATTGAGAATTGAAAATTCTGCTTCGATTATGAATAATGATGTGAACCTTTGAACAGGTTTTGTGAGTTTGAACTGTGGAGGCAAAGAAAACTTCACTGATGAACTTGGATTGGCGTGGACTTCTGATGATAATCTGATATTTGGAGAGCCAGCAACCATATCTGTAGCAAACGAGGCAAAGAAGCAATACAAGACACTCAGACATTTCCCTGCTGATTCCAGGAAGTACTGTTATACTTTGGGCGTCACAAGTAGGACAAGGTATCTTTTAAGAGCAACATTCTTGTATGGAAACTTTGACAACGATAACGTCTATCCCAAGTTTGATGTCTCTGTTGGGGCAACTCATTGGTCCACAGTTGTAATTTATGATGCTAATACCATAGAGTCTATAGAGCTGATATTTCTGGCTTCAAGTCCGACGGTTAGCGTCTGCTTATCCGATGCAACAACCGGTCAGCCATTCATATCTACACTTGAGCTCCGACAATTTAATGGTTCAATTTATTACACGTCATTTGAGAACCAGTTTTATCTCAGTGTCTCTGCAAGAATCAACTTTGGTGCTGATAGTGAAGATCCAGTTAGGTAAGCACAAAAGTTATCTGAATGCTACTTCAAATGATAGGCCATAAGATGCCATATTATTCTAAGACATATCTTGCTATTAAGAGAAAAGAAATTAAAACTATCTCTTGCATTTTCAGGTATCCTGATGACCCATTCGATAGAATATGGGAATCCGACTCTTTGAAGAAAGCAAATTACCTTGTTGATGTTGCAGCTGGTACTAAGAAAATTTCAACTAACATGTCAATAGATGTCAACAACAATAATGATATGCCTCCTGAGAAAGTGATGCAGACTGCTGTAGTTGGTACAAATGGATCACTAACCTATCGGTTAAACTTATATGGTTTTCCTGGTTTTGGTTGGGCTTTCACATACTTAGCAGAAATTGAAGATTTGGCCCTTGATGAGTCCAGGAAATTTAGACTAAAACTCCATGACAACCCTGATGTGAGCGAATCCATTGTTAATATCCAAGAAAATGCTCCAGGAAAATATCGCCTGTATCAACCAGGATTTACCAACATTTCCCTCCCCTTTGTATTGTCTTTTACATTTGGAAAGACTTCTGATTCTTCAAGAGGGCCACTCTTGAATGCTATGGAGATAAACAAATATCTAGAGAAAAACGATGGTTCAGTGGATGGTACGTAGAAATTTAATTCCTTGAGAACAAAGGGGCTGTTTTGGCCATGAAATTTGTTGTGACGTTTTTTTTTTTTTTGAACTTTCTTTGAGATTTTGCCACTTTCTTCTTGCTGTACATCATATTATCATATGCATATCATACATTGTGCAAACTCTTCAAATCTAATTATATATGGTGTTAACTTGCTCTAGGAGAGGCAATTGCAAGTGTCATTTCACTCTATGCATCAACAGATTGGGCGCAAGAAGGTGGTGACCCATGTCTGCCGGTGCCATGGTCATGGTTGCAGTGTAACTCAGATGCACGACCAAGAATTGTCAAAATGTAAAGATCTCTCCCTTCAGGGATTTTATTTTACGCGTGTATGGTTCATTCATTCTTTAGTCTAATACAATAATTCAGATAAATTTTACTCTACACTTATTTACTGTCAGTATCTTTGTTCTCTTGCAGCTCCTTATCTAGCAAGAATTTGACAGGGAATATTCCTTCAGACCTGTCAAAGTTGAATGGTTTAGTTGAACTGTGAGTGCACATTCTTTTTCTTTAATATGAACGGCAGTGATGGTTTTAGTCTTCTCATTGCTATCCACTTCTCTTATGATCACAGATGGCTTGATGGAAACTCGCTGACTGGTCCAGTACCTGATTTTACTGGATGTACAGATTTAGAGATAATGTAAATTCAGATAACTTGTTTTCTTGATTGGTATTTGATATTGCATTTTATCAAGATCTAAGTATAACCAATATTATTCTCTGGTATAGCCATCTGGAGAACAATCAGTTGACTGGTGACTTGCCTTCCTCTTTAATGAACTTACCAAGTTTAAGCGACCTGTAAGTTACAAGAACTTGGATATCCGTTATTTGCAGTACGTGCTATCAGAACTTGGATATCTGTTATTAATAGTGCTTGACACCATAAGCATTCCATGATCTATTAATGGGTCTGGGAACATATATATTTTGATCTGGACTGATGAAGAAAAATTATTGGAAATGATAATATCAAATATTACAATTGATTAAATAATTTATTGCATAGTCTTTCTTTTATTTTTTTCTCTTGTATTCTAATCATAAATGGAGATATTCTATTTTGCTATTGAGTGCAAGATCTTAATTGTTTGATACTTATCCAAATGATTCATATTTGATGAATTTGGTGAACTGCAGGTATGTGCAAAACAATTTATTATCCGGAGCCGTGCCATCAGGTCTTCTTGATAGAAACATAGTTTTGAAGTAAGTATTAATTCTAACAAGTTGATATGAAATGCTTCACCATTATGCAAATGTTAATCTTATGCACCTCAGTGCAATCTAGTACACAACAGATTCAAAAATAGATATTCATTACGTGATACTCTTTTAACATCACACTTTTAATCACATCATTACTGTCCTGCAGTTCAATGCATGTCTAAAATTTTGCATTTAATTTTGCCACAGCTACTCTGGAAATGTTAATCTTCATGAAGGTGGCCGAAAAGGCAAGCATATTGGTATTATTGTTGGCTCATCAATTGGAGCAGCAGTTCTGCTCATAGCAACAGTAGCATCTTGCCTTTTCATTCACAGAGGGAAGAAAAGGCATCCTGAGTACGGTACGCATACTTGATGTTGATATTTTTGGAGTTTTTCTCTTGTGTGTCCATCATTTTATTAGTAAATACAAGCTTAAATTTTCTTTCATTTCATTCAGAACATAACAGGGTTCCCCTACCAGTTCAAACGTTAGTTTCTCCCTTGAACGATACTCCTGCAGAAGGAGCATGTTGCTTCTCATCCTCTGAGATTGAAGATGCTACAAGACAATTCGAGAAGAAAATAGGTTCTGGAGGTTTTGGAATTGTATACTATGGGAAATTGAAGAATGGAAAAGAAATCGCAGTGAAAGTTCTAACAAAGAATTCCTTCCAAGGAAAACGAGAGTTTTCAAATGAGGTAATTTTCTGTTTGTACTCGTCTTAATTCAATAATCTCTTTCAATTTTCAATGCTCATCCTCCAAGTTTTTCTGTTCCTGTCATGCTTCAACTTATTTATTTTTGTTTCAGAGTAAATCTATGCAATAAGAAATTACCAGTAGTGGTCAGAAATTCAGAATTGTTTAACCAATGAACTTGAAGGAAACAGAACCATTTGCCTTTTGTTTGAAACAACCCCAACCCACCACACACGTACGGTGCTTTCTACAAAATATAACAGTGGTGGGGGGAATGATCATTCTCTAACAAAAGGTTCTTTGAAGACTTCCACAGTTTATATTAATAGTTTTACATTTATATGAAGTGCCTTAGCTCCATCATAACATCTGTTAGATCCTAGGTCTCAGATAATGTCTCCAACTAAATTAATAACCTGGAGGTGCATCTAAAATCTCATCCCAGATGCACTAGACAGTTGAAAATTCCCTGAACTTTAGATGGTTTTTGAACTAACCTGGTAAATACACAAGACCTTCTATTTTTTGCCTGAGATTTGACTGTAAGGAGTTATTGTTATTGCTACTGGACTAAAGCGTTCAGTAGTGAAAGGAATCATTTGCTCTAAATATTTCACTTTCTAAGTAATGCCGTTTCAGGTTGTATATTTTGACTTGAACTACATTAATCCCTACCTATATGATACAGGTGACTCTTCTTTCAAGGATACATCACAGAAACCTAGTACAGTTTCTTGGATTTTGCCAAGAAGATGGGAGGAGTATGCTTGTTTATGAGTACATGCACAATGGAACTCTCAAGGAACATCTTTATGGTAATTTCATGTGCTTTTAAGTTGAATCAATAATAGTATCGGTACTCACCTACATTAAAAATTTTGATAGGCACGCGAGGAAGAAGTATTAACTGGATCAAGCGCCTTGAGATTGCTGAAGATGCTGCCAAAGGTTCATATGAGCTAATTTTTTCCCCTTATATCTGTTATATAAGTCTGTCTCCTTTTCACAATAAAATGGTATTTGCCATAGTAGAGCCTCACGTTTATAACAGATATTTGAATTAATCACCGTGTGTTCTTGCCTATCTATTCAGGGATTGAATATCTTCACACGGGCTGTGTTCCTGCAATTATCCATAGAGATTTAAAGACAAGTAATATTCTCCTTGACAATCACATGAGAGCAAAAGTTGCAGATTTTGGTATTTCAAAAGTTGCATTAGATGGAGCTTCACGTGTCTCAAGTGCAGTTCGTGGCACCGTTGGATATTTGGATCCAGAGTAAGTACTTACTTTCTAACTTGTGTTTCTTCCCTGTATCATCTTAAGCACTGTGGGCTGAGTTTGATTGTTGCTATAAAAATTTGTGTTAATCGGTATATCTCATTAGTCGACCAACCAAAATTGGTTTATATAATACAGCAGTCCCTGATTATATGGGAATTTACAGGTGAATAATCCCATTAAGTTCGGGATTACAAAACAAGAAAATAAATCAACAAAATAAGAAGAAATTAAATCAAGATATACAAGGAAAGCTAGTGACACAGGGTGTGAAATCCCGAGTCTGATAAAAAATTCCAATTTTGGAACTTTTGGTATATGACACGGCATGTGAGATACCGTGTTCCATGTCATGTCAACAAATCAATATCAAAAGTTTCAATTTTGGAACTTCTGATATATGACACGGCATGTGAGATATTGTGTTCCATGTCGTGTCAAAAGTCAATACGCCCTCTCAAGTTGGAGCATGGAGGTTTCGAATGCCTAACTTGCCAACCAAGAATTGAAATTGTTGCTTGCCAAGAGCTTTAGTAAATAAATCAGCAACTTGATGGCGTGAAGAAATGAAATGAGTAGTTAGTCTCAAACAAAGTGACAATTAATTTCAATGTATTTTGTCCTTTCGTGATAAACGGGGCTGATAGCAATATGCATGACAACTTGATTATCACAATACAAGTGAGTAAAAGAAGAAAGTGAGACAGTTAATTCAAAAAGCAATTGTTGCAACCAAATTAACTCACAAGTGGTAATGACCATAGATCGATACTCTGCTTCTGCTGAGGATCTTGAAACAGTCGTTTGTTTCTTGCTTTTCCAAGAGATGGGAGAATGGCCAAAGAAGACGAAATACCCACTGAGAGATCGCCGGATTAAAGGACAACTTGCCCAATCTGAATTACAATAGGCCTAATGTGAGAAGAAACTTGCAAAAGAAAAGAAAATATCTTGACCAGGTGTTGATTTGAGATATCTCAAAACCCGTAAAGCAGCTTGCCAATGACCTTGGAGAGGGTGATTCATAAACTGAGAAAGAACATGAACTAAATAACAACTGTTTGGCCAAGTGATGGTCAAGTAAATCAAGCATCTTACCAGACGGCGATATGAGCTAGGATCATGAAGAGGTGGACTGTCATCAAGTGCTAACTTATGATTTTGTTTATTGGGAAAATGGCAAGGTTTTGTGCGAAGTAAACCTGCTTCCTATAAAATGTCCAATGTATATTTTTGTTAAGAGAGAACAATGCCTGTAAGAGAGTGAGCAACTTCAATACCAAGGAAGTATTTAAGAGTACCAAGATCTTTAATGGGAAACCAAGATTTTAAATACCGCTTAAATTGATTGAGATGCACATTGTCATTAGTTGTCATGACCACATCATTAACATAAATAAGAACTGCAAGAAAAAATTTTCTCGATGGTATGTGAATAATGAACTATCGGCTTTGGATTGAGTGAATCCATATTGAACAGTGGAAAATTTTGCAAACCAATGTTGAGAGCTTGTTTTAGCCCATACAAATATTTTTGGAGTTAACATACCCATGAATCATTATTGGATAAATAACCAAGTGGAGGTTTCATATAGACTTCCTCCACAAAATCCCCATAAATAAAGGCATTATGAACATCTATATGATGTAAAGTCCAACGTTTGATTGTTGCAACTATTAGCAAGGTACGAACAGTAGTAAGTTTAGCAATAAGTTCAAATATTTCAATATAATCCAACCCCTCAACTTGAGTGTACCATTTGGCTATAAGGCGTGCCTTGTATCATTCTATGGTCCGATCAAACTTGTATTTAATTCGATACACCCACTTGCATCCAACTGCTCTCTTAACATAAGGTAATTCCTCAAAGTCCAAGTGTTGTTTTGTTCAAGTGCCTCCAACTCATTCTTCATTGCTTCTTGCCATCAAGTATCTTTAATTGCCTGTGTATAAGATGTTTGCTTATTGTTGGTTGAGATGGCTACAAGAAAACAATGATGTTGTGAAGAAAAATGTAAGTTGGAAAGATAATGAGATAAAGGGTAAAAAGTACTTGAGGAAATAGTATTGGCATGAGATTAGGATATGTCTTTATTATTTCTTGGCAAATCAACAATGTAATCCATGAAGTGTGTTGGCATCTTTCTTTGTTGGGTAGGATGAGAGATTGTAATGGGTACTAAATTAGGAAAGTCATGAGAAATTGTAGCTTAATCATTCCTATATTGAGATGTATTAGTTGTATTGTCATTATCTACAACCCTCTTATCTTCTATGCTATTTTGAGGAATCTCATTGGTTGTATTATGCTCATTAATTTGGTCAACTAGATTTATTTCACCATCCTTATTAACTCTATACTCATGATGTTCTATAATGTTAAGTTCCATGATAAACACAAGTATAAGTGATAAGATAGAAGATTTTGTTAGGGAATAAAATTGAAATGAGAAGATGGTTTCATGGAAAATGACATCTCTTGAGACAATGATTCTATGAGTTGTCAAATTGTAAACTTTATATCCTTTTTTACCATAAGGTTATCCAATGAAAATATAAGGAATGGCTCGTTCACTAAATTTATCATTATATCTTAAAATAATCGAAGCATAACAAAGACACCCAAAAGCTTTAAGTTGTGAGTAATTTGGCTTTTGAGAAAATAAGATTTCATAAGGACTTTTTTCCATTTAAGAGTGGTGTGGGTGCATAATTAACCAAATAAGCTATGGTAAGAACACACTCACCCCAAAAATTTATAAGTAATCCTCCTTGAAATCTTAAAGCTCATGCAACTTCTAAGAGATGCCTATGTTTGCACTCTACTACTCTATTTTGTTGAGGGTAAAAACATATGAAAATTGTTGAGCAATCCCTTTTTTTGACAAAATTAATGAAATTTTTAAGCGGTAAACTTAGTCCCACTGTCACTTCTAATCAGATTTACATGAGAATCAAATTACTTATGAACCATAGTAATAAATAAGACTAAGAAATGACCAACTTCAATTTTATTTCTCATTAAATAAACCCATGTAGTTCTACTAAAATCATCAACAATACTAAGGAAATAATGAGCACTAGAAAAAGATGGATTTTTATAAGGTCCCCAAACATCACACTGTATTAAATTAAAGGTTTTTGAGTTTTAATAGAACTATTAAGAAAAGAATGTCAAACTTATTTAGGAAAATGACAAGTATCACAATAAAAATTCTTCATCTTATGAAGATTTAAACCATTAATAGAAGACATTCGATCAAAAGAAAGGTGGTTAAGTCATTGATGCCATAACTTAGAGCTTATATCCTGAACCGTAGTTGTAGATGTCACAGTCACACTAAGCGCTCTGAAATAATAAAGACTATCCTTAAGTTCACCCATGTTAATCAACTTCCTCATGGCTAGGTCCTACAAGATACCAAAGGTGGGAAAGAAATTAGTAACACAATTTAAGGCATTAATTAATTTGCATATGAAGATGAGGTTACAAGAAAAAGAAGGTAGATACCAAACATTGCTTAATTTAATGTTAGAATTAATAATGACTTCTCTATAGGATTTAACTGGGACAAAAGAACCATCTGGAAAGGAAATAGGAAGATTAAAACCGACTTGTGTTTCATTGTGTAGGAAATAGGAAGATTAAAACCGACTTGTGTTTCATTGTGTAAGATACTCTTTTGGTAAGTCATATGGTCAAAAGAACTTGAGTCCAAAATCCATTCAACATTACTGTTGGAAAGAGAAATTACATTATTAGTAAAATTTTCAATTGGATTCAAGTTTTGTGTCTTGTCAAGATTCAGCAAAGACATTAATTAGGTATACTGTTCTTTGGTAAGGCGATCGATTAGAGATCTAGTTGATTATCCTGTCGTGTTCATGGTTTATATTTGATTTTCCATCTTTCCTCGTGTCGATTTGATTTTGCTCTTTTCCCACGAATCCGGGCAGCTATGTAATTTAAAACATGTCTCCTTTGTGTGTTTATTTTTCTTGCAATGTTCACAATACAGCTTTGATGTGTCTCGGTTACCATTGTTGCTTTATGCCATAGCCTTCAAGTTGTTTTTGGATACAGTAAATGCAACTGCTTCAATAATGGTTGCCCTTTTTGTCGTTGTAATTTATTGTTGCTTTTCTTCTTATGAAACAAGTGCATAAGATCGAGCTAGCGAAGGAAAGGGATCAACATTTAGGATTTGACATCTTACCACATTATATTTTTCATTCAATAACTTTTTCTTTTTCTTTCTCAACAATAATTTCTTTGGCCAAACCGTAAGTGCAAGGTAGAATTTGAGAATAAGTGTTATACTCATCCCAAAGTCGCTTAAGTCTTGTGTAATATACAACAATCGACATATCCTTCTACTGTATATTCACTATCTCAGTTCTTAGTTGATGCACTCGAGGTGCATTTCCTTATGACAAACGTTCTTCAAGATCGACCCATATCTCCCTAACAGTATCAAAAAAAGCAACACTGTCATGAGGAGATAAGTCAAGAGAATTAAATATCCATAAGATAATCATGGAGTTATTTTTTAGCCATATTACAAGATTTGTTGAATCTAATTATGGTCACGACTAAGTTCCATCAACAAAGCCAAATTTGTTCTTGGCAAGTAATGTACTGGTCATGGCTCTTTGCCACATTGGATAGTTTTCTTCTTTAAGAAGACATGGAACTAGCATGATTCCCGAATTGTGAGATGGGTTTAAGGCATATGGGGATGGTAAATCATTCATGATTTGTTTGGTGTTTGTGGTGATTGATTGGGTTTTTGTAGAAGAATGTTGGCTAGACTCATCAGACATGATGAAAAGAAGTGTGCCCTAGATGGCCTGGTCTGATACCATATAAAAATTTATGTTAATCGATATATCTCATTAGTCAACTAAAATTGGTTTATATAATACAATAGTCCCTGACTATAAGGGAATTTACATGGAATAATCCTATTAACTTCGGGATTGCATAACTAGAAAATAAATTAACAAAATAAGAAGAAATTAAATCAAGATATATAAGGAAAGCTAGTGACAAAGGGTGTGAAATCCAGTGTCTCATCAAAAATTCCAATTTTAGAACTTTTGGTATATGATAGGGCATGTGAAATACCGTGTTTCATGCCGTGTCAAAAAATCAATAGCAAAGGTTCCAACACGGCATGTGTGATACCATGTTCCATGTTATGTTAAAAGTCAATAGTTGCCTCTTCTATTAGATCTTTTTCAGTAAATTTTGTTCGGACACCAGTGTTTTAGAATTAGGATTATATACTTGTGCTTATGGCATATGGACAAAGAAGTGGGATATAATTAGGTTTAGAACTTGTGATTGTTGTCTAGAGCTACGCTGTAGATTTTTTTCCCTTTTCTGTGTGTATGTGGTAATTGAAAAGCCACATCCTTCGATTATTTTTGAGGGGGTTATTTGTAGTTAATCCTTCATGACAACCTACATTAAAATATCTTTCAAGAAGTTCAAGTTAGTAAGGTACTAACTATTATTATTAGCACTTTGAATTAATAAACTAACAGTTGTTATTGGCATTTTTATTATGCATCAGATTTTGTTTATGAAAGAATGTAACATATCACATTGTGCTAATTACTTGCTTCACATGGTACACACAGGCATTATATATCTCAGCAGTTGACAGACAAGAGCGACGTTTATAGTTTTGGCGTTATTCTCCTTGAGTTAATGTCCGGTAAAGAAGCTATATCAAATGAATTTAGTGCTAATTGCTGCTATATAGTTCAATGGGTAAGTTGGCTAGTTAAATTGCACTACTGAGTTTGTTACTGAAAGGGCATTTATTTGATTCATGTGACTGCTTGCTTGAGCAGTCTTGATTTCTGAAATGTCTTTGACTTTGACAGGCACAACTACACATAGAAAACGGGGATATCCAAGGGATTATTGATTCCAAGTTAGATAATAAGTATGATATACAATCAATGTGGAAGATAGCAGAGAAAGCTTTAATGTGCGTGCAGCCACACGGACATATGAGGCCATCGATTTCAGCAGTTCTGAAGGAGATCCAAGATGCCATTGCTATTGAAAGGGAAGCTGTGGCAGCTCGAGAAGGTAACTCGGATGGCATGTCAAGGAATTTTGGTCATTCATCCCTCAACATAGGTTCCTTGGAATTTATTGGAACTAAGAATGACCTATCCCTTAACGAGTCAGTAGTGCGGCCGAAAGCTAAATAGTTTTTGGTTCATCACTTCTGGTGAATACAAAAATTTTGAGTCTTGTTTTCTTTATGATCATATTCTTTGTTCTAGGGTTATAGTGACAATTGCAATGTTTAGAAAGAAAAAAACTATAAATAACTTGTAAAGCTTTTAAATTATACGCAGTGTGTGATGATCCAATCCATTTCCAGTGTAAATTTTTTACCAATGTTGTCAGTCTAAGCAAGACATTGATAATGCATTTAGTTATTTTGGATGATGAAGCTCCATAACAATACTTGGTCGTTAACTGCTGTCTGGTTTAAAGAGATTACTTGCTACAAAATAGTAGCTAATGCTGCACTGCACTAAATGTAACTTTGACCAAAAAATATGGTAAAAGTCTTCTAACGACTAATGTAATGTGGTATTTTAAACTCACTAATTCAATTTGATTCAATAGGATCATAATAGTAGTCAAGTTTATGATATGAATTCAATGGAAATTTATTGGCTCTTATGGTTGTAGATCATTGTATGGTCATGCTCAAAACTATTTTAAAATGTATTTTTATCCAATAAAGAGTACAAGCGTGTTGGTACTTGTGTTGTAGTTTATCATTCTATCTAGAGAGTGATAACTTGAGACATGGGTATATTGTATGTTGTGTTAAGGTCTGCCATTTTTTCAAGTGATGAGCACGATCCAAAACATGAGCATGCTATAGATCATTTACAAGGTGTTTGAGTTCCAAAAGTGGACATAGTTATGACACGATTATTTTTTCCTATGATGAGCACTATACAAAGCACAAGTGCATTGCACATTGTGTGTGAAAGGTATTTGAATTCTAGAAGCACACACGAGTCATGACACAACTGTGTGACACAGAGTGATCGATTTTAATTTGGAAAGCTATTTTTTCTTTTTATTTTACCTCCATCCTAATTGTATAAATACTTATTTTTTAAGGTTTGGCTTATGACCATCTTATTATTTTTAGCCACCCTAATACTCCTTTATATGCTATTTTACAACATAATGAAATATATCACAACTCAAATTTGAAAATCAATTGACGATACTAATAATTGTTAGTTGGGATATTATATATATATATATTGAAAAGGTTGGGATATATTATATGAAATGGTCAAATTTATGGTCAATATATACATGTAATATTTTTGTTGGTAAATACAAAATATTTAAAAGAGATAAGTATAAAAAAATATCTTATGGTTAGACACATTTTCACTTATAAGCCCATGGTTTTTTTGTGACATTTAAAAGCGTGTGATTTCATTTTCTAACACTTTAATACCTTCTTAATGAATATCATCGTTATTTTGCACTAAAACTTCAATATAACTGTAGGCGGCGGGGTTTAGCGCACGCCCCAATGTTTGGCGACCACGGCACTGTGTGGGCTCGAGGCCCACTAGGAAATACGATATAGGTCATGGGCCTATTCGAAGATAGAGTCACCACCCGGATAAAAGCCGGGACACACTTTACAGCAACTGGATCCCACGGAGGTTCCCAAAAGCCGTTATCAAAGATCGGGTTCAGAAACTAGGTATGAGTGTTTGAATGCTCATCCAACCTTGCGGTTGGACTCCGTTTGTGTTTTTCATTTTATTACCATTTAATTATTTAATTATTTCCTCATTTACCACAAGTAATGAAATTGCCTTCGGATAATTGCCAAATTTTATAATTAAGTCCGAGTTTGCACATTAGTCCAATTTCATGCTTTTATGTCCCAACATTCAAAAAACATAGTAAATAAAATAAATAATAATTTACAACCATACATTCAAAATTAAATAGGGGGAAGGGATTAATGATTACAACGCTTTTTAACCAAATAAATGAAATAATATACAGAAAATAAACCAAACATATACCGAAAATAAACTATTAAAATGACATAAAGACAGCAATATACAAAGGATAAATAGAAAAAGTGATTGCTTGATGATAGAAATTATCAAGTAATTCCTGTAAATATCACACGATTAGCCTTTCTCTTTACAAAAAATGGAATCACGTATAACGACATTTACAAAGAGATCCTACAAAGAGGTTGTCACATTATAAGTTAAAGAAAATATCGAACAATCAAGATAATCACCATTATACAATCATACAGACATGTTTAAGGTCAAAAGGGGACATGTTAAAGCAGGTATCACAGCAAATGAACAACGAAACAAAGAAGGAAACAGGTTAACCCTGCCAATGAGGCGGTCACCTCATTGGTGAGGCGATCGCCTCATTGGGATGAGGCTATCACCTCATTGATGAGGAGATCGCCTCATCAACAGGGCTCTTATAGGCCCGAGACAAAATAGGTAACACACACACACAAAAGATAGGCTCCCTGAGAGCCTGTCAATGGGGCGATCGCCTCATTGATGAGGCAATCGTCTCATTGAGATGAGACGATGCCTCGCGATTGCCTCATTAATGAGGTGATCGTCTCATTGAGATGAGGTGATGCCTCTGTGAAGAGGCGTCGCCTGACCACCAGGCCGGCTCTGACTCCTAAGGCGTGGAGACTTCTACTCTAAGTAAGCAAAACATGCATATACACACCCTACACTCATCATATTGCGACCACATGCAAAAATATTCAAAGATCCATCAATGAAATGAGATATCAAAAATGACACACTAAAGATAAACCTAAAATTTACTAATAGCTCAGTTACACATAAGCAAGAATACACAAAATGATGAACATATCAAGTTTAAGTGTAGGTTTTATACCAAAATGAGAGGCTCTCAGAGCTGGTTTGGTTAAGATCCTTGCTAGGATGTAGTATTTATTCTTGACACAAGTTTCTTCCCTCTTCTCTTGTGGGAAAGTGGACCTCCTCTTCTTCAACCTTCCTCCCCTTCTTCAGGACTTTTTTTTCTTCCTTCTCTTTTTTCTCCACTTTTTTCAGAGCTGCTTCCCCTCTTTTTTTTGTTCACCCCCCCTCCCTTCTTCTCTCTCTTTTTTTCTCTTTTATTCCTTAGCTTTCCCATGCCCCTAAGCCTCCTAGCCCATCATGAGCTCTCATAGCCTTTTTTCCTTTCCTAAAAGTCTTTTCCTCATGCAAAAAGAAAGTTCAGAGAGTGGGGCCCGCGCCACTTGATTGTCATGATTATAACTGCATTAAATGCAGTTATAAGTGGGCTGTCAGAGGGGCGGCGCCTCATCGGTGAGGCGATCGCCTCATTACACTGAGGCGGTGCCCCTTTGGCTCGGGCCTGTGCCGGGCCGAGCGGGCTTAGGCTAAATTTGGGTAGTTGGGCTCAATTTTGGGTATCTAGGCTTTGGATTTTCAAATCCACTTTCCACTTAGAGATTCAGGCTTCATCCTCATGTCCAAGTTCACATTCTCATCATTGGGCTTGACAACGGGCTGGTCAAACTGAGCAACCCTAATTCGTCCCCTAACACGAGTCGACCGAATCAGGTGTCTACAGTTTGCCCCCCTGATTTTTCAAAAAATCAAATGCATGCAATGACCATTTTTCAAAAAATCACATGCAAAACAACAATTGAACAATAAAGTAAGAAACGTACCTGACTCTCGGGTCTCACTCGAGAGATGAATTCTTTAATTCTGAAACGTGACCGTGATCCTCAGGTTTTCCTGGCCTAATCAGCCACTCATTAATATTTGATAGAGATATTTGAAAATTGCTAACCTCGGGTTTTCCTGGCCTGGCCCTTACAATATTGGAATTCGATTCTCGGGTTTTCCTGGCCCGATCTTCGCAACACTGAAACTTGATTCTCGGGTTTTCCTGGCCCGATCTTCATTGGGGATGTGGTTTTCAGATTTTCCTGGTCTGATTATCACTCCTCTGGGGACATAGACTTCTGGGTTGTCCTGGCCCAGTTGTCCTTCGCTTCTGACTTCGGGGATACTACCCGAACAGTCATGTCAATCCTTTGAGCTTCGAGGATTCAAACCCGAACAGCCCTGTCTTTGAGCTTCAGCTTTCTCTTAATTCTGCCTCCCTAGTATGCAGTACTAACTTCCACCCATCATTCTAATTACCGTCATTCATTCATCATCATTTTTTTCATTCTTTTTTTTTATTAGGGGAAATCCTATGCTCCTACTTGCTATAAAAACACTCTTTTCCTTTTGTCCTTTCTCCCTTCCATTATATTTTTTTTTCCTTTTTTCTTTTCCTCTTTTTCTTATACTTCTTATACTCTCTGCATCTCTCCCCACCTTTCAGTCGATGGAGAACGACAGAACACCCCTTGTACCTTAGTGGGATCATATCTCACCTCTCATTAGCACTTCTAGGGGTCTGGGATTGACCCGTGGAGACTCGATTCCACTTCTGGCAGACCTAGGGTCTCACATCTGCTCTTCTGCATCCAGAGAGGTTAGTACCCTAAAATTCCCTGCAAAATTACATTGGGTTAGGGATTAATCTTGCAAAATTATCATTCTAAGACATTTATTTAATAAAAAAAACCATATAATTTACGCTTTATTACATCAAAAATTGACACTGCCCCCATCTGTGCTGTATAGAGGTGATCGCCTCTTCGATAAGGCAATCGTCCCATTGATGAGGCAATCGCCTCATTGATGAGACGATAGGCTTATTAAAGAGGCAATTTCCTATTGCCCCTTCACAGAGCCAATCGCCTCTTCAATAAGGTGATCGCCTCTGTGATGAGGCGATCGCCTCTAAGGTGAGGCAATCGCTTCATCAACAGAGAGAAACTTCACCATTTACATGTACATTCATTCTAAAATTCTCCCTGAGATCGTAAAATGCATAAATTTTACTTCCCTATCTCTTTATTGCAGCATGATGCTCAGACATTCAAGGGTGCTGGGAATTTCCATGGAGCCCGGGTCTTTTTCAGTGATTTGACTGACGAGCAGAGGGATCAGATTCAAGAGACGGGGTTCGAGGACTTTGTACTCTCACTTCCATCCGAGCAAAGGTGCACGGACTACCAGCCATTGCATGCCCTGATGGAGAGGTGGTTTGATATGACCCACACCTTCCACCTCCCGTTCGATGAGCTTACTCTAGACCCGATATCGTTTACTGCCATCATGGGGATTGCCTACGCTGGGGATCCTGTTCCTTTCGATGCGAGTCTACATCAACTGTCTCCGGATAAGGCTGCATATATTGAGTGGCTTTTGGGGATGACTCCTGACATGAAGGGGACTCATACCCTTAAGTTGGACTCAATCAGGAGCTTTTACACTCGATATCGGGCCGCAGCGATTACCTCTCCCCTTGAGATTGACTAAGTGGTGAAGGCCTTCTTGCTCTACCTGCTCGGTACCACTCTCTTTGTCGACACCGCCAGCTCTATTAATCTGATGTTCCTACCAGCCCTTCGGGATCTTGACCAGATTCCTACATTCGATTGGGGTAGTTGTGCCCTGACGTACTTGTACCGGAGCATGGACGAGGTGGTCCGAGGGGCTAGGAGGTTTTGCGGGTTTTGGCATACTATTCTGGTACGTCATGATCCCCTTCTTTTTTCTTTTGCTCTGACCCCTATTACTTACATCAGTTTTCTCAACTTCTCCTGTTTTATTTTTCAGGTCTGGGCTCTGGAGCTATAGTTGCTTATGGGCGTTACCCGGGTGGGAGACCATTTCCCGGCCCTTGGCAGGTGGGGCGCTAGTCGCATCGTGAAGAGGCATCTAGCGCGAGTTCACATCCACAAGCAGCACCTAAACTCATTAACCCAGGATGCGGTACCTACAAAGCACAAACCTACTCATTAGTGAATTATTCACATTCAATTTACTTACATATTGACATCTCCCTTTTCCTGCAGATCCGAAATGACTTATGGGGGTCCGAGGACATTTGGACCATCGAGATGACTCACTCCAGGCCTTTAGCCCGAAAGAGGGTACTCCTTTATGGCCCAGGGTATCGAGCTTGGTACTTAGGAGAGCGGGTCCTAAACTGGAAGGCAGACGTTAGGGCTAGGCGGGTCCCCAGGTCCCCTCTTGACAGTGTGCTTTGGGCTCATGAGCTAGAGGGTGACAACCTCGCTCAGGCTGTTGCAGGCTCACCAGTTGTGGACCACACAGTTTGTGTGAAGAACCGGTATGCAGAGTTCATCCGCACCCACCTTCTACTGACGGTCCCCTTCCAGGCCGCTTCTACTTCTCAGGTAAATCCTTACAAGTCCCCATTTTCTTTGCAAATTCATTGGATTCTTAACATGTTCCTCCTGTTTTCATCTTTAGGCTACGCCTACTAGGCCCGTAGCCTCGGTTAGGTCCCGAGTGCAGGAGAGAGAGCCCTTGAGGCGTCAAATGGATCCGAGCAAGGAGGAGACTTCTGCTGTCGGTGAGGGAGCCATACCGACTACTGCCCCCGGTTCTGAGTTTGCCCCAGGCAACTTCATCCACATCCCTGACCCTCTAGCTCAATGTTGGGTTCCCCCCAGAGAGTTATCGCGCCAGTTCCTAGCCTTGGACGAGGACCTGACCCCTGTATGCACTCTTGTCAGTGCTACTCACGTATGTTCTTTTCCCTGACCTATTTTCACTATAATTCTCAAACCAACTGTTAGTTTTAATCTTTATTTTGATAATGTAGATTCCGCTAGAGTAGGGCCTATATATGTACTGCATGATAGAGGCCCAGAGAGACTACATGTTGGAGGTCACCCAGCAGTGAAGGGTAAGAATTTCATTATTTCCTACATGTATGCATTCTTGCATGGTTTACTGACCTATGATTTGTCTTAACAGGATTGAGATGAGGCTTGCAGGGCAAGGATCACTACTCTTAGGTGTTAGATTGATGTATTCCAGATTGATGAGGACGACGAGGACGAAGATGGGAGACGCAACGATGCCGGGGGAGAAGATGACCCTGAGGGTATGGGATCAGATGCTTGACGTTCTTGTACTAAAATTTGTGTAGTCTCTGAGTAGCAAACATAGAATTTTGTTGTTGTTTTTTTTTTTGAACAGAATGCTTACAGAATTCAACATTTTCCTCGATTAAATTCATTTGTTTTGCTTTTCTCATTCCTTCATATGTGAGTTGATTTCACTGTTTTCATGTGTAACGTAACTGCTCCACCTGTTAGACTGTGCAATCTGGAGAAACACAACCGGCCTGTGCTACTGATGAGGTGATCACCTCATCGAACCCTGATAAAGAGGCGATCACCTCATGCTGCTGAAGTAGCCACCTCAACAACAGGCGGTCCAGCCCCTATAAAACCTTCATTTATGCATTTGACTTAATTCTCGAATCCCTTTCATCCTCCCCTTTCTATTTCTCTCTCTGAGTGTCTCTGAAAAGCCACAACATGACAGAACAAAGTCTGAGGTCCTTACAGTCGATTCTGAAAGGGTTGGACAATAAATCTTGGGCCGGTTTAGAGCCATTCCATCTTGCGGTCTTCAAATCACTCCATACTAGGAGAATCAATTACCCTTTTCTCCATGCTATGGTTCAATTTTGGGATCCCCATAAACACATTTTTTGGCTCAACACGATAGAAATATACCCCCTACCAGAGGAATTCGAGGCAATTCTTGGTCATCATACAGATTCTACTTGCCAACTTGCAATTCCTGCTCTTGAAAATCCGGATTCTCATTCCATTCAACAACAAATGGCGTGCATGTTCAATCTTCCACCTTGGTCTTCCTTCCACTATATCTCTGACTCATAAATCAAATTGGAGTCCCTCCTTGAAGTCATCATAATTATGGACAAAGGGGAAACTTACTGGCCCCGCATGTTAGCCCTCTATTTGTATGCTCAATTTCTGCTGGTTTCCCCCTCAGGGCATTACGATATGAAGATCCTCTCCATCCTCGACCAAGTGGTGTCAGGGCTCAATCCCTTCCCTCTCATCTTAGTAGAAACCATCATTGGATTGGATGACTTCACAAGGATGCGACGATTCTCTAGAAGCCCCTTTTTGCTGGAGGTAAGTTTCCCGTTGCCCCCCTTTTCTTTCAACTGCCAATACCTCCTGTATCTAACCATTTACAGTCTCGTAGATGTGGTTTTATGAAAAGCTAGGCTTGATCAAACCTCCCCAAGACATTAGGAGTTATCAAGCCAAACATTATCGAACAAGGAAACTACATCCCATCCCTGCGAACATTCACAGCTGGCTATCAACATTCCCTAATACACTGATTCGCTAGATGTGTCCCTGGTGGGGTTTGTAGCATGTGACCCTCCGGTCTTATATGTATTACGTCCCAATTGATGGTCTCTATTTTGCTACTTTCTACAATCCAGCTCACCTCTGTCACCAATATGGTCATAAACAACTGATTATGGAGCCTGTTCACGAATTCGAGCCAAGGCCGCTTTCTCAGAATTTTCTGGACCACCAGGTGGCGACTTGGCCTTGAAGAGTCATCGAAAGAAACTTAAGCTATAACGGTGATCAGAGAACTGATAATCATTACAAAGCGTGGGTTTGCTTACAACAGACAGAAAGAGACGAGTTTATTAAATATAAAAAGACAAGAGAATTATAGATGTTAAGTTCACAGGGTAGGCAACAAAAGAAGAGAAGGCAAAACTAGCTCATGGAATGAAGTCATCGTTTTCCTTTTTCTTAGACGTAATTTCCCTTTTGTACTAGTTAAACGGCTTGTAATGGACACATTATGCAATGTTTAACGACAATTAAAGCAATCCATTTCATTTCATTTAAGCACAAAATGTATATACATTTTGCTTCTGTTACATCTCATGTTATTAGTTGGCTTGCCCTTGCAAGTTTTCCAACTAACCATTTTGTGCCTCTCTCTCCCCTTTTATATATCCTTAACTTTTGCCCGGACCGCCTCTTTCGAGGTTTTCAGTCCAACAGGACTCCTTTTTTCTTTTTTTCTTTTTAGTCTCTAATTTTTACCTAGACATCCTCTTTTCGAGGTTTTCTCCCTAGAGAGACTTTTTATAGAAAGTATTTCTTAAGTTTGTCTAAGTTAATGGGTTCTTTGAACTCGTTTCCCTCCATGTCAGACAAAATGGCAGCGCCTTTTGAAAATAGCTTCTTTACTAGATACGGTCCCTCCCAATTGGGCTTAAACTTTCCTCGAGGATCGGTCGTGACTGATCTTGTGAGTTTCAACACCAGATCCCCCTCTTGAATCTTTCCTAGCTTGATCTTCTTATTATAGGCACGGGCTATTCTTCTCTGATACAGCTGAGAATGATACATAGCCTTCATCCTCTTTTCATCCAGCAGTGTCAACTAGGCCAACCGACTTTCGATCCACTGATACTCGAGGATTTTGGATTCCAGAAGGACTCTCAATGACCTTATCTCGACCTCTATGAGCAAAACTGCTTCACACCCATAAACTAAGGAGTATGGAGTGACCCCTGTCAAGGTTCTAGCAGTAGTTCGATACCCCCATAACGCGAATTATAAGTATTCAGCCTAATCTCGGTAATTTTCTAGCATCTTAGCCAAAATCTTCTTCATATTCTTATTTGCTGCTTCTACCGCTCCGTTTGCCTGTGGCCTATATGAAGATGATCTGTGATGATCAATCTTATATTCCTTTAGTAGTGTGGTTGTCTCTGCTCGAAATTGAACACCGTTGTCTGTGACTATATGGTGTGGCAGACTAAACCTGCAGATTATATTCTTTTCGATGAATCTCGACATCTGCCTCGCCCCCACAGTAACATAAGATTCAGCCTCAACCCACTTGGAGAAGTAGTCGATGGCTATGATGATGTACCGATGACCATTAGTTGCCTTTGGCTTTATCTCCCCTATGATGTCAATCCCCCATAGAACAAACGGCCAAAGAGATGTCATTCCTTGAAGTTCCATAGACGGTAGGTGGTTAACATCACCATATGTTTGGCAACTATGACATTTCTTCATAAATCCAACACAATCCGCTTCCATAGTGAGCCAAAAATACCCCTGACGGGCTATTTTCTTTGCCAAGACAGTCCCATTCATGTGTGGCCCGCACACCCCTTCATGAATTGCTTCCATGAGCTTCTGACCTTCACCCTTGTCGACACATCTGAGGTGTACCCTGACTGGCATTCTTTTGTATAACATCCCCCCCATGGCTTATGAACTGTTGAGATAACATTTGTAGGGATATCCTTTCTTTCTTATCAGTGTCATCCGAGAATTGCCCAGTTTCCAGATACTTTTGTAAATCATAGAACCAAAGTTTCTCAGTGACATCAAAACTCTCACCTCTTCGTAACAGGGGGATCGAGACTTTGTAAGAATTAAGGGTCTGGCCTCTGGTTGCTTCCTACTTTCCCACATGGAGGCCAGTGTGGCTAGGGCATCAGCTACCTGGTTTCCTTCCCTCGGCAAATAGACGAATTTACATTGTGTGAAGGAGCATAAAATGGTGGTCAAGTGTTCCCAGTACAGTCGTAATCTGTCTTCTTTTATCTCCCATTCTTTGGTGGCTTATTTTATAACCAGCATAGAATCCCCATAGATAGTGACATTTTTCGCCCCTACACTACACAATGCTTCTAAGCCAAAGATGCAGGCTTCATATTCTGCTTGATTATTAGTTGCTTCAAATTCAAGCCTTTTTGCCATCGGGATCATTTCTCCTTTTGGCGTAACCAAAATTACTCCTATCCCAACTCCCTTGTTATTGACAGCTCCGTCAAAGTACATTTCCCAATCTTGTATCTCTATCACCCCTAAGTGCTTGTCAGGGAACTCCAGCTTCCACTCTTGGGTGTCCCCGACCGGGCTTTGCGCCAAGAAGTCTGCTATTGCCCTTCCTTTTACTGTCTTTTTGGCTATATACTCTATATCAAATTCTGTGAGCAAAATGAGCCACCTAGCCAATTTTCCAGTAAGAGATGGGGTCTGTTTGAGGTACCGGAGAGGATCATATTTGGAAACTGCTTGCCTTATACGACTGGAAGTAGTGTCGGAGTTTCCTCGTTGCCCAGATCACAGCTAGACAAGTCTTCTCTACTAAACTGTAAGTAGCTTCATAGGGTAAAAGCTCCTTACTTAGGTAATATACAACGTGCTCCATTTTCCCTTCACCTTCCTATGCTAACATTGCCCCCATTGCATCCTTTTCAATCACCAGATACAGGATTAAGACCTTACCTAGTTTTGGCAGTTGTAAGACAAGGGGATTCATCAGGTAATCCTTAATAGTTTCAAAAGCCTGTTGACACTTCTCGTTCCACACAACGGGTTAGTCTTTCTTTAGAAGCTTAAAGATAGGGTCGCAGATAGCTGTCAGTTTGGCTATGAATCTACTGATATACTATAAGCGCCCCAGAAACCCTCGGACCTCTTTTTCATTTTTTGGCACGGGCATGTCCCTGATTGCTCTAATTTTATCTGGATCCACCTCTATTCCTTTCTGACTGACAATGTGTCCTAACAGCTTCCCAGATGTGACCCCAAAAATACACTTCTTCGAGTTCAACCTGAGATTATACTTTTCTGGCCTGGCCAGAAACTTGTCTAATGCTTTAAAATGCCCTTCCCTGGTTATAGATTTCACCATCATATCATCTACATACACTTTGACCTCTTTATGGATCATGTCATGCAGTAGGGCAGTCGCCATCCTCTGATAAGTGGCCCCCACATTCTTCAACCCGAAAGGCATCACTTGGTAACAATACATGCCCCATTCGGTGATGAATGATGTCTTCAACCTATCCATTACTGCCATCATGATTTGATTGTATCCTGAAAATCCATCCATAAAAGAGTAAATTGCATTGGAAGCCACACTATCAATTAATGTGTCAATATGCAGTAGGGGAAAGTCATCCTTAGGGCAGGCTTTATTTAAATCTCGGTAGTCCATATACACTCTGACCCTTCCGTCCTTCTTAGGAACTGGAACTATATTTGCTAACCACTGAGTGTCCTCTACCACTTTTAAAAACTTTGCCTTCAGCTACTTTTTGACTTCTTCCTTAACTAGAAGAGCCCATTCTGGCCTTAACCTTCTTTGCTTCTGCTTTATTGGCGCTATGTGAAGGTATGTGGGGATTCTGTGTTCTGAGATCTCCCTGTCAATCCCGGGCATGTCTTGATAACCCCAAGCAAATACTTTCTGTCTCTTTTTTAAGATTTCTTCTATTTTTTCTCTCTCACCATGAGTTAAACCAGAAGCAAGCAATATATTTTTAGGATTATCGTATGTGCCTAAATTAAATGATTCAGTTTGCGTAGAATTAATGTCAAACATATGCATGAAATGATCATCACAAACAGAATAACCATTAGGGAATACATCACACAAATAAGCAAATTTAGATTTCATTGCATTCACTTCCGAAAAGAAAAGATCATCAATCTCAAACAGAGAAGCAAGAGAAACATCACAATCATTATAAAAGGTATCTATGATAGAATCGAGCATGTAGGTCTCAAAGTCTAGGTCTTTGTTCTGATCATCAATGCCCTTCTACCCCGAAGTAGCTTCATTCTCTTTAGACTCCTCTTCAGCCAGTACCAGCTCCTCAGTAAGGGCCTTTTCGATAGTAGCTTCCCCAGCTTTGTTCACAAATTCAGCAAATATCTCGAACCCTAGGATGACTTCCCCAGCCACCAGAAGAGGTTCCAAAGTCTCGCTATATGAATGCCCAATACCTTCCTTTACAAAGATTTCCCACAGAGTCTTCTTTCTAGCCTCAGTTTCCTCCTCCTTTTCTTCAGACCGGTTCGACATACCCATCTTTTTCCCAGCTTTGTCAACCTTTTTGAACCCTAACCCGTGCTTCAAAATAGGTACTTTATTCCCCACAAACCTTGAAGGTCCGCTCTGATCTTTCCCTAATCCCAAGCCAGACAAAAACTTCATATTGCGCATCATTCTCATAACCCTTTCATCCATCTCATCTTCATAAATCACACAGACTTCAAAACTAGGGCTAAAGGAAATCTCCTTGGGGATCAACTTCAGTGCGGCTATGGCAGCTTCAGTTTCGGCTTAGATGGTGACAACCCTCCCTTCGTGTGGAAACTTAACCTTTTGATGAACAGTGGATGGAACGCCACCCATGGGGTGAAACCATGGCCTTCCCAATAAAATAGCAAAGGTTACCGGGATATCAAGCACATGTAGGTCAACCCAAACTTCTATAGGCCCTGTTCTGACTAATGCCCTGAAAGTTCCCTCCATAGATCTTTTGGTGTCATCGTAAGCCTTGATAACTACTTCAGAAGGCTTTAAGTCAACTACCGTCAGCCCCAGTTTTGGTAGAATCTTTAATGGACACACATTGATGGCAGAACCATTATCAACCATCACATAATAGGTCATCTTCCCTTTTACCTTGGCTTTGATAAACAGGGCCTTGTGGTGATCTCTCCCTTCTAGAGTCAGATCGTCATTGGAAAAAGTTATCATTCCTTGAAGAGTTTCTGTTAGTGACTGAACCATCTGTTCTGGAGTGGAACTAGTGGAAATTTTCCTTTGGTCTAGTGCTAGGACCAGGGCTTCCCTGTGATCCCTAGAATGCATGAGTAACTCCCAAACACTAGCAATGGTCCCTCTGCTTGGTTCTACCCCCTTTCCCTTCTCTGCATTTCCTACCTTTTCGAGCCAGTCTTGGTAGCCTCGATTCCTTTTCCCTTCTCTTCCACCTTCCCCATAGACTGATTCTGCTTACACCCCTCGTTGTCCCATAGGTCAACTTGTTCTTTGCTTTCATCATCGGAACTCCATATGTCCAAAACTTGCACCTGTAACTCTGTAGGTTGTTCGATTGTTCTCGAATTTTCAGGCCTGAGTCGTCGAGAATTATGAAAGACATCAATAAAGGAGTTTAGGACTTATTCTTATGTTAGGCCAAAGTTGACCATCAGAATGGATGGGTTAGGAGGTGGTACATTTCGGTAATTGGGTCATGGGTTGGTTTGAGTGTTTGGTTTTCTATTTTCTAGGTCGGTGATTTTACCTGAGTCTATCAAATCTTGGATTTCATGCTTTAACCGGATGCAGCCGTCTATGTCATGCTCGATGGTTTGATGAAATTTACAGAAAAGCTTTGGGTTGGCTCCAGGAAAGGGTTGTTGTGAAGGCAAAGGTCGTAATAGGTTCTTCTCAATGAGCTTATCGAGGACTTTGGATATAGGACGTCCCAGATTAGAAAATCTCCAAGGTTGTCTAACCTCACTAACTTGTACATTACTACTCGGTGGTCGAATAGCATGAATCTGAACATTATTGCTCGAGCTAGCTCCCTCTTTGCCCCCAGAACCTCTTCTGAAGAATTTCTTCTCTTAGGCCAAATCTGATTCTTTCTGGACCCCAAATCTGTATAACTCTTCAAAATTTTTGATCCCCAGATCCCTCAATTTCCTAGATAATGTGGGAACACACCCTTCTATTGCCAAGACCAACTGGTCGAACTCAGCTGGCCTATGCCTCATCAAGGACAATTTTCCCTCTAACAAGTCAGGTAATCAGCAAAAGGCTCACTAAAGTTCTGCTTGGTATTCTATAAATCTCTCAAGGACACTTCTAGTTGGATGTTGAGACCATATTGCTTAACAGAAGTAGTGCACAATTCTTTCCAATCCGACTGAACATGCGGTTCCAAGGTGTAATACCAACGAATCGGTGCTCCTTCCAGTGAAATAAGGAACTGCTTAACAATTTGGCTCTCAGTTAGCTCAGTAGCCTTCATGTATGTTACATATTGCTTCAAATGCAAATGGGGATCCTCAGCACCAGTGTACTTCTTCATGTCTGGGAATTTAAACTGACGGGGCAGCAGTTCATCACCCTTTTCCAAATTCAGATCGTAATCTAAGGGGGCGACCATACCCTTCTCCTTCATCATCATCTGCATTTGGTTCATCACTCTGGACATATTCTTAGCCCACTCGGTCTGACCCGCATCCTTAGCTTGGATGACATTTCTTTGATTCCCCGGATTGGCTAATATTGTTACATCATCTTCTTCCCTTCCCCTAATCGGTATTTCCTTGTCAAGGTCAATCGGATCGATTGGCGGTGCATTGGGTGGTTATGTTGGCTAACCTTCTCTGATGAGCATAGTAATCTCCCCCATCATTTCCCTCATCATAGCCCAGGTTTCCGCTATTACTTCTTCTTTCCATCGTGCCCCAAATGCTTCTGGATCAAACCCTCCTGCCATTCCTAATTTTGAATTTCTGATCACACGACCTAAACTAGTTCGGACCCACCCTACTGAGCTGAAGGATCTATGGCGCTGCAAAATAGCTGGTTAGAATGATGCATGACGTGTATGCATGATATGCAAGTCCGTTATATTTAGAAACAAAAAGGTCACACACGAAAAGATATACAAGATCAAAACATGGAACTTAAATGTGCAAACTTCCGCCCTTATTTCTCCCACACACGTATTCAATGGTGAGTATCTTGTCCTAGGATTTTTGGCCTGGTTTTAATTATCAGTGGGGGATAATAAAACCGACGTATGCAAGAAAACTCTCAAAATGATTCAAATAAGTAATGGTCCCTTTAAATAAAGCTCGAGTCCACTTTTTATGAGTCAAGATCCTTAGCACCATAAACTTGCTTGTCAAGGCCAATTTGAAATGGGTTATGAGTAGGCATGAGAGGCCTTTGTTGATTAGCTTATTTAAAATAGGCTTTGGTTTGACACGAGGGCCCATTTTATTTTGGACTGCTTATTGATGGGCTCGAGATTTATTTTAAGGGTCCATTATATGGCATAATACACATGCATGTGGAAAATTCCTAAGGATAGTTGCTAAGTCATTACATGGGCTTGAGTCTTGAGTAAAAAGGCTTCGGCTCCCACAACGATATACATCCATATACGTCTCCCCACTCAAGGGTCAAACAATGTGGATTAGTACGTGTCGTGAGTGACAATAATCAAATATTCCACCACTAGGTTTGAATGAAACGTAAGTAGCGAAGTACTGACTATTGTCGGGTTTATTCGGGACCGAAGTGCTCATTGTGTGCAAAATGTGTAGTGAATGCATAAATACATAAAGAAATAAGAAAATAATTAAAGATGATAAAACGTAAAATACTGGAATCAGTTTCTCTATCCCCAGTGGAGTCGCCACTATAGGCGGTAGGGTTTAGTGCGCACCCCAGTGCTTGGCGACCACGGCACTGTGTGGGCTCGAGGCCCACTAGGAAATACGATATAGGTCATGGGCCTATTCGGAGATGGAGTCGCCACCCAGATAAAAGCCGAGACACACTTTACAGCAACTGGATCCTATGGAGATTCCCAGAAGCCGTCATCAGAGATCGGGTTTGAAAACTAGGTATGAGTGTTTGAATGCTCACCCAACCTTGCGGTTAACCTCCGTTTGTGTTTTGCATTTTATTACCATTTAATTATTTAATTATTTCCTCATTTACCACAAGTAATGAAATTGCCTTCGGATAATTGCCAGATTTTATAATTAAGTCCGAGTTTTCACATTAGTCCAATTTCATGCTTTTATGTCCCAACATTCAAAAAACACAATAAATAAAATAATTAATAATTTACAACCATACATTCAAAATTAAATAGGGGGAAGGGATTAATGATTACAACGCTTTTTAACCAAATAAATGAAATAATATACAGAAAATAAACCAAACATATATCGAAAATAAACTATTAAAATGACATAAAGACGACAATATACAAAGGATAAATAGCAAAAGTGATTGCTTGATGACAGAAATTATCAAGTAATTCCTGCAAATATCACACGATTAGCCTTTTTCTTTACAAAAAATGGAATCACGTATAACGACATTTACAAAGAGATCTTATAAAGAGGTTGTCACATTATAAGTTAAAGAAAATATCGAACAATCAAGATAATCACCACCATGAAATCATACAGACATGTTTAAGGTCAAAAGGGGACATGTTAAAGCAGGCATCACAGTAAATGAACAACAAAACAAAGAAGGAAACAGGTTAACCCTGCCAATGAGGCGGTCACCTCATTGATGAGGAGATCGCCTCATCAACAGGGCTCTTATAGGCCCGAGACAAAACAGGTAACACACACACAAAAGATAGGCGCCCTGAGAGCCTGTCAATGGGGCGATCGCCTCATTGATGAGGCGATCGTCTCATTGAGATGAGGCGACACCTCTTCACCATTAGGCTGACTCTAACTCCCAAGGCGTGCAGACTTCTACTCTAAGTAATCAAAACATGCATATACACACCCTACACTCATCATACTGCGACTACATGCAAAAATATTCAAAGATCCATCAATGAAATGAGATATCAAACATGACACACTAGAGATAAACCTAAAATGTACTAATAGCTCAGTTACACATAAGCAAGAATACACAAAATGATGAACATATCAAGTTTAAGTATAGGTTTTATACCAAAATGAGAGGCTCTCAGAGCTGGTTTGATTGAGATCCTCGTTAGGATGTAGTATCTCTTCTTGACACAAGTTTCTTCCCTCTTCTCTTGTGGGAAAGTGGACCTCCTCTTCTTCAACCTTCCTCCCCTTCTTCAGGACGTTTTTTTTCTTCCTTCTCTTTTTTCTCCACTTTTTTCAGAGCTGCTTCCCCTCTTTTTTTTGTTCACCCCCCTCCCTTCTTCTCTCTCTTTTTTTCTCTTTTATTCCTTAGTTTTCCCATGCCCCTAAGCCTCTTAGCCCATCATGAGCTCTCATAGTCTTTTTTTCCTTTCCCAAAAGTCTTTTCCTCACGCAAGAAGAAAGTCCGGAGAGTGGGGCCCGCACCACTTGATTGTCATGATTGCAGCTGCATTAAATGCAGTTGCAAGTGGGCTGCCAAAGGGGCGGCGCCTCATCGATGAGGCGATCGCCTCTGTACACTGAGGCGATCGCCTCTGTACACTGAGGCGGTGCCCCTTTGGCCCGGGCCTGCACTGGGCTGAGCGGGCTTAGGCTAAACTTAGGTAGTTGGGCTCAATTTTGGGTTTTCTAGGTTTTGAATTTTCAAGTCCACTTTTCACTTAAAGATTCAGGCTTCATCCTCATGTCCAAGTTCACATTCTCATCATTGGTCTTGACAACGGGCCGGTCAAACTGAGCAACCCTAATTCGTTTCCTAAAACGGACCGACCGAATCGGGTGTCTACAATAACAATTCCTTTCAATAATATAAATATTTTACATGTGATTTACCATCAATATAATTATTTAGATATTTTTTAAAAAATTACAAATTTATTTAAAAAATTATTTCTTTTTATTCATAATAAAATTAAAAATACATCTTATTTTTATTTATTATAAATTTACTTTAGTTAGTTTAATACTATATTACTTAATAACATTATTTTAACATTATATCATATATTATTAACAATATTACTTAATATAGTACTAAAATATAAATAGAATGAAACTATAAATATTTAAATGTTACAAAAAAATATCGCATTACTCTAAATGAAAAAGCATCTAATCACAAAGTATTTTTTTGTAATTATCCCTATTTAAAATAAATGTTATACATTTGTGAATGTAATAAAGTAAAATTTTCTCACGTTTGGAGAAATAATATAACACAGTTGAAGGAAGGGTTAAATCACAAAAAAAACACACGCACACAGGCACACAAAATGTTCCAAAACCAAATGGTAAAATAGGATCTAACGGAGAACAATATTAAAAAAAAAAAAAAAAGAAACAATTGGGAAAAAAAAGCTCTGAAGCATTAAAAAGAAAGAAAAGGAAAAACAAACAATGTTAATCAAATGCAATCTCTCGATCTTAGTCGTCTCTCAATCGTCTCTTCCCAACATTCGATCCCTTCTCTCATATCTCTAATCTTCTCCCACCCTCTTTTTTAAGGTTTTCCTTTGAAATTAATCTCCCTCTTTTCCTCATTTATTCCTCACTTCTCTGCCCTATCTGCCCCTCTCTCTCTCTCCGGTCTCCATCTCTAACCGATGTTTGAGCGACTATGGCGGCGAAGGTACCACCACCGACAACTCATCACACAGAACTACAAATTAGCAAGGAAATCACATGCATACAAATATAACAACCTTTCACAGTCTGTAGCCATCCCAATAATTCTGTCTACGTCAGAGGCCTTGCGGCATGCTGGGCAATGACCCTCAGTTTTCTCCTTGTCAGCCATTTCCATGACTTGATTCCAACACTAAACACATATCTGTGAAGAGTAAAGAAAAATAAGTAAAAATATAACAAGAAGCGAGGAACATGTATCATCAAGCCCAATAAAGAATAACAAAATGATGATTAAATAACTACAAAAAAAAAAAAAATCTAAATTTTAAGGACCAAACCTCATAACCACAGTTGCACGGCATCAATTGCTGATCGGTCAAATCCGTCTCCTGGGTGCACAGTGGGCATACCTTATCTCCTTTCTCACTCATGGTTTCCTAAAAATTAAACAACACCAAACACATCACATTCTAACCAAACATAGTAGTACCTAAGCTAACAACATTAACCATGTAATATATTAAATTTAGTACGAAGATGAGCAGCAGGCTACTTGCAACACAATTCCACTACTGTAACCAGAATTTTTTACCTAACAATCACAATCTCTATGAACTTAAATGCAGTACGCACTGAATTAACTACCATGAATTTTTCAACCCCATTGAAAACTTCATTCTGTTTCAGCTTAAACATAATTTAAAATTTTAATTTTACACCAACTTGAAATTAAAAGGGTTGCACTTTCCTTTTTTTTTTTCAATCCCAGAGCGAGCCGGCTAGCCAAAAACACAGTGTAAAGTCATTCAACTAAAAACAGTAATTAAAGAAAGGGATAATTATTATTTTCTTATATTTTGTTCTATTACATTATTTCATTAATAACATTTACAATATATTTATTCATTTCTAATATTTACAACAACTAATACGTATTAGTTCTTACTATTTCATCCCTACAGAAGGATTAATGAGTGATAACTATTACAAATATCATGAATGAATAAATATTTTTAAAATGTTAGAGATGAAGTAGTATAATAGGTCAAAATATAGAAAAAATAGCAATTATCCCTTAAAGAAAACCCAATTGAGAGCTAAAACAATAAACAAAAAGGATAAATCTAGAGGAATAGAACAAAGAAAAAGCGAAAACAAGCAACGAATCTGTATCTAATCCAGAAATCAACATTGCAGAAATTGAATTCGGCTTCCATTTTGAGATTTCAAGAGAAGATTAAATAAAGAAATAGATAATTGAAATCAAAATATAAAAGAAATTAACAATTTAATTTTAAAAAATAATAAAAGTAAAAAGGAAAGGAAGGTGAAAAGATGAGGAGATGAGGTAATTTACAGCAGGTAAAATGGAATCTGAAAACCAAAAAGAAGGGAAGAGAAGAGAGAATAATAACTGAGTACAACAAAAGTAAATGAATCAATTATCGATAGACATTAGACAATGGAGGAAAAAGTAGGGAGCAAGGAAACATGAGAGATAGATAGAGAAGACGGATAAAATGATCTTTTTTTTATTTAATTACTTAAAGGGCAAAGGTCCAAATTGGACCCTATTCTTTAGGCTAAGAACTGAATTGGATCCTAATATTTTTTTTGCTTCCATTTAATTTTTTTTTTCAAAATCATCTCAAGTTGGACTTTACCCAAACAGAAACTCAAACGGACATTAAAAGCATATTAGTTGGACTCATAGGAGCCTTGTGCCACATCAAAGATTAAACCCTTTTTTTTAAGTCAAAATAAAAGCTTTGGCTTATAACTTTACAAGATATAAATAAAAAAAATTACAACACATGATGAGAGGAATCAAAGGAAAAAAAAAATTCCCTTGTTCTTCTTCCTCAGCCTCTAGTCGGCACCCACAAGCAACAAAAATTGATAAAAAAAGTTGAAATCGATCGATACAACATCGGTGCAGCCACTAGGGCCATCTATTAACATCGTCTTGCCTCCATCTCATTATTTTTTTAGACAATTATCCATTTGCATGAAGTTACTGGAATCTCGTTGAGTTGGAGCTACTGACAATAAATTATGATGAATTCAAATTATGGCTTCTTTCTTTTTTTGTAAAGCTTAATTCTGATTTACTATGTAAATTGGTTATGGTATTATGGAGGATTTGGAATAAGTGTAATGAGAAGCTCCAAAAGCCACCGAAGTGTTCAAAAAGCTAATACCTAGCTACCGTCTCCAAAAGATAAAATAAATGGGAATAACTGAAGAAGAGTGAATCAAAAAGCAATTTGAAATCAAAGGTGAGATTTTGAAGTTTATTGTTTAATTTTTGTGAAGTTTTGTTGTTTAAATTTTGCGAATGATGGTGATAATGCATTTATTACTACTTTTTGTTTTTTTATTTTCTTAATCAACATATATAATATTGTTGTTAGTTTTGTTTGTGGGTTATTGATAATGGTGCTACTATTAGTTTTAGTTGTGGTTAGTGGTGTTAAATTTTTAGCAGTGATCAATGGTGGTGTGTATGGTGTTAATTTTGGTGGGTAGCTCTTTGTTGATGGTGGTGTTAGGATGGTTGATTCTCTTTTTGTATTAGCAAAAATTTTTTTGCATATTATTACATTGTCTGAGATTCATGCTTTAACTTTTATATAATCAGGTAGCTCCTCCTAGTGCCAAAGATGGTCTTGATGGAAAGAACTTATCTTCAAATATTGATGTGATGACTATAAAAAATGAGCATTCAAATGGGGCCACTGGAAGCCAAAGTAGCAATATCCTCTGGAAAGATGGATTACTAAGTAATGTTAATGCAAAAGAGGAAATTGTGGGTTCTTTGTCTTTTAGTGTAACAAGCTCAAAAGAACAAAAAATTTTAACTAGGAAGCCTGTACCTCAAGCCAAGGTTCCTTTTGAGAAAGGGTATAGTCAAATGGATTGGCTTAAGTTTACCAGACCTCATCTTGATCTTGCAAGTATTAAGTTGTGTTCTTGATGATTTTTTTCTATTATATAGTTCTTTTTTTTTTTGTTTATTGGGTTGCAAGATATAAAATGTATTGTTTCTTCCTCTTTACATGTGGTTTGCAACTTTTACCTAGTTATTTGTTTAATTGAGTTATTTTGCGTTCCTAAAGCATGCATTTTAAAATTTTCTTAAAGGTAGCCTAAACCGTAATCTTTAGCTTGAGCATGAAAAAAGGTGCATTTCTTATGGCTATGACTCTTGGTACATTTCTTATAAATGTCCAAGGGGAAAGCATGCTTGCCTTTTCATATTTTTCTCAGTTTCTAGTCAATTAGCTTTGATGCTAGTGAACTGTAGAATTGTCACTTTTATAATTTACAACCCGAGGCTAAGGAAGAAGAACAGGGGAAATTTTTTCAATAGGGGAATTTTTTTCTTTGATTCCTCTCATCACATATTGTAATTTTTTTTTATTTTTATCTTATAAAGTTATAAGTTAAAGCTTTTATCTTTGACTTAAAGAAAAAAAAAAGGTTTAATCTTTGATATGGCCACAAGGAGTGGTGGGTCCTATGAGTCCAGCTAATATGCTTTTAACGTTCGTTTGAGTTTCTATCCAACTTGAGATGATTTTGACAAAAAATTCAAATGGGAACAAAAAAAAAATATTAAGGTCTAATCCTATCCTTAGCCCAAATTATAGGGTCCAATTTGGACCTTTGGCCTTAATTAAATAATGAATAATGATAATAATGGATGGATAGACTTATAGCCATTAGAAGGATGGATCGATAGGCTTAGGCTGTTGCTACTGCTGCTGTTATTGAATTAAAGGATGGCATATCAGTCATTAATGTAACTACAAACCTTAATAACCTTTTTATTATGTTCGACCTAATTTGATCCATATTTTCCTGCCATATTTTATACCTATTTTCAATCCAGATAAGTACAAAAATTGACCTTATAGTTTGAGATTATAACAAATTGGACCTTGTGGTATTTTTTGCTACAATATAGAATCCTAATAGAGGAGAAGGGAGATAAAAATTGAACCTTTTATCTTTTAATATCTTAAAGGGAATTATGTCACACAAAATTATTTTTCTAAAGCGTTTGACTTTCCCCTTTCAGCAAAGCTTCTAAACTTGCCAAAAAGTGGCTTATTCCTAAAGTACAAGTGGCTTAACCAGAACAAAAGTATCCTAATTCCATTCTTTTTTCCATTTAAGGGAATACCTGGTTCAAGACCCATCAAAAGGTGCTCTGAGAATAAAACTGGTTCATTTTCTTTCTATATCCAATTTATGATTTCATTTGTGTTCATGTTGGGGGTGGACTCTTGATACCCAATATACATGTTCCTATTTTATTAAATGTTTCTTTTTCTATACAGGAGTGACTTGCAGATGAAGGATGTCCAAACCAAGTAAGAGATGAATTCCCAATTAAGGAGACTCTCAAACAAGAAGAAATACTCTTTAAATAGGCATAAGACTTTCATCAAAGAGGAATCCTATTTCTCTCAGATTTGAGCATCACTATCCTTATAAATAGGATCTCATATCCTTCATTCTCATTTATTTTATTCTCTCATACTCTTTACTCTCTTTATCTCTTTAAACTTTCTCTCTCTCTACATTCTCTGACTTAGGCATTGGAGGGTTTATGGGGATCCTCCCCACCTCTCACTTTGTCCTTCATTAATTCCTTATAGGGCTTAAATTTGAAAGTTTCAAAAATAAGTTATCAAGTGGCACCATTTGTGGGAATCTTTTGAGTTAAAAGCCATTAAGCATCTACCAAATAAGATATTGGCATCATGACTTCTAATCTACCACTAATTTTAACCCTAGACATAAACATTAACCCATCAGCCCCCATTCTTCTAATGAATCTATCAGCACCCATTCAACCAATAATTCCATCAACACCCTTTCAACATGTTGGACCCTCATCACAAGCTCCACCCGAAGCATACACTCCAACTGGCAATACACAGGAATGGCCAACACTAGGCACTGACTTCCCTTATTATGTTGTATTATGCTCTTTTACAGCATAATAACAGACTCAGACCTTCTATACCTTCTCCAAGCTTACTATAAACTTCCACCATAAACACACCAAACCTAAACACAGTAACCCAGACACTCAACCTACCTCTATTAAGTAAAAAGGCAATGATTCAAAGCATTTAAAGCCAAATGCTCTTGATGCAACAATAATTAAATGCCTTGATTCAAGGAAATAATCCTAAAATAACTCATCCGGAGAATAATATAGCAACACTGGCAACAGCTCTGAATGTGTTTGGTGAAAATAGAGAAGGCCATAAAGCTTCAGAAGGGGAATCTAGCATAACATACCAACCCTAGATGACCCAAAAATAGCTCAAAAGGTTAAGGAAGTTATGTAAAAGGCTCTACTAGACCCAAAAAAGAAGATGAATGCATTCTGGAAGGAAAGACACCTTTTGTAAGCATAATAATCAAGACAGAGATCCTAACTAACTTCAGAATGCCTCAGTTAGATCAGTTTGGAACTAGGATGCTGCTTCAAAATGTAAATAATGGAATCATATGCAGAGTCTTTCCTAGTACAATCACCAAGAATGCTCAGAACTGGTTCCACTTACTTCCTGAGAATTCTATTTCATCCTTTGAAGAATTAACTGAGAAATTTTGAACTCGGTTCACCACTAATGTTCCTCCTACCAAGAACATCAATGATCTTCGGATATGCAAATAAGAGGTTATAGAGTCATTACGAAGTTATTTAGATAAATTCAATAAGGTAGCTATGGAACTCGAAAACTTAATCGATGAAGTAGCCATAGAAGCTTTGAAGAATAGGACCTGGTTAAGGAAAATCAATGATAAGATCATGACCAAAGAACCTAGCACCTTTGCTAAGGTAATGGTTATGGCGATAAAGATGATAAAAATGGATGAAGATAAAAGGATGCACCGGGATGATAAGAAAACACCTATCAGAAAAGATGAAAGGTCATAATTAAGAAGGCCCAGATTCTAGCGAACAAACTTAAAAAATCTGGTGGAAGGATTAAAAAAAGAGGTGGAGAAGTACACACCACTAAACACCTCTAGATTCAAAACTCTTTTGACGTACGATTGAGGGTACTCCTCCCAAGATATGAAACCACGGCCTTCCCAACAATAGGGCATAGGTGACAGGGATGTCCAATATAGTAAATTCAATAGTCGACTCTACGGGCCCTATTTTGACTAAAGCCTGAAATGTTCCCTCTATATTCTTGGTACTGTCATCGTAAGCTTTGATTATGAGGTTTGAAGCCATCAAGTCATCTACTTTTAGACCCAGATTAGGTAGGATCTTTAGCGGGCATACATTTATAGTTGAACCATCATCCACCATTACAAACTTGGTTCTCTTCCCTTTTACTTTAGCTGGGATAAATAATGTCTTGTTATGGTTTCTCCCCTCCAAAGACAAGTCATCATCTAATAATGTTACTAGCCCATGTTTCTTTTTTATCACCTTTACTACCATAGCATCAGGTGTTGCTACCATTTCAATATTCATGTTCGATAGAGCTTCGACAAGAGCTCTTCTTTGGCTGCCTAAATGCATCAATAATTTCCAAATGTTGACATTTGCTTTAGCCTTCTTCAGTTATTCCAGGATTAGATCTTCTTTTTGTCCTTCCTCTACTTTTGCATCTTCTGTTTCTTCCCTTTCTATTACTCTTTCTATTTTCTTTTCTGTTGCTTTATAATTCTTCCCACTTCTAGTGACATGATTCACTTTAGGATCATCACTCTAAACATTGAAACTGCCTGGGCTTTCTTTATCAGAGTCATTCTAGATGTCAATAACTCTAATGATTTGGTCTCTTTTCCATCTTTCCAAACTTCCACTGTGCATGTTTCTTTTCCTTTCAACTCCCTTAACTTGTCCATATGTTGGCTTAGCAGCTCTTTAACCCCTTCTTGGGATAGTTCTGGGGTTAAGAATTCATCTTCTTTAAACTCATCACCCCATCCTGTCGACACGATCTCTTCTATGGGTATGTCAGTGGAAGCGGGTTTAGAATAGAATACTCTGTAATCGAACTTGCCCAAAGGTTATCCCAACAGATCTTCAACTCCTATTTGTAACTGCTTGGGAATTTTAAGATCTTCTTTTATCGGCTTATCATCAAACTCATCTTCCCAACCTGAGGGCTCAATTGATTCAACAGAGATATCAGCAGAGGGTGGTTTCAAGTAGAATACTCTATAATCAAACTTGCCTGAGGGTTGGCCCAGTAAATCTTCTACTCCTCTTTGTGGCTGTTTGAAAGGTTCTCCATTAGGTATAGGGTTGAAATCCTCAAAGGAGCTTAGCACTTCTTCTTCGCTAACCCCTGAGTTGATCATCATGGTGGCTAGTGGTGGAACATTTTGGTAGTCTGGAAAAGGGTTGTCTCTAGTGTTTGGGTTGGAATTGGATTTCTCAGGGTCGGTGATTTTTCCAAAGTCTATCAAGTTTTGGATTTCGTGTTTTAAGCGAATGCAGGTATTTATGGAATGGCCAGTTACTTGATGAAACTTGCAGTAACTGTTCAGATTATAGCCAGGGAGATTTGGATTTGGGGGTTTGGAAAAGGTTAAAGGTCGAAGCAGGCCTTTTTGGATTAGCCTCTCTAAGACTTTGGAGAGTGGTTGGTTGAAGTTTGAGAACCTTCTAGGTTACTGAACTACACGCACCTCTACAGTTCAGCTAGTACTTCCTTATTGTATGCCCCCAGTTGGGTAGTTTCAAGTTCCTATGCCTCTAGCAGTTTTCTTTTTCTCACTCCCAATTTCCTCAGCTTGTAACCCATCTTCATACAAATCAACGAAGGTTTTGGGATTCATCATCTGTAGCCTCTCGACCAAATTAGGTGACACATTACGAACTATCATTCTAACTTGATCCTTCTTAGCAAGCTTATTTTTCATCATCCCTACTTTATTCATGAAATGAGTTAAGAAATCAGAAAAAGACTCATTTGAATTCTATTTAGTTAACTCCAAATCCCTAATTAACACTTCCAATCGAGTGTTATAATCATATTATTTCAAGAATGCAGTATATAGTTCCTTTCAGTCAGCTCTAATAAACTTTTCTGACCCATGGTACCAATTCACAACTATTCCTTCTAGGGACAGCACAAACAACCTAGTGACTACCGCTAGAGGTGCTTTTGTAATGCTCATGGTTATTGTGTATTGGCTCAAATGAATTCTAGGGTCTCCTCCCCTATTAAATTTTTGCAGTTGAGGAATTTTGAATTTTTCAGGCAACTTGTCACCCTCCAGTTGCAACATATCATCAAAGTCAAAAGAATATCTTATTCCTTGTCCTCTAATCAACTCTTCCATCTTGGATATTTTCTAAGTAAGTGCTTGCATCTACTTGCAAAGTGATTCTCTCTTCGCCTTCTCTACCATGTAGTTTTCAATGTCTTCCATTCTCACATCAGTAGTTGGCACATTTCTAGTAGTAGGTTGCCCCCCAGTATTGTTAGCAGTAGGTGGAGGAGCTACAGTAACAGATGGAGCTCCTACAGTAGGTGGCTATTCAACAGTAGCAGCAGGTGGTTGTTCAATAACAGTAGAAGGTGGTTGTCCAATAATAGGTTGCACTAGTCCGGCCAAAGCCTTTCTCAGTTCATCTTGCATCATAGCTCTCATGTCATCCATCAAAGCTCCCTTAATGTCCTCCAAGGTCCACATCTCTGGTTATTATTCTATTTTAATCTATTCAGTCTGAGTTGATTCAGCTTCTAGGAATAGTGGATTGATTGGACTCCCCTCTAGTCTCTCTAATCTGTAAAGAATGCTTTGAGCTATGGACTCCGAACTTAAATCAACTATGGTCAATCTGCCACCTCTTCATCCCCAAACACGAGAAGACCTAGATGAATCTATGATGGCTATAAAATAAGGTATTAGTATGATGCATGGACTATATGTATGCATGTATGCATGATGCATGTGTTTATGCAACAAATAGCAAGCAAGCACTTAACAAGAAGCAATCAACATGCAATATGCAAGCATAAGCCTTCCAACCTTATTCCTCCCACACACGTGTTCAATGGCGAATTTCTTTTCCTAGGGTTTTTGGTCTTAGCCTTCACATCAACAGGGGATATTAAGAGTTGACGTGCATACCAAATCTCTCTTAAAAGAAAAAAGAAAAAAGAAAAAAATACAGAAGTAGCATTTCTAAATATAAAGGTCTAGCCCAATCTTTATTAGCCTAAATGAGCTTCAAAGGTATAGGCCTGGGCCTTTATAAATATAAATACCTTATGGTAATTCAAACAAATAAGCATTTTGGGGTAAAGACCCTTGGGGAAGGGTCTGGTGAAAAGTTAGGGCTCCCTTAGCAAGATGCTCCCCATTATGGACTTTGAGTTATAGGACAAGGTCAGAGGGGCCCAGCATCCTTTACCAACTTGAGAGAAGATTACCCCCTTTAAGGACTTAGGTTATAGACTCTGGTCAGATAAGCCCAGTAATCTCTCTTGAACCAAGTTAAGGCTAAGAGTGATGATTAGCCAATCTACAACTCCATGAAGCTAGTGGAATCGTGGAATCATAAACCAACGCCATCGGTTTAGTAGGGACATGTAGAATGAATGCAAGAAAGAAATAACAATCGATAAAACAATTCTAAAGAACACAAATAGAATCAGTATCTCTTATCCCCAGTGGAGTTGCCATTGTAGATGACAGGGTTTAGCGCTCGTCCAAGATTTTAGCAACCATGACATTGTTTAGGCTCAAGGCTTTTGAGAACACACTAATCACTGTCACAAAGACATAACATGGAGATGAGGAGTCGCCACCCAGGGTAATAAATGGGACAAATTGAAAAGGTGGTACTCGATTCTCTAAAAGAAAGCTAGCACCATAAGCAGGAGATTCTGGATACGAAATACCAACTTCTCTTAGTCTCATGTTCTTTTAGAATAATTTTATAAATGATTATTTCATCCTCTAATTACATACAATTTTATTAAACCTTAATTAACATCCATTTAACCTAAAAGGCAACAAGTCAATAAAATTACAAAAAAAAATACATAAAAGGCAATGTCCCTATGTCTAAACTATGTTAATTTTATTTTATAAGTTAGCTACGTTTGCATATTATTTACGAGAAATGGACTATAGGTGGGCCTATATTTTTATTAATTAGTGAGCCTATATTTATTTATTTTAATTTGTCTAAGGAATGGGCTTAAGTCTATTCAATTTTAAAGGAAAATCAAATTAATGAGCCTAAGTCTAACTTGGTCTTATTTTAAGTGAAATGTAGGCCTAAGTCTATTTATTTTAAAAGAAATGAAATCAAGTGGGTTAAGCTAAGTCTAGACAAGTTTTAATTAACTAAGTGGGCCTAAAATCTAATTAACCTAATGGGCCTAAATTGATTTTAATTATTTAAAGTCCTAAACTATTTTTTTAAACCTATTTATGAAGTGGGTTAGACCTAAACGTGGGCTTGGGGCCCAAAAAAATAAAAAAATAAGAAAATCAAATCAAAACACATTCATATATGATTTCTAAAAAGACCTAAATTAATTACATACAAACCCTAATTAACTAAAGCCACCATTAATTTTTACTCAATTAAACCTAATTACTAATTAATTTTAAAGTGCAGAAATTTAAATCTTTCACTATTTCTTCTTCTGAGGCTGTTACAAACTATGTACAAAATTAAAATTAAATAATTATACACCCATGAATTAAAAATAAACAACACAGAACACATAAATGCAAAATAAAGATTAAAATCCTAAGAACTATTTAAAAAAATTACAGGTTCATCCATGGCATTCCATGGATCTTTTGTTCAATTAAACACAGGTGGTATCCTCCTCAATTCACATGCATATAACAAAACAAAACAAAAAAAAGCAATCAAATTAGTAGTGAAATTAAATAATAAAACAAATAATGAAATAAAATAAAAATCACAAAAGAGAAGGAAAAAAAATGAATGTTATGCATATGCTTTGATATAGCCCCTCAGATTGTGATTGTCACTGTTGAAATTGACTCAGTATTGATTTGATTCTGGACTAGGACTGAAAATCCGCTGGATTGTCTTCATTAAATGAACTGTAAAAATTAGGGTTTTGAAAGAACAGAAGAAATCAAAGCTTGATCTACGGATGTGTGAGTTTCTCTCAGTTCCTCTATCTGTGTCAAAAAAATTTTCCCTCACGCACACATGCAGAGTCTGCGCATACTGACTTCCTCCAAAGGAGGAATAGACCTATCTAATCAAATAGCATCCTTATAAGATTTGATTTTTGAAACTTATTTACGTGCTTTGAATATGTCAAAATTTTCATTAAATAATAATAATAATTAAATTAAATTTTCAACCAATCAAAACACTAAAAAAATTGACAAAAAATAAGAAAAAATAAAAAAAAAGGACTTATTAAGCATCGACACTATGCAATGCCGACCGGCATTGTATAATGCCGATCCTAAAATTTTTTTAACTTTTAATTATTAAAAAACCCTGAAAAATTAACTTATTTGCAATCAAATCCTAAAAAATGTTGCAATTTAGTCCTTAAAGTCCAGAAAATGAACAACCAAGTTCAATTTTTGAATGAATTTCATAATAGGGGCTTACATAGCAATTATGCATAATTACATCCCGAAATTGGGTGCCTACAAGACTGAGGCATGTTGAGAATTAAAGAATGCTATAGAAAATTTAATAAAGAATAAAAAGCTCAATAACTTTACTGATACAGCCAGAAGAGACAAAAACCTAGATGACCCGAATAGAGATAAGCTTAAACAGAAGAAAGCTTAGAATGATATAGCTAGAGTTATCAATATAATTATCAAAGGAGAAAAAACTAAAAGAAAGCCTAAAATAACTCGGAAGGAGGAAGGCACCACCTTTAAAAGGAAGCAAACTATCACATTTGGTTTGGAAGATGGGAAACACATTCAGCATCCTCACAAATGATGTCTTAATGGTAAGTGCTTTAATTAATAATTACTTGGTAAAAAGATTATTAATTGATAATGGAAGTGCTATCAACACACTCTCATTGAATGCTTATAAAGAAATGGGAGGTTTTATCACTGATTTAAAGCTATTCAAAATCTCATTACAAGCTTTTACGAAGGAACCACATAACCAATAGGACTAGTAATACTGAGTTTAGAATTTAGCGATTGAAATACTAGGGACATGAAGGCTATCAAGCCTTATTCAATGTGGTAGATCTTCCTCTCATATACAATGGCATCATAAGCTGACCAATCCTTTATGAGATTGATGCAGCCACAAGCATCAGGCATTTGACCATAAAGATTCATCTCGAAAGTTAGGTCATAACTATTCATAGAGATCGACATATGGCTAGACAATGCTATCAGCTGCCTGTCAAACTCCAAATAGAAGCATTTCCTCTAGGATCCTTACAAGTTGATAAATAAGGAGTTAATCCTGAACCATTTAATCAGGCCCAGAACTTACAAATCGCTAAGGGAAAGATAGTCAAAATTGGCAATGAGCTTAATGATGAAGTTAAGCATGGAATAAGCAAGGTCCTCATCAAGCATTCAGGTAGTTTTGCCTCAAAATCATATGATATCATTAGGGTAGATCCTCGAATTGCCTCACATAGTCTAAACATCAATCCAAGAGTTAAATCTGTTGTTCAAAAAAAGAGGAACTTTGTATATGACAGACAGAAGGTGATCGTTAAGGAAACAAAGAAACTGTTAGATGCTAAATTTATTAGAGAAGTGACACACCCTGAATGGGTAGGCAACATGGTGCTAATGAAAAAGTCGAATAAGAAGTACAAAATGTGTGTGGATTATACTGATTTTAATAAGGCATGCCCCAAAGACAGTTATCCATTACTAATAATAGATCAGCTTATAAACTCAATTGCCTGTCACAGCTTGTATAGCTTTGTGGATGCTGCTCAGAGGTACCATTAGATCCCAATAAATAAGGAAGATCACGAAAAGACATCGTTTATCACTCATGAAGGCCTTTATTTCTATAAGGTCATGCCCTTTGGACTGAAGAATGCTGGAGCAACATATTAAAGGATGATGAATCATGTGTTCCAAGATTGAATTAAGAAAAATGTAGAAGTATATATGGATGACATCATTATTAAGAGCTAGCATGCAAAGCAGTATTCCTATAATCTTGATCAAATCCTTCGAATATTAGACCAATACCATATAAGCTCAATCCAAAGAAGTCCATCTTTAGGGTAAAAGCAGGAAAATTTTTGGGATTCATAATATCCCATAGAGAAATTGAAGTTAATCCAAAAAAGATAGAGGCCATACTTAAGATGAAAGCTCCAATATCATTAAACAAGCTTTAGAAGCTAAATGGTAGAATAATAGCTTTGGGGCATTTTATCTCTTATTCAGCCAAGTGGCATGTACCATTATTTCGAGCCTTAAAAAATTCCAAGAAGTTTATATAGAATAAAGAATGTCAGGCTACTTTTGAAGACATCAAGAGGTTCCTATCCTCACCACCCCTCCTCAGTAGGCCAATCCTTGAAGAAGTTTTATACTTATATCTCTCTGTCAGTTAAAAGTCAATTGCATCGATACTAGTTAGGGAAGAAGGAAGCTAGCAAAATCTGGTATACTACATCAGCAAAATAATCAGAGGATCAGAATTTTAGTATCCCAAACTAGATAAGTTAGTTATGGTCGTCATACACATATCCCAAAAACCTAAGCATTATTCTTAAGCTCACTCGATCATTGTAAGATCCAACTTCCTACTAAGGAAAATCTTACAAAGATCTAAGACATCTAGCAGATTGGTTCAATGGTTGATATTGCTCGGAGAATTTGATATAAGTTATAAACCTCAGCAATAGAATAAAGCCCAGACCCTGGCAGACTTTGTATAAGAAATGATAGTGGAAGACTTTGCCCCTTCTAAATACCTAAAGTAGAAGTTATAGATAGACAGAGCCTCGTCCATCCAAGGATCCGGAGCTTAAGTCATCCTTAAAGGGCCATACAGGGTCACTATCAAATATACAATTCAAATAAAATATAAAGCCACTAATAATGTAGTTGAGTATGAAGCACTCATCATAAGGTTAAAGTTAGCTACAGAGCTCATAGCCAAGCATCTCAAGGTACACTCTAACTCATAACTAGTAGTAAATCAAATTAGAGGAACGTACTAAATCAAGGAGCCAAGCATTGCCAACTATGTTGAGAAAGTCAGACAGCTCCTAACAAATCTTGAACAAGTTTGGGGACAATGGAAAATTATCCAAATTCCTAGAAGTGAAAACTCATAAGCAAATTCACTAGCTAAATTAGTAGTAAAAAATAGTAAGACATTTAAAGAGCTAGAGCTTATTAAGGAATTAATGATACCAAGCATCAAGGAGATAGAGATTATGGATATCCAAGAAATGACAAAATGGATGAAACTGATCATTCAGTATCTCGAGCATGGGGTACTTCCACAAGATAAGTTGAAGGCTCAAAAGTTAAAGATAAAAGTTGCACAATAGGGATCTCTACAAAAGGTCCCTATCACATCCATGGACTAAGTGTGTATCACCATAAGAAGGAAATTACATGTTTAGGGAAATCCATAAAGGGATTTATAGAGTTCATAAGTCTCATCATTTACGATCAGAAAAGCTTTACTAGAGGGTTATTATTAGCCCACCATATCCTGAGATGCTCATAAGCTAGTTTAAGAATGCTACAAATGTCAGCAATTTGCTCGCCTTAACCATAAGCCTTCTAATACTTAGTATCCAATTGGGAGTCCATGGCCTTTTGTAGTGAAGGGGATGGATATATTAGGCCTATTTCTTTTTTTAACCTCCCAGAAAAAGTTTTTAATTGTGGCTATAGATCACTTCACCAAATGGATAAAAGTTGAAGCCATCCTAACCATCACTGAGGCCCGGGTTCAACACTTTTTCCAGAAAGAAATCATCTCCAGATTTGGCATACTGAGTGCCTTGATAATAGACAATGGGAAGCAATTTGACAATGAGAGGTTCAGAAAGTTATGTTCAAATCTTAATATAAAGCTTTATTTTACTTTAGTAGCTCATCCATAAATAAATGGCCGGACAGAAGTCACCAATAGGATCATCATGCAAGGCCTGAAAAAGAGATTAGACGAGAAAAAGAGGACCTAGGTTGAAGAACTCAACAATGTCATCTAGGCTTATAGAACGACACCCAGAACCTCTATAGGAGAAACACCTTTTAGACTAACTTATAGGATAGTTGTGGTACTCCTGGTGGAGATTGGATCAGTGAGCTACCAGGTAACTGAGAATCTATATCAGGATGTCAACAATATCAACGCTCATATATGCCTAGACTTACTTGTAAAAAGGAGAGAATGAGCATCCATTATAGTGGAAGCCTAAAAATAGAGGATCATGGAGCATTATAACAGACATGTTCAGCAAAACCAGTTTAAGGTCAGAGATTGGGTACTCAAAAGGGTTAACATTGGTAAAGGTAACTCCGACATGGACAAACTTGAACCTAATTAGGAAGGTCCTTACCAAGTCATTGAGAAAATGACCAAGGGGGCGTATAAGATCAAAGATGAACAAGGAAAAGAGATGCCTCGATACTGGAACTCAGACAGCCTGATGTGGGCATTAAGGAAATTGTAATTCAATTTATGGAAAATTATAAAAAATTACACTAGTGGCATTTTCATAATTGTCAACAGCTTTGGAGTTTCTGATTTTTGCACGACATGAGTCCAATTTGATTGGAATCGGCCCAATGAGTCCAACTCATAAGCCTTTCTCATGAGCTCCATTGCTTTTTGGGCAAATTCCATTGTTTAGGCCTTCAAACGGGTAATTTTTTGTTTTGGTTATTTTAAGGTTTTCTTTTCCTATTTTGTTTGGGATTCTTTTATTTAGGGTTTTTTCCCTATTTAAGCTGTGTTAATGGTTTTTGGTTGTGTTATTGAATAATAAGAAAATTTTGAATTCCCAAAATTCTTTAAATTTTGATGCCTATTGCTTGAAATTGTGAATTACAAGTTATAGAAGATTGGTGTTCGGTACTCGTGTGCACTTCAACGAACATTAATTTCTTATTTTTCACTCTTCCGCTATGTTAGTTTGGTATAATAGTTGTGATCCTTGGACAAGATGTCTCGTAGACAACAATAGCAACAACCACAACTGCAATGTGTAGAGGAGGTTTATAAACGTGATGACATACATCGACTTAAGCAACAAAGATTAATCAATAGTTTGATACCTTCATAGAGTAAATCATGGAGAGGATGGGTAGTTTTTGGCCAATCAAAATAAGAGGCAGCCAAATCAGTGTTGGATCCCTAACATGGATGAACAGATTTTGCTGTTAATGATGAAGATGACTATAGTGATGACCCTGATGACGTTCCACGTAGGTGTCTATGGAAGCACACTGAGAATGATGATAAGAGGTAGGTATGTGAACTGAAACCCCTGAATTTTATAGCACCTTACAACCAAAAGAATTCCTTAATTGGTTGGCCACGGTAGAGGAGATCTTAGAATTTAAGGGAGTACCTAAGGGCCAGTGAGTGCCATTGATGGCCACGAGATTTCGAGATCGAGCAATGGCTTGGTGGCAGCAAGTTAAATAGAAGAGAGTTTGATTAAGGAAGTCAAAAATTATGACTTGGGAGAAGATGAAAAAGCATATGCGAGTCACATTCCTTCCCTTTAATTATCAACCTTTGACGTATCAGCGTTTGCAGAATTTGAGACAAGGTAATCATTTAGTTAATGATTATACCACTGAATTTTATCACTTGATTACTTACAATGATGTGTATGAGATAGAGGACCAATTAGTTACTCGATATATTGGAGGGTTAAAGGAACAGATTGCAGAGATAGTTAACATCTATAGCTCACTAATGGGCGTTATGGATAAAAAAGCAGAGAATAAGTGGTTTTATATAGGCCTTTAGATTCAGGAGTACAGGAAGTGATGGCACTGTAAACCATGCGATGGGCAGAATGACCCAAAAAAGTGCTATGAACAAAGCTGGAGCAGTAGCAATCACTGCACAGAAGGTTAGTTCGAGTAGTGGTATTACATGTTTTTCTTATAGGGAAGTGGGTCATAGGTAGTCTAAATGTAAGAATAAAGGGAAAATAGTATTGTTTGTTGAGGCAAATGAGCAGTATGAAGATAAGGATGTAGCTAACCTAACTGGTGACTCAGTATTTAATCCAAATTCTATCAATGAGGAGATTGTGACTAGTGATCTAGGGGCTACTTTGGTTGTGTGGAGATCCTGTCTAACACCTAAAGCAAGTAATGATGACTGGCTATGAAATAATATTTTTCAGTCCACCTGCACTATCAAGGGTAAAGTATGCAGATTTATGATTGATGAAGGTAGCTGTGAGAATATAATTACAGCAAAGGCAGTCTAAAAATTAAGGATTCCAACTGTAAAGCACCCTAAGCATTATAAGTTGGCATGCCTGAAAAAAAGGCGAGGTGATAGTGTCAAAGCATGCCTTAGTTTCCTTTTCTATCAGGGCAAAGTATAAGGATGATGTTTAGTGTGATGTGATAGCCATGGATGCATGTCATTTATTATTGGGACGACCGTGGAAATTTGATAGAGATGTAACTTATAATGGCAAGAATAACACCTACAGTTTCATGTTCAAGGGTATGAGGATTGTGTTAGTGCCTAATAAGGATCGCGATCAATCTGAGCAAGTGCAGGAAGACAATAAGGGTGGTGTGAGTTTATTAACGCTGGCACAATTTGACAGGGTAGTGCAGAAATTTAAAGTTATTTATATCCTTCTTGGGAAGATAGTGGATAAGGAGGTAGTAGTTCCTAATGTAGTTATGACACATTTGGAAGAGTTCAATGATTTGTTTCCAAAAGAATTACCTGAAGGGCTACCTCCAATGAGGGATATCCAACACCAGATTGACCTTGAACCAGGTGCAGCCTTGCCAAATTGACCATAATATAGGATGAGTCCTACTAAGCATAAAGAATTAAAAAGGCAAGTGGAAGAGTTGTTGGCTAGAGGGTACATTTGGGAAAGCTTGAGTCCATGTGCTATACCAGCCCTTCTAACACCAAAGAATGATGGTTCTTGGCAGATCTACATTGATAGTCAGGCCACTAACAAAATAACTGTCAGGTATTATTTTCCTATTCTTAGACTAAATGACTTACTTGATCAGCTTAGTGGGGCCAAGATTTTTACCAAACTGGACCTGAAAAGTGGTTATCATCAAATTCAGATTAGAGCCAATAATGAATGAAAAACAGCTTTCAAGACAAATGAGGGATTGTATGAGTGGCTAGTTATGCCGTTTGGGTTATCAAATGCACCAAGCACTTTCATGCGTGTTATGAATCATATTTTGAGGCCTTTTATTGGTAAGTGCATTGTTCTGTACTTTGATGATATTTTAATTTATAGTACTAGTCCGGATGAGCAGCTTAGTCAGTTGTGAGATGTCCTCACTGTGTTGCGTAGGGAGAAGTTATATGCAACCATCATGAAGTATGTATTTTTTACTGCCAGTGTGTTGTTTCTTGGCTATATGGTGTCAAGTAAAGGGTTATAGGTAGATGAATCGAAGGTAGAGGCTATAAGATATTAGCCAAAGCCTACCACTATTGCTGAAGTGAGGAGTTTCCACGGGTTGGCTTCATTTTACAGACATTTTATTCCATATTTTAGCAACACTATGGCACCTATCACTAACTGTATGAAGCAAGTGGGAAGATTTGTGTAGAAAGATGAGGAAGAAAAGGCATTCGAGTTTATCAAACTACGCCTTACTACAACTCCCATTTTAGTGTTCCCTAATTTTCATCAACCTTTTAAGCTACATTTACAAGCTTTTAAGGTGGGACTTGGGGCTATTCTGAGTCAAAATAACAAGCCAATAGCGTATTTTAATGAGAAGTTATCGAGGCCTAGATTGCAATATAACACTTATGATGTTGAATTCTATGCTATGGTTCAAGAGATTAAACATTGGCGTCACTATTTATTTTAGAGGGAGTTTATCTTATATGCAGATTATGAGGCATTAAAGCATTTACACATGCAAGATAAAATTTCTGTGAGACATTCTAATTGGGTCACTTACCTTCAAAGATTTACCTTTGTGGTGAAGCATAAATCAGGTGTAACCAATAGAGTGGCTGATGCGTTGAGCTGGCGGAAGAGTTTGTTAGCTCAAATGTCCATTGAGGTACCTGGTTTTGATTCCTTTACAAAATCACTTGAGACTAACCCATATTTTTCTGATATTGTGGCTAAGGTTAGAGTAGGGGAGAGAATAGATTTTCTATTGCAGGAAGGATTTCTGTTTAAGGGACATCAGTTATGTGTCCCAGATTGTAGTTTGTGTTTGAAGATTATTAAGAAATTACATGGTGTAGGGCATGTAGGATGAGATAGAACCATGCAGTTGGTGTAGGCTCGGTATTTCTAGCCTACCATTTGTAGAGAAGTGGAAAAAATGGTGCAGTAATGTCAGATTTGCTGGGTTTCTAAAGGGACAGCATCCAATGTGGGTTTGTATATGCCCTTGCCAGTTCCTTCGCAGCCTTAGGTGGAGCTTAGTATACTTTATGCTAGGATTACCACTCATACAGTGAGGTAATGATTCTATATTTACGGTGGTTGATCAATTTCAAAAATAATGCACTTTATTCCATATAAGAAAACCATAAATGTTGTTCATGTTGCTCAGTTGTTCTTTAAGGAAATTTATAGATTGCATAGGTTGCCTATATCTATTGTGTCTGATCGAGATACCAGGTTTTTTAGTCATTTTTTGTGCAACTTATTGAAAATTGTGAATACACAGCTTAATTTCAGCTATGCCTATCATCCACAAACAGATGGGCAAACTAAGGTGGTGAATCGATCTTTAGGGAATCTATTAAGGTGTTTAATAGGTGAACATGTAAAGAGTTGGGATCAGAAGCTATGTTATGTAAAGTTTGCTCATAATTTTACAATCAATCGAAGCATTGGGATTAGCCCTTTTGTTGTGGTGTATTCTGTGGTACCAAGAGGACCATTGGATTTAATTCCTCTGCTAGAAAAAATGAGGTTTATGGCAAGGCAATAGATTTTGTTAGTGGATTACAGGAGATTCATAAGACTATCCATGACAATCTTATCCAAGCTACCTCTAAGTATAAGCAAGCTGTTGACAAGAAAAGGCAGCATGTTAAGTTCGATATGGGGGATTATGTGTGGGCTATCCTTACCAAGGAGAGATTTCCTACAGATGATTATAATAAGCTGTCTACCAAGAAGATTGGACCGGTGGAAGTCATTGAGAAGATCAATCCTAATGCCTACCATTTAAAGTTGCCTAGCCATATTTATACTGCGAATATTTTTAATGTTAAGCACTTGATTCCCTATGCAGGTGATTCTTCATACGAGTCAGATTCATGGGCAAATTCTATTCACCTTGGAGAGAATGATGCGAGCATTGAGAAAATTGCAATTCAATTTATGGAAAATTATTAAAAATTACACTAGTGACATTTTTCTAATTTTCATCAACTTTGGAGTATCCAATTTTAGCGCGACAGGAGCCCAATTTGATTGGAATCAGCTCAACGAGTCCAAGTCACAAGCTATGCTCATGAGCTCCATTACTTTTTGGGCAAATTCCATCGTTTAGGCCTTCAAACAGGCAATTTTCTATTTTAGTTATTTTAGGGTTTTCTTTTCCTATTTTGTTTGGGATTTTTTTTTTTAGGGTTTTCTTTATGATTCTTTTATTTAGGGTTTTTTTTCCTTATTTAAGTTGTGTTAATGGCTTTTGGCCGTGTTATTGAATAACAAGAAAATTTTGAATTCCCAAATTTCTTAAATTTTAATGCCCATTGCCTGAAATTACAAATTACAGGTTATAGAAGATTGGTGTTCGGTACATTAATTCCTTGTTTTTCACTCTTCCACTATGTCATAACCTCAAGAAATATTATCAATAAAATATATTTGGAGTATACCAAGTCTGAGAAATAAAAAATATATATACTTCATTAAATTGAAAATATTACAAAGATAAATATTTTGAAGTATTTTATAAGTTAGCCTCGGATCCAAGAGGCATAATCCTATCTTTAGGATGAGCTTCAACATCTTCGGGAGACTAAGATTTAGGAATTAAAGAGGATTTAGAGTCAAAAAAAGTAGCTCCAAAAATATATCTCTCTCTAACTACTTGACGATCCTTAAGGGCAGACTTAGCAGCAACATCTTCAATTGTAGCCAGCCGTGCCAGATCATTTAAGAGTGATATTATCCAAATCAGAGAAATGTAGGTCCAAACACTGAGCCGACAGTATCCTCCGACACTCAAACTTGTAGACCTTAAAAAATCCCTTCACCGTCTTCTAATAAGTTTTCAAGTCATCGCCTTAGGATTTCTTTTCATAAACTAACTCTTTCATTAGAGTCTTGAGCTCGACATCCTGCATCTCAATCCTTGATGTGAGTTGAGCTTGTGAATACTCGAACTTTTGGACCTTCTTCAAGCTCACCTATATTTCTGACTTAAACTCTGCACTATCAGTCTCAGTGAGTTCCAAGGCATGTTTCACTACATCCAACTTCTTCTCATAATCAACCATGATGGTCCTAACCTCAGCCTCCTTAATGTTGTATTCACTCTAAAAGATGAAGTAATTATCCTTTGCTAGCAACAGCTTGATAAACAAGTATAAAAAATCAAATACTAGACATATTAATGGAAATGATTATTACACTAAGAAGGTAAAACAAGTTATCTCCAAGGCATGAGTAATTAATGAGTTGAATAGCTCGTTCCTTCCTCCGCCTGCCATATCTAGATATTGTTAGGCAACCGCAAGGACTCAACATAGTGATCTCTAATTGGTGAATTAGAGACGTTGGCAAGCTTCACCTTAGATTTGATCCATTTTTTCATATCCAGGCATCCAATGAGCTTGGGACACTTAATAAACACCTCATCCCCCAACTCCCCACTGTGGGAGCACTTCTTAAGAAGTTTAGACGCTTCCTTTTGAAGTTCACCAAGCACAACTTTTCCTTTATTATTCAGGCACTTATCAACATAAGCCTCCGAAGTCTCTATATCCTAAGTAAGAAGTTCAATCAGATAGGCAGTTTACTCCTCTAGCTCTTCATCTAAAAAAATTTTGTTCACAAAAGCGAAATAGTCAGCCATCTATAAATAAAAGGAAAGAACAAAAGTTAGAATATACCTTTAAAATCTTAGAACTTACCACTAACATCTATACGTTAATGGCAGACTCTCCAGAGGTATCTCCAAGATAGATTCTCAGTAGATGTCACATTGGCCACACTTTGGATATAATGCCTCTGCACCAACTCAGTATCTTCTTCAGATAACCTTCGAGAACACTTTACCTTCTAGCAATCATCAGTCCACAGTCGCCAAATATTGATAAAATCCATCGAGTGTTTAACTACAAAAAATTTATGTCTCCATTTCTTGTGAAAGTTTAGAAGCTTAACAAAGAAAGTATAATTTAGAATAGCTGATAAACAAAGCATCAACTCTTCCATTTTCTTATTCAAAATATACATATACTGGAAAATATCTAGATCTAACTCTCTAGCCTCCCTATGCATAAACTTTATAAACCCTATTAAAATTCAATAACTATTAGAGTAAAGTTGACCAAGAGCTATGTTATATTTATTTATGAAGCTCTTAACAAAGGGGCCTAAAGAAAATTTCAACCCCCCTTCTAACCTATAAAAGTATACAACTAGTTTCTACCAATCTAATAGGGAGTATGAGCCTTGAATTTTTAATTTACAGTATATAAGACAAAATCTTTAAAAATGCTAAAACATCTTCTATACCATTTTAGCATATTCTCATCTATCCTAAACACAAATAGCTATGAACTAACTTACTCTTATAGAGCCATGGATCTTATTAAGCAGAAATAAGAAGAGAAGAAGATAGAAAGGGGACAAGACTTCACTTGGAAGGAGAACAGTAAGTCTGCAAAAAATGCTAAGAAAACAAGTACAGAAAATGCTCAAAAGAAAAACAAGTAAGAAGTAGGAAGCAAAAAAATAAAAATGAGGCTAGCAAAGAGGGTGGCCAATTTAAAGAGTAGTAAAAGGTTCTATAATGACCATTACTACCCCCACAGTTACTTATATTTCTCTCATACAGCATCAAGGGTATTCCCGGTAGAAGAAAAGCCCATTAATCAAGCAGTAATCATTATAGTAGTTAAAATGTCTCATCTTCTGACACACGAATAGACATGACCATTACAATTCAAAATTCAAAAGAATGTCAAAAGACATGGCAGTTGATAATCCTACTCATTCCACTACCAACTGTCCTTTTTTTCGACACTCAAACTGTGCTTCTAATGCACCGAGATTCTAAGTCCAGTGATTAAGTTGGCACCCTCGAGTCGCTTTAATAGTACTGAGGTTTGGTACTCGGGTCGTACTTCTAATGCACCGAGAATATACGACACTCGGGTCACACTTCTAATTAACTGAGAATATACGACACTCGGGCCACACTTCTAATGCACTGAGAATCTACACTCGGGTCATGCTTCTGATGCACTAAGAATATACAGCACTCGAGCTACACTTTTATAGCACCGAGTATCAAAACTCCAATGACAATTGGTTTCGTCAAGTCATTTGTATAACACTAACAGGTCGTGTCTATAACACCGAGAATTTTTATTGCAGGTTTTGTGCATCTAATTCTAGCTGGCAATTCACGAGTGATATTCTGATAAAGTGATTCTAAGACTCAGTACTGAGAATCATTTCTTTTTCTGTGATTGAGACTAGCCACCTCATATGTAATTACACAAGCAGAGCCTCTAAGCAGAGGAATCAATTTTCCAAATTATTCATCACCCTACATTTATCAAATCCGGATACATTAGACATAAATACCTGAACATACTTTCAGGGTGACTCTTAATACCCTATATAAATATTCCTATTTTATTAAATATTTATTTTCATATGCGGGGTGACTTGCATATGAATGATGTCCAAACCAAATAGGAGATGAATTTTCAATTAAAGAGACTCTCAGATAGGAAGAAATACTCTTCAAATAGGCACAGGACTTTCATCAAAGAGGAATCTTATTCCTCTCAGGTTTGAGCATCATTATCCCTATAAATAGAACATCATATCTTTTATTCTCATTCATTTTACTCTCTCATATTCTTTGTTCTCTTTATTTCTCCAAACTCTCTCTTTACATTCTTTGAATTAGGTATCGGAGGATTTATGAAAATCCTCACAACCTCTCACTTTGTTCTTCATTGATTACTTGTAAGGTTTAAACTCGAGAGTTCTAGAAGCAAATTATCAATGTTGGCAATTTCTAATGTAAATTCGACAAATCTCAACTCGGAATGAAGAAAGTGACTGAGTGATCAAAAGCGATAGACTATAAATCTGTTCAAATTTTTCTACAACCAAGCATTAGTTGTTAGTTGTTAAACTTGTTTATATCATGTATAAATATCAATTTGACATTTGATTATGAAAATCGTATTAATCATTATCAACATATGGAACTCTAAAAATCATGTCAAGAAGTATATAACTGGTATTGTTAAAAAAAAAAAAGTATATAAATCGTGTTATTAACGTTTTGATTTATAAAAAAAATTAAAATCACACTAAAAAATCACAAAAGCTTTATTTATTTTTTTTTTTACCAAAACAAAAGCTATTTAATTCTGTGATAAATCCAAATGCTGACATGACTAAAAATTTTGCTTGTCAATGATAGTCTTTCCACACGTGGCGGACTAACTGGCAAGTTGTCAGCCATAAAAGAGTGTGGAAAAGTCCAAGTGGGACAACACCAGAGCCAGAACTTTCTCTTGTCCTTGCCTACCGTCATTACATCATTATTACATATCATTACTCTCTGTCTGCTGTTCTTGATCACTAGGCCACTCTTCTCTACACGAACCACAGACCATCGAGCTAGTACTGTGATCCAATACATATCAATCAAACGTATTCACATAACATGCTTATATATATATTCTTGATGCTTGCATATTTATTTTGTTGTTTGTAATCTCTTTTTCTTGAATTTTTTTTTTTCCCCAGTAGCTAGCGAAGATGGGCAAGTGCTACCCAAAGGTGAGCGAAGAGTATCAGAAAGCAGTTCAGAAATGCAAGAGGAAATTGAGAGGACTCATTGCTGAGAAGCACTGTGCTCCCATCGTCCTTCGTTTAGCGTAATATTACACTCTCTTGCTCTCTACTTCGACGTGTATATAAATATTAAGGTTAATTAGCTAAGTTTCGAGAAGATTGAAATGTTGCAGATGGCATGCAGCTGGTACTTTTGATGTGAAAACAAGAACAGGCGGACCGTTTGGGACGATCAGGCATCCACAGGAGCTCGCTCATGAGGCAAATAATGGTCTTGATATTGCTGTCAGGCTTCTTGAGCCTATCAAACAACAGTTTCCTATCTTGACTTACGCAGACTTCTACCAAGTATATATCTATAAATTTTTTGTTTGATTAATTATCGGTTGAATATATGATGATTTGTGTTCACTTGTTGCAGTTAGCTGGAGTTGTAGCTGTTGAAATTACAGGAGGGCCTGAAATTCCTTTCCATCCGGGGAGACCTGTTAGCATATAACGTTATTTCTGTTATATGTGCCTGTTTAGATACATAACCATATAGCAAAGCTTAACTACACTAAAATCTTGTGTTATTTCAGGACAAATCAGATCCTCCTCCAGAGGGTCGCTTACCTGAAGCCACTAAAGGTCAGCCTCTGTTGATTTTTCTTCTTTCTCAGATGATCACAATAGAATCATTGCAAGTGCGTAGTTTTATATATTATCCTGTAATCTTGCTTTCATCAGGTTCTGATCATTTGAGGGATGTCTTCGGTCGAATGGGCCTTACTGACAAAGATATCGTTGCGTTATCAGGTGGTCACACCCTGGTAAGAAGATGTTTTTCCTAGTGAAAAATGAGAATGAACTAAAGAATATTGGAATATTACTATATTTTTAGTGTATATATATTTGCATATTGATCTGTGTTTGCCCATTTATATTTACAGGGTAGGTGTCACAGAGAACGTTCTGGGTTTGAGGGACCCTGGACTAGCAACCCTCTCATTTTTGACAACTCCTATTTCAAGTGAGTTCTGATTCATCTCTGTTGATGCTTTTTAATCTTGCTTTAGCTGCATTATGTTATCATATTCAATGTTCTTGAGTAACTGTGTGCTTTTTATTTGCTTGTTCTGAAAAAAGAATTCACGTATATGAATTTCGTCCTGCAACTAAACAGGGAACTTTTGAGTGGCGAGAAAGAAGGCCTTATTCAACTGCCATCAGACAAGGCTCTCCTGGAGGATCCAGTCTTCCGTCCTCTAGTCGAAAAACATGCTGCAGTGAGATTCTGATTCATTAAATCCTTGGAGATATGAGCTACATCTACACTTTCGAATGTAATAACTACTAAACCTTAATTTGACTGTGGTGATGTTGCCAAAGGATGAGGATGCCTTCTTTGATGATTATGCGGAAGCCCATTTGAAGCTATCAGAACTCGGGTTAGCAAAAGACTTTATATTTGTATCCAATACTAAACTTTACTTTTCAATGAACTTATTGTAAATTTAACCATTGTGTCATTTTGTATCAGATACTGCGATGATGCTGCTGCTGCTGCATAAGGAAACTGAAGCGGACACACAGCACTGCAGCATGTTTTCAGTGCTTACTTATTGAAGCGGCTAGTCTATCCCCATGGCTATTTCCTCAGTACATATTAGATGCATTTGCTATTATATATATATACTGAAATTATGTTCCATTTGTGCATCTATTGGCTTGCTACATGGTGAACATAATATACATGCATGTGTGTAATGGCAATAACAAGATTACAGATTTGTGTGGTTTTTTTGTGCTACGGCTGCTCATGTAATTATAGTTGATGCATATACATCTTTCTATGAAGGTCCTATTTGTTTCATCTCCTTTCTTGAAGTGGAGAATTATGTGAAAACTTGTGCAGCTGTATGCTTGATTTGTCCGCAGACAACCATAATGAGATAGTACAAATTACTTCATTTCAATTATTTTTTTTGTTTAGCAACCGGAATCCAAAGCTGTTGAATTCAAATAGAATCACATGAGCAATAAAGATTTTCTAATAATTAATTTAATGTGAGTGCATATATTATAACTTGAAAAACGACTCTCTATTATAGTCAATCCTCATAGTTGTTGTTCAATTAATTATTTGTTGAAAATTGAAAGCAGATTTATTTTTTTTGATAAATAAAGAGATTATATGATTTAAATATTTATGAACTGCATTATAAAAAGTAGTTTTTTCCTTTTAAATTGATGATATCATAATTTGAATCATATATGTCAAGATATTCTTGAGAAGTTGCTGCTTAACTACATCTTCATTAGCACTGAGAGTAGATTTATAATTAAGCATCTAAAATGTTATATTTTCCTTTCTGAAAGATCAAACATAGAGTCTCTAAACCGTTTTTATTTTATAACGCAAATGACAAACTAAAACATCAATTCTAATTCAGTTTCAATTTTATAATATCAACAAGGAAATAGTCAAATCATAACTTTTTTTATCAAATCCATTTTATTTGCAGCTCCTCTGTTCATCAAATCTTTTTTTTCTTTTATGTTTAATGCATTAATAACTGGACTTAAGTATAATCTCAATTCTATGTCTAGTTTTTTTGTGCAGCTTGTATAAAGGAGTTGCTGCAATTTTGTAGAGTTGGTTTAAGATCTCCCTAACTTGTAAGATGAGCGAATTTATGGTTTCTTAAATAAAGAATTAGTCTCTAGATTTTTTGTGGTTCCAACAACTAAGTTTTATCCATGAAAAAATAAGTACTCACAATTTTGGAAGTAGATCTTTCTTCATCTTCTTGAAACCGCCGTATCTATTTGCAGTGAGGTGTTGCAATTTCTCTATTTTTCAACACATTCTTCATTTTATATAGTCAATTATTAATTTGTCGCTGCCATGGTGCCTAACTACTTGTCAGATTTCTCTAAATGGATCTTGCTAAGATCAAGCCCTTCAATATCAACTTAAAATGGGTCTGAGTACCTTTGTTTAAGTTGCCTAAGCTAAGAAAATAATTGTAGTGTTGGGTGAAGTCCGTCGTCAACGTTCATGGGGATTTGAGATGCCAGCAAAGCGCAATGTCTGTAATTATGCCCCCTTATGTGCATATGCTTTGCCATCCAGCGATGGTTGGCTTCTTCTGGTTTCTGCCTGTTTCTTTTTTCTGTGTAGGCGTCCTCCTTGTCTCGTGGAAATTTCCTTCTTATATTTCCAAGAAACTAAAAATGCATCATTGCCAAACTGTAATGCTTACATTCTATATATGTTTGGTTTATTACTTAATAATAAAATATGCCTTGTCCATCTTTAACAACTGTTAATTAAGACATCTAATTGACATAATCATAAAATTACACTAAACTACGGTTATATAATATTTATTAATTCATATATTTAACAGCTTAAATTTTTTTAAATAAAATTATAAATTCGAGTCTTGTATATGAAGGAACATATATATGTTAAAATAAATAAACTTTTATCTTTTTTATATGTCTATTTTGTTTAAATATCAAAATAATTAAAATTCATGTGACGAACATCAAATGTAAAGGATAAAAGTTGCAAATTTAATTCAATACTACCAATTTAATATTAGTGGAATTTATGAGTCCTTAATGCGGTGAAATTTTTTATCTGCATATAATACAAGCTTGTTAAAAAAAAACAAAGAATTATATATAATAATACACGCAACATGCATGCACAGCACTGTCACGAATATTTTTCACTTTCTAAAAGAGAGAATGGAGCAGGTGCCAACCATTTCTGGTTTTTGTCAAATTCATATATATATATATATATGCACATTTTGCATTTTTTTGTTTTGTAACATACATCTTATAGTGCTTGTCAAATATGCAGATACTTCAACGGTAAGAAAAGATTATATATATTATTTCAAAAAAAAGAAAAGAAAAGATTATAGATATATATAACAATATTTAAAAGGAAAAAAAAAAAGCACTATAGCCTTTAAAAAAATTAGAGAAAAATTCCAACTGTAACGTTTGATTCCAATCAGAAAGAAGATGGAAGTCCAAATGGAAAAAAAGAGAAAAAGTGAGAGCATTAAAAGAAACCAATGCCATAGCAGTCATCTTTTTAGAAAGTTAGGACAAAGTTATCTTTGATAAAAGGTATGCCTCAAATAATGCCATAAAAGAAACAACCACATTTATAAAGTAAATTAAATTAATTTTTTCATATGATCACATAGTAATTGAAAGTATGTTATACAACGATAATTGTTGAAAAATTGTTTGCTATCTTTATAATTTTACATAATCAAATTAAATCAGTTAAAGTCTAGAAATTATGGTTCAAATCAAGAAAAATCATATTGTGTAGATATATGGATGACTCTTTCTTCTTCATCACACTCGCACATATGAACTTCGTTTTCTTTAAAATAACTCCTAATTTCATGTGCATTGGCTTATTAATTAAATTAATTTCTATAATGGGGTTATTATTTATTTTTTAAAATTTTTCTTTTTAATTTAATATTATAATTAATGATATCTTATATAATCGTTAAACTGTTTACTTTTCAACGTATGAAAAAAATATATGTATTATAATTTTAAGTTTTAAATCCGAATATCCAATCATTAAAAAAAAAAAATCAACAACTTGACTATTCTTGGACAAGATGCATAAAATTAATTATATTTGTAGCAAAGTAACAATTTTTGGACATTATGAGATGGTTGAAGTTGAAGATGAAATTCTAAAAGTTTAGCCATAAAGCTAAAGGTAAAATGCTAAACCAGGAGAGTAGAAAAAGGGGGCAAAAGAGTGGAATGGTGGCAAAGTTTGTCTCTCAAGTTACTTTTGTAGTTTAACAATGAAAAAAATATAACATATGTATATGTTTTGTTTAATATGAGATAAAAATTAAAATATTTATTTGAATTAATAAATGAAGGTTTTTTTTGGCACATCCAGCCACTGTCATTTTGATTCAATGAGGTCAAACTACCAAAAAAAATATTAATTGATACAACTAATAGTGTAATCATCAATTTTTTTTATGTGATGTTTTTTTAATATTCAGTAATTATAAAAATTTTAATTAATTTTAAGTTTGAGCTGGATTGATTTATAAAATAAATAATTATTTTAAGTACTTTTTTTTATTTTTTATTTTTTTTATCTAAACTATCGGTATTAAAAATTCATTAAAATATTTTATTAATTTTAATTCGAACATGACCACAAGGGTAATAACAGTTAGATAACAATAATTTTTCAATAATTAATTTAACATTACTGTATAAATTAAACTTTAAATTTGAAATATAATTTAAACAGAAACAATTTCATTCCAACTAATTTCAATAGTTGTTGGTTTCGTTATCAAACTTTTAATTGCATTGATTCATCCGTTATAATTTAAAGTTGTGATGTATTGTGCAACTAATTAATTATCTCATTAGTAATTAATGACTGTGACATCTCTCAAATATAATTTAAGGAATGTTGAGGAATTTATGAACAACTGAGCAATCAATGTAGTAAGTTATCATACTATAAACAACTAATTAATTATCTCATTAAACAATAAATATTTAATCCTCTATTTTATTTCCACAGTTGTGGAGGAAACAAGCAATCAAAATTAGGCAGCCCATGTTCTTATTTACAACAAGTGTGTGAAAACAACTTGGTTTTTTAAGCATTGAAAAAAGAATCTATAGATGAAACTATTGTTTTGAAACCTGCTACAAGTAACTGAATGCCAACAGCTTCTCATTGACTTGTTTTATCATTTGTTTCTCTCCATATCTAGCAAGGAGCCAATATTACATTAGAAGGAGTATTATATATATACTATGGTCACATTCTACTAAATTTATTTATTTTCAAGGTTTTTAATACTAATTAAAGATATTAACTAAGTAATTTATATGTCAATTAAAATTGTCTTACTTGGGTTGCTGAGCGTTGCCTCACCAAGTAGGACTCGAGATTTTCCCTCCACATTTAAGAGATTTATTTTTGAGTATTACTTTTGAATCTCTTTGAAACTAATTGAATATTACCGACTCATAAATATAATGATTCATTTAAATTAGATAAATTTGCTTTTTTCTATTAATATACTTCCTTATTGGAAATTGTAACTAATCAAAAAAAATTAAAATTATCTTTTTTTTTTCTATAGAAATTTGTTTTTATATATTAAACTATCCATTCAAAATCTTTTAAAATATTCATAAAAACTCAAGAAATAAAAATATTTAGTAAATAATATCTTAAGGGGCAACAGTCGGTCATCGAAATAGATTTATTTTCTTTGAAAATTTGATGTAATTGGTCATACTTTGGTCAATCAATATTTTATATTTATATATAATCTACTTATTTTAATTGTCAAGCTTAATGTACATAGAAAGAGATGTCTCCGGCCACGAGGCTAAGAAGAAATGGTCTATACTACAATAATCCAAAGAAAAATAATATCCAATACCAATTAGTGGAGAGCTGATCGAAAAGGATGATAATAAGCAAGTTGCCATGGGCACTCTGTTCAATTGCACACCATTAAAGGAATTGTATTGGTGCCTTAGTCCCTAAGCTTACCCTCCTAAAGCTACAAAAATGGAACAGTCCACAATTATATATACATATATATCCATCATCCATGTGAATATGCACACTTTGTCAATTTTTTCTTCATTAGCTTGAATACTAATTATGCACACAATTCGCCTAAAAGGTTATTCAGTCAACATCAATGACATTGCCAAGTAATAGAAAAGCTCTTTTTATTTTTGCTAATACAAGGATTAGCAATAATTTTAAGTTTGTTTATCTTTGCGATCAAATATGTTGTTTTAGTATTAATGACTGTTGAGATTAGTGGGTAAAAAATTGTTTTTACTTAAATCATGTATTGAGTTCCAATATTAGTGTATACAATCACAATAAAATTAGTTGGTAGGAGATTTTCACCACCATTGTACTTATATTCGAATCGAACCATATTAATTAGAAATCAGTTGACCCTAAATACCGATATTTTAGACTAAAAATATTGTTATTTCAATATTAATATATTAAAATTTAAAATTTCTAAAACAACAAGTTGTTTACTTTTTCTTAATTTCAATCTAAATTAATAGATAATATTAAATTTTATTTACCTATTCCAAATATATTATATATAAATTTAACACTTAAATAAATAATTACAATTCATTTAACATTCATCCCATACCCTAATGATAGAGGTTTAAGATTTGGAAGTATAACTTCCAAATTCAAACTATACCCGTCTTCCTAAGAATCTAAATTATAATTGATATAGTGAAACAACAAGATTTTTTTTTTTTTTTATCAAAGTGAAACAATAAAGATTATAATAAGATGTTTAGAGCATTACATTAAACAAAAATTGTTGAAGAACTTGACAATTACCTGACTTAAGAATATTGTAGAATGATGAAAACATATTTAGCTTGTATATTGATATTGATTAATATATATACAAATACAAGTATATGTGGAGCAGTTGTAACAGATGCAACAACATAACAGATGTAATAGACAATATATAGAGCTTATCATTATCTTATCATTAATACCCCCTTATAAGCCTAGGCTTAGCAAGGTGCAAGTCGTAGCTTAGAGAAAATGAATTAAAAAGTTGGTTTAGCCAATGGCTTAGTCAAAATATCAACTAGTTGATCCTTGGTAGAGATAGAAACAATGTTGAGACATTTTGCAGCCAATTGCTCTTGCACAAAGTGGTAATCAACCTCAACATGCCTTGTTCTTGCAGTGAACGTAGCGTTAGAGGAGATGAAGACTGCTCCTAAATTATCATACCAAACATGTGGGACTTTAGTGATGGGAAGACCAAGTTCATGCAAAAGATAAGAGAGCCACCAAAGTTTAATAGTAACATTATCAATAGCCTTGAACTCAAATTTTATTGAACTTTGAGCCACGGTTGGCTGTTTTTTGGATTGCCATGCGATCAAGTTAGTGCCCATATACACCAGATAACCACCAATTGATTTTCAATCATCCAAGCAACTTGCCCAATCAGTATCAACAAAGGTGGTAAGATTGAAATTGCTAGTGCGAGATAAAAGCAAACTTTGATCCTTAGTGCCCTATAGATGCTGAAGGACTTGTTTCATGGCTTGAAGATAAAGTTGTGTAGGAGAATGCATAAATTGAGTGAATTTATTAACAACAAACATCATATAAGGTCTTGTAAAAGTAACATATTGTAGAGACTCACAACATCTTAGAAATTTTAATGCATCATCCAAGGAAAGAAGTGTAGATGTATCTTTAAATAGAGAGGTACCCGAAACCATTAGAGTGGAGATAGGTTTACACGTTGCCATGCCCATGAATTTAAGGATGCTAACAATATACTTCTTTTGGGATAAAAAAAGACCACTAGAACACATAGAAGCCTAAATTCCTAAAAAAATAGTGTAATGATCCAAGATCCCTCAAAGAAAATTCCAAGGACAATTGTTTAATTATCGAAGCAAGGAAGGAATTATCATTACCAGTGAGTAAAATATCATCAACATAAACCAGGATAAAACACTGAATATTGCCCTAAAAATAAAGAAATAATAAAGGATTAGAATGTGAACCAGTGAAGCCAATGGAATGAAGAAAGCCACTTACTTTCTAAAACTAGGCATAGGGAGCCTACTTTAAGCCATAAAACGATTTATAAAGTTGAAAAACATTATGACGTTATTTTGGATCAATGTAGCCCTGAGGTTGAACCATGTAAACTGTGTCAGTTAAATCACCATGTAAAAATGCATTGCTTACATCTAGTTGACATATTTTCTAATTGTGAGAAACAGCCATGGAGAGAAGAACACGAACAGTGATTGGTTTGACTACTGGATTGAAAGTTTTCGTGTAATCCAACCTATGCTCTTGATTATACCCCTTAGCAATGAGGTATGCCTTAAACCTATCAATATCACCATTAGCCTTCCGTTTTATCTTATAAACCCTTTTATTGCCTACTATATTAGCATTTGGAGGTAAAGGTACTAAACCCCATGTCTTCATTTTGTACCAGGCATCCATTTCAAAATTCATAGCAATTCTCCATTGACTGAATTGTTTTGCTTGAGAATAGTTAGTTAGTTCAGTGTTAGGAATTTTATGAGAAAAGAGGGCATAACATCGGGTTTTGTTCATTTTTATAGGCCAAAAAGTCATATGGTGTTGGTGTAGTGGATCAAATTATATGGCGAGAGGAGTGTTGGAAGTCAGGTTGCATGTATCAAATGAAGATAAGGATAAGAAATTAGTAAACAATTTCAAGCAATCTGGATTAGATGTGGCTTGAGTACTATTTTGACAATGTGGTGTTGGTAATTTAGATAAAAGATGAGATGAAGATGAAGTAAGAATACTGGAAATAGTTTTGGATGTCGAGGTTGTTATTTTTATTGAAGTTGTAAAGGTAGATGAGGCTGAAGTAAGAGCAGGGATATGAGGATGAGATAAGGATAGGGAAGGGAGTGGGTTGAAAGGAGAAGTAGGAGAAAAATTCATACCTTGGAAGATTCTTGGAAACATTGGACTTGTGGCAAGGGAAGTTACACCTGCATGAAAGGCTGGTTAGAATGAGCAGAATGGACAGTAGATGAGGTGGATGACACAAGGGAGTGAGATTGGAAAGGAAATTCAAATTCTTTGAATTTTATATGTCTCGACATATAAACTCTCCCTGTTTCCTTATCTAGACACCTATAGCCAAGGTAGTGGGGTGAGTACGCAAGAAAAACACAAGCCTTAGTGCGAAATAAAAATTTATTTTTATTAAAAGGATGTAGAAAAGGATAGGCAGTGCACCTAAAAACTTACAAAAAAGAATAGTCAAGGATTTGTTTATATAAAAGAAAAAATGGAATTTGATTTTTCAAGGATTGAGAAGGCATCTTATTAATAAGAAACATTATTATCTCAAAGGAAAAGTGCCAATACTTGAATAGGACATGAGATTGACCTAATAATGCTAAGCCAATATCAATAATATGTCTAATTTTGCATTCAACCATACCATTTTGCTCATAAGTATATAGGTAAGTAATTTGATGATTAATGCCTGTGTTTTAAAAGTATTTGAAAAGAGGTTAAAATTCGCCTCCCCAATCTGAATTAAAGGCTTTGATTTTGGATTTAAATTATTTTTCCACATAGGTTTGAAAGTGAACAAAGATGGTAACAGCATCACTTTTATTTTTAAGTGGAAAAACCCAAGTGAATAAAGAAAAATCATTAATAAAAATGACAAAATATTTGTCTTTACTAGAAGTTTGAACAGGGGCAGGACCCTATACATCTGAATGGATAAATTCTAAAGGTTGAGAACTTCTGTGATTGGTGAGATACATACTAGAATGATGCATTTTTCCCAAATAGCATGCATGACAATTATTAGAAAAGGAAGCTTTATTCTTACAAAGTAATTGAAATTGATGAAGAAGACGATGACCAATAGCAAAATTAGGATGACCAAGACATTGATGTCATGTATCTAAGGTATATAAGGAATCAGTGATTGGAGAAGAGAAGGAAGATGGTAGAGGGCACATGAAGAACATTTTTAAGAGAAAGGAAAGAATTATTAAAAGATGGGATAGAACTTGTACCAACATGAGCAATTGAGATCCCCTTACTATTACTAACTAGAACCTTATAAGTACTTTTATAATCTTCAGCAGTATGGAGAGATGCTAAGTTCAGAGTAATGTGGTGGTGTGCACCACTATCCGGATACCAATTAAATCTGGTAATGGTCGATGGTGGTCCTACCAAGGATAATTGAGCTTATGGATTGTATGAAGGATGGTGAGGTCGATAGGAATCACCAACCCAAGAGTCACCCTGACCAGATCGAAAAAAAATTGAGTAATAATAGAATGATCAAATCTACTTCTACACTCAAGAGCAAAATGATTATGATATCTGCAAATCTAACAGGTAGTATGTATAAGGAGAGATGGAGAAAAAAAGCCCCTTCGGCCACCACAACCTCAATTCTGACGAGGTAAGAACTATTGATGGCTGAAGGAAAAAGTGATGGATGGGTTCTGTTGGTGGGCAAGGTGAACCGTAAGTAACGATACTTGTTAGGATTTAAACAATAATTTATAAGCCACTAGTTGTCCATATAGTTCATGGAAGAGAGGAGGATAAATTCACTATTGAAGGGCCTCTATGGCACCATTGAAGTTAAAACCAAATTAGTGAAATATTATGGCATTAAATTCCGCAGGACAAAGGGGTAGGCCAGCCAAGGCAAGAGAGTCAACAATCTGCTTAGATTGGAATAAGTAATCATAAATCAATTTATCATCCTTTTATAGGTTGTGCAACTCAATGTATAATTGAATGCATTTAGCATTATTGACAATGACATATGCAATCTTTAAAGCCTTCATGATAACTTCGAATTGATATTTCTTGCTTGTAGAACCTACATCGACAAGGAGAACTCGTAAAGGGATAAGGTTTTCCCCATAAACACTTTGAAGCTTAAGTCAGTAATGGTATAAGAAAAAATATAATAAAGCAAATAGGTATAATAGAATAGAGAATAAAGAATAAAAGAGTAAAGGATGATTATTTATGATGATGAGGTGATGGAATGATGTCTTGGTGATGATGTATGATAAGAATGAATGACATGAGATGTATTTATAGGAGAAGGTATTGCTAAAACCTCTTAGGAATATAATTCCTTAGTCTTGTAGGATTACTTTATTTATGAGAGAAAGAGACTTCCTTTGTAGAGTAATCTTCCTAATTGAAATAGACTTCCTTATTAAGCTTTCTTCTTATTCAAGTAATCCTCCTCTTTGGGGGAATGTAACCCTTATTAGAATAGGATACTAATATAGGCTATCAAAAGTCCCCCTTGAAAAGTCTGTTCGGATATTTATGTTCGATGTATTCGGGCCTGTAAGGTGATGGAAATGTTATTCTTTTATTTGAAGAGACACTAATTGAAACATTGCATTTAATACGAAAGTGCGAGCTGAGGTGGCCATCCTCAGTCACAAGAAAAGATAAGGCTTGGTACCAAGTATTGAAATCATCGTATAAAAACATCATTTGAAGTGCCCGCTGGACTTGAGTGCATAAAACCTGCAATAAAAATGCTTGGGGTAAAAGATTAACCTGTCAGTGTAGAGACAACACGAAGGAATCAGTAATCACTGGATTTTTGATGCTCAGTGCATTAAAAATGCAGCTTGAGTGATAAACCTTAGTCCTATATAAGCAACCTGAGGGTGCTAGCTTTAATCGTTAGACTTAGATGCTCAAGGCTTAGATGCTCAGTACAAGGACGTGAGACTTATATGCTCAAAACCTTAGTACTACAGAAGCTACATAAGGGTGCCAGCTTCAGTCACTGGACTCGGTACAAGGATGCGAGACTTACATGTTTGGAACCTCAGTACTATAGAAGTGACCTAAGGGTGCCAGCTTCTTTCCATCACTACGTCTGATCTGGGTGTCGAACTACTTTCAAGCCTCGATGCTCAGTGATTCATTTTGGTTGCCCAACTGTCATACTATTTGCTCTGAATTCTAGCCTTATAAACTACTGCATCAACAACAGAACTTTCTTTAAAATTCATATGCATCCCCTTTCTTTTTTTTTCCTTCTTATCCCCTCTTCTGATGAAGCTGTGGTGATGTGAAATGGTCATTCGAGTTTGACCATTGCCAAAACTTCCATCTTCTGAGTTATTGATTTGAATTATATCTTATTTTTAGTATTTGTAAATCTGAATAGAGTGGGACATCTGGACTGGTAGCTAGCTTATTTCTTCCAATGGCCAATATTCTTGCATTTCAAGTAGAGGTCAATCTTGGTTCCTTTTCCATGTTAACTCATCATTATAGAAGGCTAATCCTATAGTAAGTTAGTCGATAAGAATGCCATTGCAACATTTTTTAACCTTTCATGCCTCGTGACTTGATCTTCTAGCCACATAACTCTGCTAATACACGGGATCTTAAAGCTCATCAATATCGTGATTATAGATGGACATATCTTGAATGCCATGCCTTTACGTTATGCACCTTATCGAAGATACAGTGAAGTTGTTGCTTATAGTTTGGAGCTCATTCTACTAATAATTTTTTAGCAATTTTTTATATACCAATCTACTGCTCAGGTAATTAGAAGCTTAAAGCTACAAAACTTCATCAACCGCTAGGCACTTTAAGTCTCTGCTTCAACTATCTCAAATCATGCGTGCCTCCTTCAATCAATGATAAACTACTAACCCCCAAAGGTAAAGTTTGAAGCCAATATCGTATTATAAACAACATGATCAACTTTCGAGGAATGTGCATTGTAAGAATGGATTAATCTCTTGTGCAAAGCAGATAAGAAAGTATTGCCCTAACGATCTTTGCATTATTTCAATCTGAATTTGTCACTAATGATTGAATTGGATTCCTTTATGATTATGCTTAGAGAAATTGTGATTTGGTTGTGTCTTTGAGAGGTCGAGCTAAATTCCTAGCAAGCAAAGATAATTCGGAATTGAATTTAATTTTTCCAAGACGGCGCCACTTGATAACTCTAAATTGATATTTCTTGCTTGTGGAACCTGCATCGACGAGGAGAACGGGTAAAGGGGCAGAGTTTCCCCCATAAACACTCTGAAGCTTAAGTCAGTAATGGTATGAGGAAAAAATATAATAAGGCAAATAGTCATAATAGAATATAGAATATAGAATATAGAATAAAGGAGTAAAGGATGATTGCTTGTAATGATGAGGTGATGGAATGATGTATTGGTGATGTTGTATGATGATAATGAATGACATGAGATGTTATGAGATGTATTTATAGGAGAAGGTATTGCTCAAACCTCTTAGGAATACGATTCCTTAGTCTTGTAGGATTGCCTTGTTTGTGAGAGAATGAGACTTCCTTTGTAGAGTAATCTTCCTAATTGAAATAGACTTACTTATTAAACTTTCTTCTTATTCAAGTAATCCTTATCTTTGGGGGAATGTAACCCTTATTAGAATAGGATATTGATATGGGATATCACTTCAAAATTGCGGAAGAAGAATTAATACCAATGAGGTGTGGGTATATTTCTTTAAAAATTGAGGATAGTAACCATGAAAACAATAGTTAATCTTTGTTAAATTACTGAAGATAAGTAGGATTTAGTTCCATGATTAAAGATTCTGAATTGAGAATCTCTTTTGGCGAAGAAGGTTCGATGCTGATGAGGATATCATGAAGTTTATAGAAATTGAGTAAAGGCTGGAACTGAAGTTTCTAAGATATATAATTTTTGGAATTAAGCTTGATGGAGAAGGATTGTTATAAATGAGAAGGTATTAAAGATGATGAGTTCATAAAGGGAATTAGTGTAGGTAATTAAGACGAGGTAGAGGATGAAAAGGTAGTAGAAGATTGAGAAGAATTTGTAGCCATGGTACACGCTCTGATACCAACTAAAGAATATTGTAGAATGATGAAAACACACTTAGCTTGTATATTGATATTAAATATATATATATATACAGATACAAGTATATGTGAAGCAGTTGTAATAGATACAAAAACATAACAATGTAACAAACAACATACAGAGCTTATCATTATCTTATCGCTAATATCACTAATAACTTGAAGTTTTATTCAAAAAATAAAATTTGGAAGTTTAAATTCCATATGTCAACTTCTCTATTTGAAAAACACTTTTTTTTTTTTTACTGAGTTTCATTCTTAGAGAACATAATTAATAATATTAATTAATTATCATATATTATATCAAAACATTATCTTTTTATTTATCATAGGATAAATCTTTGGATATTCATGATATAATTAGCTAAAATAAATTAATTTTTTTACAAACTTTTTCCCCTATAATATTGGAAGATATTTCAATAAAATGTCATAATTCCTTTTTTTTTTTTACATAATATTTTCATTAAACAACCAAAGAGTGAGGTATATAAGATTTCAATAGTGAAGCCAAACTATGTGGCAGGTTAACTACCTAACAAGGGAAAAAAAAACTATAATTACAAGCATTTCTAACTAGCCAATCTACAATCTTATTAGCTGACCTACTAATATGTCTAAATTGAAACAAACTATTTCAACCATCAATATTGAATCAGATTCAAAAATAACTTTAGAAATTCCGTTAAACATGGTCGTGGTTAAAGCAAATAAAGCGCAGTAGCCTCAACAACAATAGCAGAAAGGGTTGGTCATGTAAAACAACATCACTCTTGAATAACACCTTTTATGTCTCAATCTAACACTGCCAAAGTGGCTTGATCTCTTGTCAGATTTAAAACCTTGTAACAAATACTACAGTTGAACTTGAGAAAACATATAGAGAGAAAACTTTCCAAACAAGTTGCCGAGTATGCTTCAACTGTGATTGATTTTCAATTTGCCTAAAGGAGGAAAGATCCTTTGGTGGCTCTAATAGGCCATTGTTTTATTGACAGCTCAAAAGAAATCTACTTTGTACCTTGATTGTCAAAGAGATTGATTCAAATCTTCATGCTAAGAAAACCAAAAGTTCCTCCTATGTCCATAAGTGCAAAATCATAAAAAAAAATGATTTAAAATAGATATTATACGCAAAACAAGTAAAGAAAAATAAATAAACAAAGAGGAGACCAATTTTTAACAAAAAAAAAAAAAAGCTAAAAATTGGGATATCCAACTAACGAAAGGAGGAAGAGGAGCAATGGCAGCAGAGGGTTTTGGAAACCACTTATTCCTCTTCTCAAACTATAAAATGTCATAATTCCTTATGTACATTAATTTTTATCTTGAATTTTTGAGATACACAATTTAAATTATGCTTTATCATTTAAAAGAAAAAGTTTATTGTACACTCTACATAATCTTCCTATTAATAATGGGGTGTCGATTGTGGTTATTATAAAGTAAATTTATTTTATTTTATTTTACGTTTTATTTAATTTTATTTGAGAAAATATTTTATATTTTATTAAAATGGAACAAATTAGATAAATAAAAAATAAAAGCCCATGACGAGTAAAAAACTGAAGATAATTAAAGAACAATTATGTAGTGAAGGTGAAAAAAAAAAAAAAGTGGGACCCAAATGAGTACCGTCATTCCATCATCACCACACATCATTTCATCAAAACAAAAGTGACTACAGGAGATTCCTCATCCATACTTTCACATTAACACCTAACACTGTAACATTTGATCGAGTCACAATCTGTTCATTATATTACCTCAAAAAAAAAAAAAAAGCCAACACCTTTACAGGTCCCACTTAGCCATAGCATACAATGCATACATATTCGGAGCTGACTACTCCACTTGCCATTACCATTTCCAAAGAATCAACCCATCACTCCATCCACCAATCATTCTACTCCTTGAGATTAATTACAGACTCCTTGCTATGCCAAACTCTCTTTTTTAAGTCCCATTCATTCTCTCTCCATATCACTTGAATCAAAACAGAGTTACAAACGCCCACCATATTTGTCTCCAACAGTAAATAAACAAGAGAATACTTAGTTTTTTGTGTGTGTTTTAAAAGAAAAGTTTATTTCTTTTTGAAAATTTTCTTTTGCTTTGTTTAAATTTTGTATTTGTACCCTTCTTTTGTTTTGCTCTTCAGTGTGGGCTGTGCTGGCTGGGATATCTACTTTATCCCCTCTGTATTCAGAGTGTGTAGTTTCATGTTTTCTTTCTTTACCTTGTTTTTTTAGCTTCTTTGCCACCATTTTATATTTATGCTGCTCTCATTCATCTAAAGACTGTTTCTTCCTTTATTTCTTCACTCTTTAGATAGAAAGATGGAGACTAGGCTTCTCCTGTTCTTTGTCTTTCTTCTCTTCCTTGGCATCTCTTCAGCTCAGATGCCAGGTACACCCTCTTTCTCTTTATACATATGTTTCATCTGATGTTCTTATGTTTATGTGCATGTATGCTATTTGCTTTTTCAGGTGTGTGAGGTTCAAAGGTGGAAACTTTTTTTTTTTTTTTAACTTTTTAAGTATAGCTATGTTGTGTAATTCTTAAAGGTTCAAGATGTTTTGTGGATATTTGTTGCCACCCCGATGTAAAATTAATTAAAAAGATGAAGATAATTTCTTTTGGTCTATAATGGTTTCTGGGTTCTCCCTTTCTACATGAGTTTCTTTTTATGCCTCTGTAGCATTGATATTTGATTTGGGTTTCAAAAATTACCTGTCGCTATTTGTCCTCACCTTTGAATGTGAGCAGTCAAATTTATTCATGAAAGGAATGTTCTTTTTGTCAATTTTGTTGACCAGGAATAGAAACAAATACGAATTTTTAGACTTCAACTCTTGACTACCAGTAGTGTGTATAAAAGGTTGTAATTATTCTTTTCCATAGTTGCCTGCAAGTTCAGAAATTATGTTCGGTTAACTCAATAAATATGCAAAGTGCTGATTTCTTTGGATGTGGATGAATTTGGTGCTCTTCTTTGTAGGTTATAAAAAATCATAGCGCTTGCTGGAACATGAAAAGTGAATTATGATTCATTTTCTTGAATGGGGCGTGATTTTAACCAAATTTATATTCAAAATCCTGCTTCTTGCTATAGTTTCCGGTTTCCACTCAAGAATTTTATCTTATGATTGAGAATTGAAAATTCTGCTTCGATTATGAATAATGATGTGAACCTTTGAAACAGGTTTTGTGAGTTTGAACTGTGGAGGCAAAGAAAATTTCACTGATGAACTTGGACTGGTGTGGACTTCTGATGATAATCTGATATTTGGAGAGCCAGCAACCATATCAGTAGCAAATGAGACAAGGAAGCAATATAAGACACTCAGACATTTCCCTGCTGATTCCAGGAAGTACTGTTATACTTTGGGCGTTACAAGTAGGACAAGGTATATTTTAAGAGCAACATTCTTGTATGGAAATTTTGACAACAATAACGTCTATCCCAAGTTTGATGTCTCTGTTGGGGCAACTCATTGGTCCACAATTGTAATTTCTGATGCTAATACCATAGAGTCTATAGAGCTGATATTTCTGGCTTCAAGTCCTACGGTTAGCGTGTGCTTATCCAATGCAACAACCGGTCAGCCATTCATATCTACACTTGAGCTCCGACAATTTAATGGTTCAATTTATTATACGTCATTTGAAAACCAGTTTTATCTCAGTGTCTCTGCAAGAATCAACTTTGGTGCTGATAGTGAAGATCCAGTTAGGTAAGCACAAAAAATATCTGATTGCTACTTCAAATGATAGGCCATAAGATGCATATTATTCTAAGAAATATCTTGCTATTAAGAGAAAAAAAATTAAAACTATCTCCTGCATTTTCAGGTATCCTGATGACCCATTCGATAGAATATGGGAATCTGACTCTTTGAAGAAAGCAAATTACCTTGTTGATGTTGCAGCTGGTACTAAGAAAATTTCAACTAACATGTCAATAGATGTCAACAATAATGAAAGGCCTCCTGAGAAAGTGATGCAGACTGCTGTAGTTGGTACAAATGGATCACTAACCTATCGGTTAAACTTAGATGGTTTTCCTGGTTTTGGTTGGGCTGTCACATACTTTGCAGAAATTGAAGATTTGGCCCTTGATGAGTCCAGGAAATTTAGACTAATACTCCCTGGCTACCCTGATATGAGCAAAGCCATTGTTAATATCCAAGAAAATGCTCCAGGAAAATATCGTCTGTATCAACCAGGATATCCCAACATATCCCTCCCCTTTGTATTGTCTTTTAGATTTGGAAAGACTTCTGATTCTTCAAGAGGGCCACTCTTGAATGCTATGGAGATAAACAAATATCTAGAGAAAAATGATGGTTCACTGGATGGTACGTAGAAATTTAATTCCTTGAGTGCAAAGGTGCTGTTTTGGCCATGAAATTTGATGTAATGTTTTGTTTTTTTGAACTTTGTATGAGAGTTTTCCACTTTCTTCTTGCTATACATCATATTATCATATGCATATCATACATTGTGCAAACTCTTCAAATCTAATTATATATGGTGTTAACTTGCTCTAGGAGAGGCAATTGCAAGTGTCACTTCACTCTATGCATCAGCAGATTGGGTGCAAGAAGGTGGTGACCCATGTCTGCCAGTGCCATGGTCATGGTTGCAGTGTAACTCAGATGCACGACCAAGAATTGTCAAAATGTAGAGATCTCTCCCTTCAGGGATTTTATTTAATGCGTTTATGCTTCATTCATTCTTTAGTCTAATACCATAATTCAGATAAATTTGACTCTATACTTATCTATTGTCAGTATCTTTTGTTCGCTTGCAGCTCCTTATCTAGCAAGAATTTGACAGGGAATATTCCTTCAGACCTGTCAAAGTTGAATGGTTTAGTTGAACTGTGAGTGCACATGCTTTTTCTTTAATATTAAAAGCAGTGATGGTTTTAGTCTTCTCATTGTTATCCACTTCTCTTATGATCACAGATGGCTTGATGGAAACTCACTGACTGGTCCAATACCTGATTTTACTGGAACAGATTTAGAGATAATGTAAATTCAGATAACTTGTTTTCTTGATTTGGTATTTGATATTGCATTTTATCAAGATCTAAATATAACCAATAATATTCTCTGGTATAGCCATCTGGAGAACAATCAGTTGACTGGTGACTTGCCTTCCTCTTTAATGAATTTACCAAGCTTAAGGGAACTGTAAGTTATCAGAACTTGGATATCCGTTATTTGCAGAACGTGCTATCAGAACTTGGATATCTTTTATTAATAGTGCTTGACACCATAAGAATTCAATGACCTATTAATGGGGACTGAGAACATATTTTGATCTGGACTGATGAAGAAAAATTATTGGAAATGATAATACCGAAGATTACAATTGATTAAATAATTTGTTGCATAGTCTTTCTTTTATTTTTTCTCTTGTATTCTAATCATAAATGGAGATGTTCTATTTTGCTATTGAGTGCAAGATCTTAATTGTTTGATACTTATCCAAATGATTCATCTTTGATAAATTTGATGAACTGCAGGTATGTGCAAAACAATTTATTATCTGGAACTGTGCCATCAGGTCTTCCTGATAAAAACATAGTTTTGAAGTAAGTATTAATTCTAACAAGTTGATACGAAATGCTTCACCATGTCTAAAATCATAAATGTATTTGAGGAATTGTGTTTAACCATTCTTCAAAAATTTAGTTCTAGTCCTTTGGCTGCTCCTGCCGGAAAATTTTCCGGGTAGTAAAAGTGCAGGCTATTTTGAGCAGTATGCTGATGTGTTTAGTCAAGGTTCCTGAGTTGCAATGCCTTTAATTTAGGGTATTAGATGGTTTTTAATAATAATACTGTTTTATCATAATTTGTCTACCAAATCTCCAGTTTTGTACTGGGCCTCACAAATATAAAATGAGGAATTAAATTTGGGGCTTCTCATGATCCCTTATGCACCTCAGTGCAACCTAATACACAACAGATTCGAAAATAGATATTCATTACATGATACTCTTGTCACATCACACTTTTAATCACATCATTACTGTCCTGCAGTTTGATGCATGTCTAAAATAAAAAAACTTTTACATTTAATTTTGCCACAGCTACTCTGGAAATGTTAATCTTCGTGAAGGTGGCCGAAAAGGAAAGCACATTGGTATTATTGTTGGTTCATCAATTGGAGCAGCGGTTCTGCTCATAGCAACAGTAGCATCTTGCCTTTTCATTCACAGAGGGAAGAAAAGGCATCTTGAGTACGGTATGCATACATGATGTTGATATTTTTTGGAGTTTTTCTCTTCTGTGTCCATTTTATTAGTAAATACAAGCTTAAATTTTCTTTCATTTCATTCAGAACATCACGGGGTTCCCCCACCTGTTCAAAGGTTAGTTTCTACCTTGAACAATACTCCTGCAGAAGGAGCATATTGCTTCTCATCCTCTGAGATTGAAGATGCTACAAGAAAATTGGAGAAGAAAATAGGTTCTGGAGGTTTTGGAATTGTATACTATGGGCAATTGAAGAATGGAAAAGAAATTGCAGTGAAAGTTCTAACAAATAATTCCTTCCAAGGAAAACGAGAGTTTTCAAATGAGGTAATTTTCTGTTTGTACTCATCTTAATTCAATAATCTCTTTCAGTTGTCAAAGCCAATCCTCCAAGTTTTTCTGTTCCTGTCATGCATCAACTTATTTATTTGTTTCAGAGAATCTATCCAATAAGAAATAACAGTCAGAAATTCAGAATTGTTTAACCAATGAACTTGAAGGAAACAGAACCATTTTGCCATTCGTTTGAAACAACCCCAACCCATCACACACGTACGGTGCTTTCTACAAAATATAACAGTGGTGGAGGGAATCATCATTCTTTAACAAAAGGTTCTTTGAAGACTTCCACAGTTTATATTAATAGTTTTACATTTATATGAAGTGCCTTAGCCCCACCATAACATCTGTTAGATCCTATGTCTCAGATAATGTTCTCCAACTAAATTAATAACCTGGAGGTGTATCTAAAATCTCAGCCCAGATGCACTAGACAGTTGAAAACTCCCTGAACTTTTGATGGTTTTTGAACTAACCTAGTAAACACACAAGCCCTTCAATTTTTTGTCTGAGATTTGACTGTAAGGAGTTATTGTTATTGCTACTGGACTAAGGAAATCATTTGCTCTAAATATTTTACTTTATAAGTAATGCTGTTTCAGGTTGTATATTTTAACTTAGGACTACATTGATCCCTAATGTATGACGCAGGTGACTCTTCTTTCAAGGATACATCACAGAAACCTAGTACAGTTTCTTGGATTTTGCCAAGAAGATGGGAGAAGTATGCTTGTTTATGAGTACATGCACAATGGAACTCTCAAGGAACATCTTTATGGTAATTTCATGTGCTTTTAAGTTGAATCAATAACAGTATTGGTACTCACCTACATGAAAAAATTTGATAGGCACACAAGGAAGAAGTATTAACTGGATCCAGCGCCTTGAGATTGCTGAAGATGCTGCCAAAGGTTCATATAACCTAATCCTTTTTCCCTTATATCTGTTATATAAGTCTGTCTCCTTTTCACAATAAAATGGTATTTGCCCTTTCCTAGAGTAGAGTTTCATGTTTATAACGGAGTACTTGAATTAATCACTGTGAGTTCTTGCCTATCTATTCAGGGATTGAATATCTTCACACAGGCTGTGTTCCTGCAATTATCCATAGAGATTTAAAGACAAGTAATATTCTCCTTGACAAACACATGAGAGCAAAAGTTTCAGATTTTGGTCTTTCAAAACTTGCATTAGATGGAGCTTCACACGTCTCAAGTGTAGTTCGTGGCACTGTTGGATATTTGGATCCAGAGTAAGAACCTACTTTCTAGCTTGTGTTTCTTCCCTGCATCATCTTAAGCACTGTGGACTGAGTTTGATTGTTGCCACTTCTATTAGATCTTTTCCAGTAAATTTTGTTTGGATACCGGTATTTTAGAATTAGGATCATATATTTGTGCTTATGGCTGGTGGACAAACAAGTGGGATATATTGAGGTTTAGATTTTTTATTTTTTTTCTTTTCTGTGTGTATGTGGTCATTGACAAGCCACATCCTTCAATTATTTTTGTGGGGGTTGTTTGTAGCTAATCCTTAGTGGCAACCTTCATTAAAATATCTGTCAAGAATTCATCTTAGTACGGTACTAACTGTTATTATTGGCACTTTGCATTAATAAACTAACTGTTGTTATTGGCATTTTTTTTATGCATCAGATTTTGTTTATGAAAGAATGTAATGTATCACATTGCATTAATAACTTGCATCACATGGTACACACAGGTATTATATCTCTCAGCAGTTGACAGACAAGAGCGACGTTTATAGTTTTGGTGTCATTCTCCTTGAGTTGATGTCTGGTAAAGAAGCTATATCAAATGAATTTGGTGCTAATTGCCGCAATATAGTTCAATGGGTAAGTTGGTTAGTTAGTGACATTAGAGTAGATAAATTGCACTACTGAGTTTGTGACTGAAAGGGCATTTATTTGATTCATGTGAGTGCTTGCTTGAGCAGTCTTGATTTCTGAAGTGTCTGACTTTGACAGGCAAAGCTACACATAGAAAGCGGGGATATCCAAGGGATTATTGATTCCAAGTTAGATAATGAGTATGATATACAATCAATGTGGAAGATAGCAGAGAAAGCTTTGATGTGCGTGCAGCCACACGGACATATGAGGCCATCAATTTCAGAAGTACTGAAGGAGATCCAAGATGCCATTGCTATAGAAAGGGAAGCTGTGGCAGCGCGAGAAGGTAACTCGGATGACATGTCAAGGAATTCTGGCCATTCTTCCCTCAACATAGGTTCCTTGGAATTTGGTGGAACGGAGAATTACCTATCCCTTGACGAGTCGGCAGCGCAGCCGACACCTAGATAGTTTCTGGTTCATCACTTCTGGTAGATACAAAAATTGAGTCTTGTTTTCTTTGTGATCATATTCTTTGTTCGTGGCTCATAGTGACATTTGCAATGTTTAGAAAGAAAAAAACTGTAAAGAACTTGTAAAGCTTTTAAATTATACGCAGTGTGTGATGATCCAATCATTCGAGTGTAAATTTCTTACTCCTGTTGTTAGTCTAAGCAAGGAATTGATAATGCATTAAGTTATTTTGGATGATGAAGCTCCATAGCAATATTTGGTTGAATGCTATCGGCTTAAAGAGATTACTTGCTACTCAACTCAGAGTTTATTTGGTAAAAATGAATTTCATAAAATTTTGTGGATTTTATTTGTAAATGGAATAATTATAAATTTTGTGTTTAAACTTTTCAATTTTTTTTATTTGAGTATTTAATTTTTTTTTAATCAAGTATTTAAACTTTAAAAAAGTATATTAATATAGTGTTTCTGGCCGATTTGATATTGACTAGATATTGAATAAGATCAAATTGAATTACTTTTATCTCATTTATTAGTCATGTTGTGTCATGTATATTGCATTATTTAAAGAATAAAAATACCCTTATTACCTTATTAAATATTATGAATTGATAAAAATAATCTCAATATTAACTTGTGTCGCAGATAAAAAGGGTGATTGTATAAGGGTAATTTTGTTTTTTAAATAATGCAACACATATAGCAAATAATATTGTTAATAACTGAGATAAAAATGGATCTCATTTGATTTGACTGAGCACTTAGTCAACATCAAATCGGCTGAAAATACTACATTAGTATACTTTTCTAAAGTTCAGACACTTAATTACAAAAAAAAAAAAAAAAAAAGATTAAGCACTCAAAGAAAAAAAAACTGAAAAATTCAGATACCAAATTTATAATTTTTCTTTTGTAAATTCAAAAAAATATATTTGATTTAAATGAAAATTTTATAAAATTCATTCAGTATTCAAACTTCTTAATTTTGTAGAATTGTTTGAACCTAAATCAATTTTTGTTAATGAAATATGTCTGATTTAAATAAATTTGAAATTCATTTAAAAATAAAAATAAATTTCTTGATGAAATTAAACCAAATAATGGTAAAGGTCTCCTAGCGACTAATTTAGTGTGGTATTGGACTCTAACTATTAATGAGTTCGGTTTGATTTAATAGGACTATAAGAGTGATAAAACACTTTCAATAACTAATTTGGTTTAATTCAATAAGATTATAAGAATGGTAAAAAAATTTTAATAACTAATTTAATACAACTGCATATATTATAACTCGTGTAATTCAAAATATTATTTAAGAAAAATAGTCTGTATTAGCCATTGTTGGTAGGAATATATTATAATTAATGGCCAAATTGTCAAATTTGTGATAAATATATACATATAATATACGATATTTAAAATATATGATATATATTTATGAATGTCATAAGAGAAATTTTATAATTATTTTTATTTGTAATTATTTTTATTTTATTTTATTTTAATTATTATTGAATGCAAGTGTATTTTATCATATAATGGTGATTATCAATAAAATATATTTAAATATGTAAAAATCAAATAATCATAAATTGCACCATCTAAGAAGGTAAAAATTTCTCACGTTTGGATAAATAATACGACACCGTTAAATGAAGGGTGAATGAAAAAAAAAAAAACACAAATTGTCCGAAAACCACGTGGTCAAATAGGATCTAACAGAGAACAATATTAAAAAGAAAAAAAAAAAAAAAAAAGCGCAGAAGCATTAAAAAGAAAGAGAAGGAAAAACGAACGGTGTTGATAAAACGCAATCTCTCGATCTCAGTCGTCTCTCAATCTGCTCTCTTCTCTTCTCCAGCGTCCGATCCCTTCTCTCATATCTCTAATCTTCTCTCGCGCCCTTTTTTAAGGTTTCCCTTTGAAATTAATTTCCCTCTTTATCTCATTTCTTCCTCCCTTCTCCTCCCTCTCCGCTTCTCCCTCTCTCTCTCCGTCTCCGTCTCCGTCTCTAACCGATGTTTGATTCTTGTTCTGACCTAGGGTTTCGGAGGTTATGGCAGCGGAGGCACCACCACCGACGAGCCCGGGCGGAGGTGGCAGCCACGAGAGCTACGGCGACCAAAGCCCTCGCTCCAACTCTAACGTCCGTGAACAGGATAGGTATCTCCCTATCGCTAATATCAGTCGCATCATGAAGAAAGCTCTTCCTGCTAATGGTAAGATCGCTAAGGATGCTAAAGAGACTGTTCAAGAATGCGTCTCTGAGTTCATCAGCTTCATCACTAGCGAGTATGATTTCCTCAATTTTTCTTAATCTGTTTTTAGGTTTGAAAAATAAATAAAATAAATTGATTCATTGATTGATTCTGTAGAGCGAGCGATAAGTGCCAGAGAGAAAAGAGGAAAACGATTAACGGTGACGATTTACTTTGGGCTATGGCTACATTAGGTTTTGAGGATTACATTGACCCTCTTAAGATTTACTTGACTCGTTACAGAGAAGTAAGTAATTGTTTAACATTATAAATTGCTTTGATTCTGAACGAATTTCATGTGCTAATTTCATGCATTCTGTGCTTGCTTGCTCTTGTGTTATTGGTGGAACTGATGATGATACAGATGGAGGTAAGTTGAGTTATTCATTTTCTTTAATTTCATCTCTTTTTTTGGTTATATTTTTTTCAAGGCTGCAAATTCATAAATGTGTTGATTTGACAGGGTGACACTAAGGGCTCAGCAAAAGGTGGAGAGACATCTGTGAAGAAAGATGCTCAGCAGCAGGGTCCAAATGTCCAGGTCAGGTTAAGTTTATATCATCGAGAATTTTTGTCAGTATGTGTACTCTATGGGTACAAAATTTTGTATGTATTAAGCATGATATGTTATCTAATCTGAGGACACTTGGCTGCAGATTTCTCACCAAGGTTCTTTCTCACAAGGTGTTACTTATGCAAATTCTCAAGTAATCTATCTCTCTCTTCTCTGTTGTCTCTTATAGATATACATGTGCAACTTATTTTCATTTCCAAACTAATCAATTCTTCATCTACGTCCATTTATGTGGATATTAACATAAAGTGCCATGCTTGTTTGCTAGATATGACAATTACTTAGGTCTAGACATCTACTTTCCTCAGCCTTTAACGAGTTTTATCTTGGCTTCTTGGTTTTTATGATGCTCGTTTGTTTGCGGCATGCGGATTTGCCATGTGTTTTTTTTGTACTCATTTGGCTGCTGGATTAGGGATTACCATGAGAGGAAATATACACTTCTGCATCTATTATGCAACCGTTAGGCCTTTTATTTTGGCTCATTGAATTATTTTGTCTTGCATGCGAGGGATTATCTTGTCCCTTTATTTTTTCACTTCGACCAATATTCAATTTTTTTTTATTGTTTGTGGCTTGCTCCTCGTGCTAGTACAGAGTCACCCATTACTACTAGACTGTCACAATCAGTATTGCTTTCAATGAGCCTTGTTCTTCTCACAACTGTCCTAATCCTCAGCTATATCGTGTGCGACTTCTGTTACAGTGCTGTCACCTCCCTCTACGTTGCTATGTCTGAATTTCAAGAAATTTAAGTGAAAGAGAGAAAAGGTTATAGGTTGTGTTGATCAGTTGTGTCGGAGGTGCTTAACGTATGTATGAGTTTGCTATTTGAGTTAAGGCTGCTGAACAGTAAATGTCTAGTTTCTTTTTGTTTTATATGAAACTAGTTAAAGTAAAGGTGATTTGTGCATTGGAACATCAGATGCAGCTACGTCCATGCAGTGAATGGTAACTTGGTAGCAAATACCTTCCAATTATATGGTTTGCTTCAGGTGCATGCGCTTGCATGCCAAAACAAACTCGCATAGTAACACATATGCCGATGGAGGTGTATTTCTGTTATTGAGAGCGTTGAGTTTTTAGAAAGTTGTTCTATGCTGTTGGGAGTGCCACACCTGTTTTATTTTTTGTTCCTTGGGAATTATTTTTGTTCAATTGCTTTCAAATTTTACCATTTCTGTGTCATGCGGTTGCATTCATGCTTTGATTAGTTGTTAGAGTTCCCGGCAGATTTCAATTGCATGTGGTTTTTGTGGGCTCTAATATATGAATGGTAATTACAAAATCTTTGCAGTCACAGGTCCAGCATATGATGGTTCCTATGCAAGGGTCGGAGTAGTCATTGGCTCCTCAATCAATAAAGGCCTTAATTTAGAGTCCTATTGAATATCTCAATCCATGCTCACAACAAATATTATACCAAAACATTATTCCAATGTGAACACTAAATTATGGATGGTTTTGGTTCTCTGGTTGTGAAAGTTATTTTAAGTTAATGTTTGTATAATTGGGGTTTCATTAGCAGTAGAATGAGTGTTTGAAGAAAAATTGTATATTGATGTTCCTATTATTTGTAGACCAGATACAATCTTATATCCCATGACGAATTGATTAGCATAATAATATGCATTTGTTTGTGCTTCTTTTCCTTTCCTTTTCAAATGATGTTTGCTAAAGTAATGATTAGACGAATGAACATTGTATGGTTCTTACTTCATAGTTGATTTATGGTCTTTGTTCCTTTTGTAAGAGAAATCTTAGGTAACATAGTTTTTTTGACAAAGTGAATATTGCTTTGTCAATAACCATCATCGCTTCAATGGTGGAAACAACAAAGTTCAAATAGAGCGGGTAAAAAAACAAAGCTACTATTTCTTTTCTTTTTTTTAAATGTTTGCTATGACTGTCGTGTTGTCTTCTCTTTAGGTCTTGCAATGGTCTAATCTATTTTTTAGGTAACCTTATCAGCTCTAGCTATGGAGCAGGTATAGCCTTTTTTAAGGGTCATTTACTCAAGGATGGGCTGAGATAGAAATAGTTGATTGGCCAATTATATCTATTAATTAGTTTTCAAGTTGATATTGTTTCTTTCATTTTGGTCACATCAAGCTTTCAATTTCTACTATTTTGCAAATATATTATTCTCATATGGCATCTTATGTTAAGAGATTGATAGCAAAAGAGGAAACTTGTCTTCCTTCCACCTTAAATTTTAATTTTTCTTTGTATAGTTTTATGCAACATGAGGACACTTCATAAGAAGGGTTTAGTTATTATTATTACGCATTCTTCAGTTTGGCCAGTGTTACCTTCTTGTGAAGGTCCAAGAATCTGTTGTGCCCTGCAGTTTGGATTCATTTTTTTTACAATCCCATCATGCCTTTAAGTCGCATGGGTGCAACCATTTGATGTCTGCTGTGTGTGTGTTGTTGTTGTTGTTTTTTTTTTTTTTTTTTTAACTTTCTTGCCTTAGCATATTTTGGTTCTGTTAATGCCATGAATAGGTCCAAAGGGCATGAGTAGGAGAATAGAATCTTGATTCCATTTACTTTCTATGGAACGAAAGGTTTTGTTCTTGAATTTTCTTAATTAGGATTGATAATTGACGGAAATTGTTTCACAAGAAAAACAATAGAAAAGATGAGCCAATTCAATGGTTGTTTTTGCGTGCATGTGTTAGTGGGGCGACCACCAATCTTATTGTTTCCTTCTCCTCTACGTTGGACTATAGAGACTACTTTGGAATGTTTGGTTTATAAAGCTAAGCTTAGGTAAATGAAAATAATGCATAGCCACATTGCCCATGGACCCCAAATTTTTCTGCTTTAGAGGCCCTTTTTTTTTAAAACCATCGCTTGCTTGCTTTCCACCATTACAATTTTCTGCAATACGGTTTCTTGATTTCTTATGTGCTTAAATAATAATGTCCATTATGCAATTATCTAGCCTGATCAGTAATTCTGACCCCACCAAGAAGATTTTTTAAGGCTTCATTGCCATGGCTTGATTTGACATTAGCTACAGTTCTTTTTAAATGTAACTGTAAACGGTGTATGTAGAAGAACTGCATTTAGGACGTTGCATGCCAATCAAAACAGATGAACCAATGAAAAATTTTGTCATGAATGGTTGGTTTGTGCTCTTTTTTTTTTCTTTGAAAACCAGTTCAAGAAGTGGAACTTTTTACAAGTCTTCTTGAGGGAAAAGTGTCGGAAAATGACACAACATCAACCTCTGCATGATTATAGTTTTGCAATTAGAGTTTGGTTGGGGGATGGACGGATGATGGCTTAAACGCATTCATTTCAATTCTTTTGGTTATCAGAAAATTTAATATATTGAAAAATGGGCAAATGGTGGATTTGAACCAAAGTTTATGAAGTGACTTATGGTGTGGGAATCTAACCTAAAGCATAATCTCATCAAGAAACTAACCATTGAAAAGAAAAGAAGGCTTGCAAAAATCAAAAATAAAAGAAAAGCAAAAGAGAAATCCCACATTCCATGTTGATGATGATCAAGAATTGCAACAATTGTTTTTATTAAAAAGGTGGGTGCGTGCCACTCGCATTAATCATATATATATATATATATATGAAAACAAACTATCTCTAGATCATGTATATACCTAATGACATGTCTCCAAATAGACTATGTTATGTATATATCATTACCTTATGTAATTTTTGTTTTCAATTAGGGAAGGGGCAAGGGCTATAACTCGAACCAAAATTCCAAAAGTATTTTCACTGGTAATTAGAGATAAAAGTAAGGGTTGAAACTCGAATATGAATTTTAAAAATGTCAATGAAAAGTTTTGATTATTAAATAAGAACGCACCGCTAAGTAATGATAGAAATTTCAAAATGCATTAAACATTTTTTTAATAAAAAAATCTTATAATTTGAGAGAGAAAAAAATATGATGAAGTTTTTGTTGGAGCAAGGTGAACAAATGATAAAGAAAAACAGGACCTAAGTGGCACCACTCACAAGAAAGTCTAGGTCAATTTTTAAGAAAGCACACAAGAATAAAAATGCATATTGAAAATCAACATGAGGCTTGCCGTCAAGAATAATTTAGTAGTCCTTTTTTCTTTAAAAAAATAAATAAAGAAATAATTATTTAGTGATTATTTTTTAATAATGTTATAAAATAACTAGGATATTTAAAAATTACCAAACATTGTGAATGGCATTATTTTAAGGAGAAGAAGAAGAAGAAAAAATTGAAATTGGCAGAGCATCATCCACCTCTCCAAACAAAAGAAAAGTTGAGATTCTACACATGTAATAGCAAGATAGACCTATTTTGTTTCAAGGCCACTAAAATTCCTCACATAAATAAATAAACAAAAATAAATAAATAATAGAGTAAACTTTCACAAAAATGACAATGGGCCAACATAGTAAAAATCTCATACATAAATTATAGTCATACAGTGAAAAAACCCAACAAAATCTTCATAAAAAAGATATCATATAAAACAAAAACTCTCTATCAGCCATTATAATGCATATCCTAAATTCAATACATAAATATAATTATTGATAATAATAACAAAAACAACGGTACAAAAGTTACAGAATGTTTGTGTAAAGGTAAGAGGCCGAAGGGATAAATATTATAAAATGATATTATAAATTCAATCTTTATTCATTTATTGGCTTTTCAATTATAAAGAAAATTATAAAATCTTTATAATAATAATAATAATAATTCATATCACATTTTAATTATTTTTTTAACTTTTAATATTTATATTTCATTAAACTCTAATTAATTTAATTAACTCAGATATAACTATAATAATCGGTTCATTCAAAATTTTTTTTAAAAGATAATAATTTCTACCAATTGGTACTAGAAAAATTGACTAATTCGAAATTTTTTTTAAACGATAATAATTTTTATTAATTGGTCCAATAATTTATTTGATAAAATTAATTAATTTTTTTAATTTAATTATAAGATAGTAGTCATTAATGTTTTACAGTTCATATAATAAAATCGAGCCTGATAATATATATATATATATGTATAATAAAATTGAGCAGAAAAAAGTAGTAGAAGCTTAATCAATCTCTCATACATCCCAACGCTGTTGAAATCCAATATATATGTGTAGAGATATATATACATATATATTAACTGACTGACACCTACGCAAATTACACATCTGCTTGGGTTCGGTTTTCATCATCATCATAAGGAAGAGGAGGAGGAGAAGAAGAAGAAGAAGAAGAAAAATACAGAGAGAGCATCAGCAGCAATACATCAACACGAAACACAAAAACAATCCCTAAGAATCAAATTTCAAACTTTTCATAGTATACACAACGATTGTTAGGTACTTCCATTTAATTTCATTTTTTCAAACTGATCATCGTTTTTTATTGCTTGTTTGCTTCTTTTTTTTTTTTTTTTTTCATTTATGTTTGTTTATTCTTTGTATTTTATGTATGCATATGTCTTTGTGACTGGCAAAGGTTATGTTTTTTTTTTTTTTTTTGGTTTTCTTAGTTTTTATTTGTCATTTTTATGGGTCTGTATGTGTTTGATACTTCTGATGATTATTTGGATATGGATTAGTGAATTCATCGACAATTTTGATCCTTATCTAATCAAAGTTTTGACCTTTGCAGTTGTGTAAGTCAATTTTCGGGTATACCTTGTTTTGGGTAGTTTTGGAAATTAAGGTTTTGATGATATGATCGGTTTTGGGACTTGGGTCCCTTTTGTTTTTTAAATCCACTGTTGTGGTTTATCTGATGAGATGAAAATTCATGCTCTGTAGGGTTGAATATTGTTCTTCATTGGAGAATACAATGGGAAATCGTGGGCAAAAACGGGCAGAGTTGATTGATGAATTGCCTGCAGATAAGAGGGCTTGTAGTTCGTTGGAATTTAGACCAAGTTCCTCCAACTCATCAATTCAAACTCATGTTAATTCTACAAATTCCACACCTGAAACCCATGAAGCTGATATGGATACTTCGTCCTCTGCTTCAGATTCTAGTCATTCAGAGGAGGAAGAGCATGAGCAGGATTCAGCTTATGGTTCATGTGACTCTGGGGATGCAATCCCAAGTCACAGCAGTTTGCGAAATTACCAGAGGCAGAGATCACTTGGTGATCATGGCAGATTGAGGTCTGCTTTAACCAATTTGAGTGAGGGGACTGAGTCTTCTGCGCAATCAGCTGCTCTTACAGAATTGTGTGAAGTCCTATCATTTTGCACTGACGATTCTCTTTCTAGTACAATGGCAGACTCATTATCACCTGTTCTTGTTCAACTTGCAAGGCACGAGAGTGACCCGGATGTTATGCTGTTGGCTATAAGAGCTTTAACTTATTTGTGCGATGTGTTTCCTCGAGCATCTAGTTTTCTTGTTAAACATGATGCAGTTCCTGTTCTTTGTCAAAAATTAATGGCCATCGAGTACCTAGATGTAGCTGAGCAGGTATTTTGTTGATAGATTATGTCAAATGCACACTATTTTATTTGTGATTTTGTTTATGACTTAGACTTTTATATATGAATTGTATTGAGTATAAATGTATCTCTTTGATATAGTGCTTGCAAGCATTGGTGAAAATATCCCGGGAACAGCCACTGCCATGCTTACAAGCTGGGGCAATTATGGCTGTTCTTAGTTTTATAGACTTCTTTTCAACAAGTGTACAAGTAAGTGAATATGCAGATCTTTTAGTTGCTAATATTTGGTTAACCTAAGTTTGCAATTTTCTGCTGTCTGTGATTGTTTTTGTGGGAAGCCTAAGCAAATTACATTTGCTTTTCCTTTTGTCTTTGGTAGAGAGTTGCACTTTTGACAGTGGTTAATATATGTAAGAAGCTGCCGACTGATTGCCCTTCTCTTTTCATGGAGGCTGTTCCAACATTATGCAATCTTTTACAATATGAGGATCGACAGGCATGGACTATCTGGAGTTTCTTCTACTTAGATACATTTTAAGAGAAATTATATTTCTTATGATATTTCTTTTTGACCTTGCAAATATATGTTTTGGTGTCAATTTTTCAGCTTGTTGAAAATGTAGTTCTTTGCTTGATGAAAATAGCAGAGCGAGTTAGTCAGTCTTCTGAGATGCTGGATGAACTTTGTAAGCATGGACTAATTGATCAAGCTGCGCACCTTATACACTTGAATAGTCGAACCACTCTATCCCAACCAATATACAATGTATAGACACTTATCTGCATCACATTTCTTTTAATGTTAGGCTGTTTGCGTGATCATTGCTGTTGAAGTTTACATGCTTGTTTCTATTTTGTTCACAGGATTTGATTGGGCTACTTGTAAAACTTTCATCTGGTTCAGTAGTTGCTTTCAGGTCTCTCTATGAGCTTAACATAAGCAGCACTTTAAAGGACATATTAGCAAGTTATGATATCTCACATGGAATATCTTCACTGCATGCAGTAGATGGAAAGAGCAACCAGGTCTCTTTCTCCGCTCTTCTCTCTCTGTCTTTTTTCACTATACAACATTTTCTTGCTTTGCTTCTTCTGATAAGGTATTCATGAAACTTTTGGGGAAGAAATCAAATACTTTTGCCATGTTTGTGTGCTTATTTAAATGTGTGAAAATGGAGCAAATAAAAGAAAAAAGAGCATTTATTATGAACCTTCTGGATGTGAAATGTTTCAGAAGTGGAGAACAGATTTGTGATTGTTTTGGTGACTAGAGGTCTTGATGAGTGGACCACCGACGATTTTAAAAAATTTTAGATTTTGAGAAAATTGTTTGAACTTTCCTGACAAAATTAGAGTTGAGATAGGTACATCTGTTCTTTCATAATGTCTTCATTCCTTGTTGACAGTTATCTGGCCATATCTACTACTTCATCGATTACTGCTCCTTTAAAATAAATTTTTCTTTTTATGTGGCTTGCAAATTAAATTGTTGATTTAATTTTATCAAAATGAAAGAAATTAACCCAGATTACTCCTTAGGTACATGAAGTTCTGAAGTTGCTAAATGAGCTTCTCCCTCCAATTGTAAAGGAACAAAATGTTCAACAAGAAGCATCAGATAAAGAATCCTTTTTAGTTAGTCGCCCTGATCTTTTGCTTAAGTTTGGGTCTGATATACTACCCATGTTGGTCCAGGTTGGTCATCTGATTCATAACGCTGCACTGGCCTTTTAAAAATTTTTTGTGTTGCTTTGTGATTTTCCCCTGCTCTCTTCAAACAGGTTGTTAATTCTGGTGCAAACATATACATATGCTATGGCTGCCTATCTGTTATCAGAAAGTTGGTTAATTTCAGCAAATCTGACATACTTGTTGAAATGCTTAAGTTTGCAAACATTCCAAGGTTAATTGGCCCTTCTTGTCTTTAATTAGCAAGAAGTGAATGTGTTTTAGTAAAGCTAATAAAGTTCCTCACATAATGTGGCAGTTTCTTGGCTGGAGTTTTTACACGGAAGGATCACCATGTTTTGTTAATGGCTCTACAAATTGCTGAGATACTTCTGCAGAAACTCTCAGATGTTTTCCTGAATTCTTTCATTAAGGAGGGAGTTTTTTTTGCTGTTGATGCCCTTGTGATGCCAGAAAAATGTTCACATTCGATGTTCCCATTGTGTAATGGCATCCGTTTGCCATCTGAATCCAGTCAAAAGTTTACTTCAAAGGTTGCCCTAAGATGCTTATGCTATGCATTTGATACTGGTCAGCCCCCTATAGCCTCAGAAACCGCAGCATGCAAGATTGAAAAGGATAGTGTTCAAAGTCTTGCAGAGCATATAAAGATTACTTACTTTGTTCCAGAATTATGTGAATCTGAGAATGGATTGACAGATATAATTCAAAAGCTCAGAGCTATTTCTGCTTCATTGAGTGATCTGATGAATATGCCTGTAACTGTTGATGCTTCCAATCAAGATGAGGAAAAATTTTATTGTTTATTACATCAAATTATGGAAAAGCTTAATGGGAGAGAAAATGTTTCCACTTTTGAATTGATTGAAAGTGGAATTGTGAAATCATTAGTAAATTACATGACACATGGTCAGTATCTAAGGGAAAAGGTAGAACTCTATGATAGGAATGCTTATTACTTTGTTGTAGAAAAAAGATTTCAGGTGCTTGCTAGGCTCTTTTCATCCTTTTCAAGCCTTGCTGAAGAGTTTCCTGTGTCACTTTTAGTAAGAAAACTTCAAAGTGCATTATCTTCTTTGGAGAATTTTCCTGTTATCTCAAGCCAATCATATAAGCAAAAACACTGGTTTGCTACTGTTCCTAATGGATGTTGCACCTCTTACCCATGCCTTAAAGTTCGTTTCTTGAGGGGACAAGGGGAGATACGTCTTTCTGACTATTCTGATGATGCCCTCACTGTTGACCCTTTTTCTTCCTTGGATGCTATTGAAAATTTTTTGTTGCCTAAAGTTCAAACAGAGAGAACCAAACAAATAGAAACAGTTCCTCAGGTGGTGGATTCTATGGAAAGTGTACAATTCCAAATTCCTTCAAATGTGAACTCTGGCCTAGGTGAAAATCCAGGTCCTCTGCAGCCTGAAAGCATGTCTGCTGATTTGCCTGAGATGCAGGTCATTCTCGATGGAGTTATGAATAAATAGATCTTGTGTCATAATTTCTTAACCCTCAGTTAGTCTCCTTATTCTCTTTGTGTGAATAGTTAAGGAATCTATAGGGAGTTATGTTGTTGATGTTTTTGCAGGAAAATGAGGCTATATTATCTGAGTCATCATTGGAGCAAGAAGTAAATCTTCAAAAGAGAAATCCTGGTGAAAACTCATCTTCAAATGATAATGACGTCGTAAGTAGATCCTTCATTAAAAACTTTTATCAATCCAATTGATTTCAACTTGCTTAATTATATTATTGTGGTTGTACTTTGTTCTCCTCAAGTTGTTAATGGCTTGCTTGGTCATTATTGTAGAGGCTGTTAGAAAAACAAAACACTCACATGCACAACTAAATACTCCTTAAATTGCTAGTGACTTTAGTATTTTCTAGGCCTCCGTAGAGCATGCAATGCAATTTCCTTCTGGAGCAGATATCAGCAAGAAAAGGCAGTGTTCTCAATCCTTTAGCAAGGAAGGTGCTTTACCAAAACTGGCATTTTATCTAGAAGGGAAAGAGTTGGACAGGACTTTGACATTGTATCAGGCAATTCTTCAGCAGAAAATTAGAGCTGACCATGAAATTATTACGGGAGCAAAGCTGTGGAGCCAAGTGTATACACTAAATTATAGAATAGCTGCTGAATGTAAAGATGATGATGCTGACAAATGTCATAATTTATCACGAAGTTCCTCTATGTTGGATAAGACTGAGGCTTACTTGCAGTGTACTTCATTTTTCACCAACATATTTAATTGTGAACTTGCTTCGGACTTGGATAAGTCAAGTCCTACTTATGATATATTGTTCTTGCTTAAAAGTTTGGAAGGCTTGAACAGGTTTACATTTCATCTGATGTCTCGTGAAAGAGTACATGCATTTTCCGAAGGGCTGATTGATAACTTGGAGAGTTTGAAAGTAGTAGTTCATTCGGTCTCACAGAATGAGTTTGTGAACAGCAAGTTAACAGAAAAACTGGAACAGCAGATGCGAGACATGTTGGCTGTGTCCATAGGGGGCATGCCATTGTGGTGTAATCAACTTATGGCTTCATGCCCCTTTTTGTTTAGCTTTGAGGCAAGATGCAAGTACTTTCGGTTGTCATCATTCGGACCTCAGCAAGTTCAGCCACATCCACTGTCACCATCACATAATAATTCAGGAGTTTCAAGAGATAGGCGGACCGATTCAGGTAGTTTACCACGTAAGAAGTTTACAGTTTCACGTGACCGAGTTCTGGAATCTGCTTCCCAAATGATGGACCTTTATGCCCAAGTTAAAGTGCCCGTTGAAGTGGTATACAGTGAAGAAGTTGGCAGCGGTCTTGGTCCAACATTGGAATTTTACACCCTGGTCAGTCATGAGCTTCAGAAGTCTGGCCTTGGGATGTGGAGAGAGGATCGTAGTTCATTTGCAGACAGGAAAGATTTACATACTGACGATGCAAGATTTCTGGTGTCTCCTTTTGGCCTTTTTCCTTGTCCGTGGTTGCCGACATTAGATACATCTGATGGGGTACAGTTTTCTGAAGTTATTAAGAAGTTTTTCCTTATGGGTCAAGTGGTAGCAAAGGCTCTTCAAGATGGAAGAGTCTTGGATCTGCCATTCTCCAGTGCCTTTTATAAGCTTATTCTTCAGCAGGTCCTCTTCCTAACTTTCCATATCAATTGATTTTCCTGTGAATTTTTATCAATTGTTGATTCTGGACATGCTTGACTACTGATTTTTTTTTTCCCTTTCTCTTCTTTTGTTTGTAGGAGCTTAATTTGTACGACATTCAGTCATTTGATCCTGGCCTTGGCAGAACACTGTTAGAGTTTCAGGCTGTGGTCAATAGAAAAGGGTTTTTGGGACTGGCTTTAGGAGAAAATTCATGTTCTGCTGTTGATGCATGCTTCCAGGATACCAGAATTGAGGATCTTTCTCTTGACTTTACTCTTCCTGGGTATCCCGATTACATCCTTCACCAAGAACACATACTGGCAAGTGATCTCTTAATGTGATATGATCCTATTTACTTGACAATTTTTAGTGTACAGCTTATGATGCTTTGTTAATGCCATTTTTTAGGTAAATATTGATAACTTGGAAGAGTATATTTCTCTTGTTGTGGATGCCACTTTACATGCTGGAATTTCCAGACAAGTTGAAGCTTTCCAGTCTGGATTTAATCAGGTGTGTTCCTAACATCATTTATTGTGTGAAACAAAAAATGATTATCTACAATAACTGGGAGAATATTTGAAGAGAACGGGGGTTGCGTGTTTTTATCCCTTGGTGTGTTCTGAAAGTGTACTTGATATATGAACTAAAATGGTTACTTAACCTCTTCTATCATTATTCCTGTTGAGAGTTTGAAGGAACTTTACTGAATAGCCCCTTCACGCCAAAAAAAAAAAAATCATATTTTCTTAAAAGTGATGGTTTAGTCATGATTTAGCATTTTCTGTTGGCTTACTTGATGTGATATATCCCTGAAATGGTTAATTATTTGATAAAATTTTTATATCCTTTGTCATGATTATCCAGTTTGGATTTTAATTTATTCTGTTGATTGATAAAATGTATTGAATGTTAAATCTTGTTTTTATCTTTAATTTTTCAGGTTTTTCCAATTAAGAATCTTCAAATTTTCACCGAGGAAGAATTAGAGCGATTACTATGTGGAGAACATGACTTTTGGGCCGTATGTATATAAATTGTTTGATTGGTTGTGCTATATTCTTAAATGTTTGTTTTTATTGCTAAGTTGTGATATCATCTTTGTTTATTTGTTTATGCTAAAGCAGTATAAGGAGCTTTTGGATCATATCAAGTTTGATCATGGATACACTGCCAGCAGTCCTCCTATCACTAACGTGGGTTCTATTTCTCTTTCACATGCACACACATTACTCTTGAAAATACGTGATTGTAGACCTTGAGAATTGCTGCCTCACTTGCCATGCGATTGTAGTTATTGGAAATTATGCAAGGGTTTACTCAAGAGCAGCAGCGAGCATTTCTGCAGTTTGTAACTGGGGCACCCCGGCTTCCTCCAGGAGGTCTGGCATCTTTGAACCCAAAATTGACAATTGTCCGGAAGGTTTGCGTCAGTGATATGTCTCTTTTATGCTCCTATGCTCTCTTATATACTCCAAGTTAATCTTAAATTAATTGTGTAATCTTTTTTGTTTTTACAGCATTGTAGCAACTGCGCGGATGCAGACCTACCTAGTGTGATGACTTGTGCCAATTACCTGAAGTTGCCACCTTATTCTTCCAAAGTAATCTTGATCATCCTTTGCAGCATGGGTCCACTACAAACTTTATGAATGTGACAATTTTAAATGGTTACATCTGTGCAGGAAAAAATGAAAGAGAAGCTTCTGTATGCCATAACAGAAGGACAGGGCTCATTCCACCTTTCGTAGTTTCACCATCGCACAAATTGTGAATTTGTAATTATTAGGATAGGTGCTTTTGTACAGGGAGAAGAATGATGAATGCATGGTGAGCAAGATACTGCAGGTGGATTTTTTGGGTTGGAAAAGGGAGCTGATTGTGATGAAACAGGACGAAGCTCCTCATATTCACTGACTACACTTTGGTGTGATGTGTACATATGGGGCAGACACAGGTAGTTGATTTACAGAAGTTGGGAAATTGTACAGAAAGAAAGAAAGATGGGGACTTCAACTGGGTGGGCAGGCTTTCCAACATTTTATGTACAGATCATTGTACATATAGATTCCTTTGCCATAGAATTAGTTGTCCCTTTTTTTTCAGATAGAAGTGGAGACAAATCTTGGATGTTAGGGGTTTTAGTTTCAGCAACATGATATACTAATATTGTTGACAAACTTGCTTAAAAAGGCATATAGCTTCGTTTATTTTAGCTAATCATTTGGTGCTCCCTGCGTATAATGCTTAATGTATGTTGGCTCTTTGGCTTGTGCATACAGTTAGCGATGTATGATTGCGTTACTACTGCTGTTCATCTTTTCCATGTTGTGATTAACAGGTTTACATAGGCGAAATATGATGATGAAAATATTCAAGCAAATGTACCTTGAATGGAATATGAAGAAAAAGGTTTGCTTGCAATAAGCCTAACTTGTTGATGACACGAACTTAACATGCTTTGAGCCCTAGAGACCTTGCTCAAGTAGCCATTCTTGGATAAGACAGGGAGCCCGATATGAACAGTTAGTTAAGTCACCTTGTGCATTGTAAGGATGACAAAAATAAAAATAGCATGCCTAAGAAAAAACAATCTTTAATATGCCTTAGGTAAATCAATTGCTTTTTTTTTTTTTTTTCTTATCATTATCAAGAGTTTAAAAAATTCAGCCAAAAAAAAAAAAGGTGTTTAAAAAGAAAATTGAGATGATCTGGGAAAACTTTCATAGGCTAATCAATTCAGCCCAACCTCATAGGCTAATCAATTCAGCCCAACCTCATAGGCTAATCAATTCAGCCCAACCTCATAGGCAAAGGCAATATAATTCATGAGGATAGAATATGCTGAACGTATTACATTCCATTTCCACCAAATAAAACTAAAACTAAAACTAAAATAACCATCTTTCCCTCCTTCCCTTATCTTCTTCTCCTTCTTCTATTTCTTCATTTGCTCTTCTGTGATTTTTTTTCTTTTTCAAATGGACAATCGCCACCACAGCTTCTCCAGCCATGATTAACCCACCACTGCCCTCCTCCTCCTCTTCCTTCCCTTCTTCTCCACTCCCTCCTTCATCCCCAATTCCCCACTCCTTCACTCTCCATCGGCCCACTCCGTCTCCTTCTTCTTCCTCATCCTCCACCAGCTTCGCGGCCGCCTCATCCAAGCCCGCTCGTCAGTTCCGTCTATACACCACAACAAAACAAACTAATCCCACAGCACCGGACCTCTCTCTCACTACAGCTGCTAACGATGACCAGACACTGTTATCTCTTCTCCGCCAAAGGAAAACTGAAAATGCTTGGATCTTTTACTCTCAATTACCTCACCTTCCAAATCCCACTTGCCTTAGCCGCTTAGTCTCTCAACTCTCCCACCAGAACACCCCTCTTAGTCTCTCCCGCGCCCAGTCTATTCTCACTCGCCTCCGCCAACAACGGCAACTCCACCTCCTAGACGCCAATTCCCTCGGTCTCCTCGCCGTCTCCGCCACCAAATCCGGTCAGCTCTCCTATGCTGTTTCACTTATCAATTCCATGCTGCGTTCCGGGTATCTCCCTCATGTTAAGGCATGGTCGGCTGTTCTTAGTCGTCTTGCTTCTTCTCCTGATGATGGCCCTCAACAAGCTGTCAAGCTCTTTACTTCAATCACGCGCCGTGTGCGTCGCTTCCCTGACGTGGCATTAGTGGCTGATTCGAGCCCTGACACTGCTGCTTTTAATAATGTGCTTAATGCTTGTGCTAATTTGGGAGATGGGAAGATGTTTTTGCAGCTGTTTGATGAAATGCCTGAGTTTGGAGCTGAGCCTGATATTTTGACATACAATGTTATGATTAAGCTGTGTGCAAGATGTGACAGGAAAGACTTGCTTGTGTTTGTTTTAGAAAGGGTAATTGAAAAGAGAATTCCTCTGTGTATGACCACTTTCCATTCTCTAGTTGCTGCATATGTCGGGTTTGGTGATCTTGAAACTGCGGAGGAGATAGTTCAAGCAATGAGAGAAGGAAGGAGGGATGTTTGTAAGATTTTAAGAGAGGCAAATATGGAGGATTTGAGTGAATATGAGGAAGATGAAATTGAGTATAAGAGGTTGGATCAAAGCAGTAAAAATGTGTTTGTGTCTGAGAAGCTGCTTCCCAATTGGATTGAAGCTTGTAATACAGAGCCGCCATTGTTACCTAGAGTTTATGCACCTGACTCTAGAATTTACTCAACTTTGATGAAGGGTTATATGAATCAAGGTCGAGTGAGTGACACTATTAGAATGCTGGAGGCTATGAGGCATCAGGAGGACAGTGCAAGTCATCCTGACCATGTATCATATACAACAGTTATTTCTGCTCTTGTAAAGGCTGGTTCTATGGACCGTGCTCGCCAAGTACTAGCGGAGATGACAAGAGTTGGTGTGCCTGCTAATAGGATAACTTATAATATTCTGCTCAAGGGTTATTGCCAGCAGGTGCAGATTGGTAGGGCTAAAGAGTTGCTCAGAGAAATGGCTGATGGTGCTGAAATTGAGCCTGATGTCGTTTCGTACAATACGCTGATTGATGGGTGTATACAGGTTGATGACAGCGCAGGGGCTCTTGCCTTTTTCAATGAGATGCGAGAGAAAGGAATTGCTCCCACTAAGATCAGTTACACTACTTTGATGAAAGCTTTTGCCTTGTCAGGTCAACCAAAATTGGCTAATCATGTATTTGATGAGATGTTCAAAGACCCTCGAGTGAAAGTTGATTTGATTGCATGGAATATGCTTGTTGAAGCCTATTGTAAACTGGGATTGGTTGTGGAAGCCAAGAAAATAATCCAGAGAATGAAGGAGAACGGATGCCACCCTAATGTGGCTACTTATGGTAGTCTTGCAAATGCTATAGCATTGGCTAGGAAACCAGGGGAAGCACTTTTGCTATGGAAAGAAGTCAAGGAAAGGATTGAGGAGCAAAAAGACAGCGAGAATTCTGACTCGCCTTCTCCACCAACGTTGAAACCTGATGAGGGCTTGCTAGATACTCTGGCTGATATCTGTGTGAGGGCTGCATTCTTTCAGAAGGCTTTAGAAATAGTGGCCTGCATGGAAGAAAATGGGATACCGCCGAATAAGACCAAGTACAAGAAGATATATGTGGAGATGCATTCCAGGATGTTTACTAGTAAACATGCCTCGCAGGCTAGAGTCGACCGGAGAAGAGAGAGGAAAAGAGCAGCTGAGGCTTTCAAGTTTTGGTTGGGCTTGCCAAATTCTTATTATGGGAGTGAGTGGCAGTTCGGACCTACTGAGTACTGATGAAGATGGTTATGCTTGAAATTCAGTTCAACCAGAATATGTACTTAACTGTACACTATGTCAATAAGATTGGAATTCCACATGGGGGAACTGGAATGTAGTTTTTGCAGAATTGGATTGTATACTAAGAATCTTTGGATTCTGTACGTAATGTTTATCATTGTACAAAGAATTGAATTGAATCTATGAAAATATGTTCAGGAGAACAAATAGTTAAGCATTGATTCTTGTTAACGTCAATTGTGAATACGTTGTTCTTTTTACAACTTTTACAAATGAAGCTGCATTCTCTATACATGATGGAAGCCAATTACTGTTCCATTTTGAGAAGTTTGATGGGTTATGTTAAGAAAGAAACTATACCAAAAACCACAGAAGCTTCCCAGCTCTCAGAGAAATTCAGCCCCTTGGCGGCCTTGATGATTGACTTTGTGTATAGGATGAAGTTAGCACCTGCATTCCAAGTTGCAGTCAATAGAAAGAAGTTGCTTGTAGTTGGTCGCTAGAAGGGCAATGGCTGATTGAATCATTATGGTTCACATGATGCTGTTAATTTGGGAAAAATTATTTTTGTTTAAAGTGTAGATTTCTGTTTCGGTTGCCAGATAAAGATTCATACACAGTACCTGAAATGTCTTCGGTCCCTTCTTCAGTAGATAACCAACACTGTTTAAGTTGTCCACAAATGTGTCAATATCTGGAACCTGTAGCCCTATCCTATCTGCCAAACTGTATATCTCCTGAAAGACCCACATGAAACAAATTAGAGGGTAACTTGATATTGAAAGGCACATAGCAAAATAGACAATTGTCCATACAGCAATTGAAAAAGTATCTTTCTGCTGCAACTCTGACTGCTTATTGAGGGCATTTAGAAAGCGCTTTGCTTCTTTCTGTTGGCTCATTCCACCACTCCGACCAAAATCCACAAAGCCATGCTCATCAACATACTTGTCGTATAGGGACTCTTTCATTATCTCAACAACATCCTGTAAAGAAGATGCCACAAAAGGCAAAGTGTTAGAAAGTTTATGAAATTTGATTAAGAATGGTAAGCTATTAACCTTAAGGCTCATTTGGATGACGGAGTAAAATCAAGATTTGTCTGAAAACTTTTAGGACTTGGTCATGTTAGAGGACAATTAGAGAAACTGGTAATATGTCTAAACAAATAAATAACCAGACACTCAAAACTATTTAGGTTAACCAAACAATATAACCACCATTGCATCTTGCGCTGTTATATCTTCTCTCAACTCTAGCCGGGCCCGAGCTTCAGCCAGCCTCACCAGACTTTCCAGTTGCCTTGCTGTTATTGGTGTACCATCAGCAGATGTATTATGATCTCTGAGTCGTAAATAGAACTTCTGCAGAATATCAGCTGCTGGTTTTGACATCCTATATCAATGAGGTAAATATACGCACACATATGGCATTGCATTAAAAAATGTTTGCAGCTGTGCTAGCAAGGTTCAGATTGCATCAAATTCACAAAGTTGAGATCACACCAAATCACCTAGGAAAGACATGAGTTCTTGCATAAGCAATATACTTTCGAAGAAGTGGACCAGGCAGAGGAGCAAAATCAACATATTTCTTTGGATCAAGTCTCAGCCTTGAAATTAAAGAACCACTTCTGACACTCATATCTGGGGCTGCATTTTTCTGTGATGCTGCATTTTCTATATTAAGGACGTGCCAAAAGAAATGCTTCATGTAAGAAACTCATCTATAAGCAGAAAAACACTCCATTACTACATCTCCTTTCCACAAAGGAGAAAAGAAACACAAGTAGAAGAGGAACACTACCTATCCGTAGCTTTTTCGCAGCTGGTGCATGTTCCCCATAACCAGCATGAAGCTGCAAGATGGAGCCTTGAAACATTTCATATCCTCAAGAAACACATTGAAAATTATTCAAAATTTTTATGTAGAGTCCTTTGGACAATAGGGATTTTAACAGCTAAACAGCTAAACATTCTCCAATTGCTTGATATACATTTTTACAACGTGCCCAAATTTTTCCATCCGCAAGCACAAGTGCAATAGTGACAAATATGTACATACTATTCCATCTAAAGCAAATATCCACTACAATTCTACTAAAATTTAGTTCTTCCTGTTTCAAAGTTGTTTTGAAATTCACTGTATATGCTTATGACAGACATCCAGGCACAAAACAGTACACAAGTAGGTGAACAAAAGCAGGACTGGTCTCCACATGTTTTCCAGCTTCACAATAGGAATGGAGTCTCCTTATATAAAATATCAATAGCAAGTTTTCACCAAAAGAATGTGCCAATATAAGGAGTTAGACAGGATAACTTACTGACATAATGTGGTCTGACACTTGTTTATCCAGCACTTCATCAGGTTTATCAAGTAATATGAACACCAAATCAAATCGTGAAAGAAGAGCAGCACTCATTTTTAAGTTCTCATTCACTGTCTTTGCTCGGCTGCAATTTGGATTTTAAACATCAACCACAACAATTGCTGTATTACTTATTCTGTTAGAATAAATGCACAACTGCTGGAATTCTTATTCTGTTAGACTGATAACATGGACTGTTTTTTGGAAAATGCCTACTCTCTGCAACATTATACTTTCACTAGAAATATAGCATATTTTCTTATATATCACTGTAGACTCTATACTGCATCTCCTATTGGCACCAAGAGCATATAAAAAACGACTCATAAATCAAAATGAAGAAGAAATTACTTGTAATGACCACCAACAGGGTTAGCTGCTGCTAAAACAGAAGTTCGTGCTGACAAACTTGCTAGCAGGCCAGCTTTTGCAACAGAGACACATTGTTGCTCCATGGCTTCCAGAAGAGCCTGGGATTATATCACAAGTAAAACATGTTATTAGATGTCAAGTGAACAGAAGAAAGAAACTAGCAACCACTCAGGAGTCCACAACAAACCTGATGTTCTGCAGACATTTTGTCAAATTCATCAATACAACACAATCCACTGTCTGCTAGCACCATTGCCCCTATTAATTAGGAGATATAAGTGTTAATAAATTATCAAATGCTGCACGGATTACATAAAAATCTAGGTCTAAGCAGACCCAACTTTTGTGCTTCTCAAGCAATGCAGATACCATGATACTACAATTGATTTCATCGCATTGCATCATATAAAAATTCCTGTTCTGCATGTTTTCGTAGTTTCCAGTATATTTGCATGGTCTCCAATTGTTGCTTAAGTTTCAATATATATATATATATATATATATATATGGTATTTCTGATTTTTTCTTCAAGTCTTGAATATATCTTGTGGTCTGAATCTCTAAATTAAATAAAAATGACATTTCAGATTGCAAAATATCAGGGATTTAAGTGTGGCACCACCAATTTAGACCTGGGAAGCATCATCCTTCAATAGCTGCCACTACTATTTCCTTATAAACAAGTTCCCTTATGCAGCCATGTGCCATTAGAAAGTTGGCTCTTACTTTTTTGACCCTTGGAACCAAGTTAGTATATACAACCTTTCCCTGCCTTTTTTTAGAGAGGCTAGTTTCACTACTCAAGGTCAAAGGAAACAATCTTACCATTGCAGCAAAGCTGGTCCATTTAGATTCTTATATCTCTTTTCATTCTAAGGAAAGAATATCCTGAAACATATTTGCATTATACTCTGGAGATGTTAAAGAAGGTTAAAGAAGACAAGAAGCAATTAGTACCAGCCTCAAATGCATAGTCACTAGTCATGGAATCCTTCACTACAGCTACGGTTAGACCAGCATTGGTTGTAGCATTGCCACACACATAAATGCCACGTGGAGAAATGGCAGCCGCTGCTTGCAGTAATTGACTTTTGCCTAATCCAGGATCACCTAGCAAAATAGGAAACAAACTTTAGCGAGTTCATTCCCGCTTTTCATTCACCCTAACAAAGTAAATTTATTTCCAAATTCTAATTGATAAAAAAATTCTTGTTAAAATAATATTCATTCCCATTTACATAAACTATCCTATTTCAGTGCCATTATAAGGAAGATAAGAGTTTAAGCATACCAACAATTATGACATGGATATCTCCTCTAACGGGGACCTTATTCTGATCCATTGAATGCTTGCGTACACCTCCAAATAGTGCTAATGTTATTCCCGCTGTTTGAAAATAGAAAATCAGAATGCATACATCACTGGCTCTTTATCAAATGCACAACTGAAGACACCAAGTGATACAACAATTTTATAACTTCCCATAGTCTTTGAGATGCTGGAAATGGCAGGGGTAAATGAATTGGAATATTAATAATGGAATATACCTTTAACAAGTTCATGTCCGTAAATAGAGGGACATATGGATTGGATTAATTGCCGGAAGACGTCTGAACCATATTCTTCTGAAAACTTCACAATAAATTCCAAATCCTTAGGAGAAAAAGAGAACAAATCAGTCAGCTCTGTAGCTCTAGCATTGGACCCGGAATCTTGCAAATCACAGGATGTAGATTGTGACTTGGAATTTTTTATGGAAACCACTTCTAAATACAAGTAGTAGAATCCTTGATTTTTGCCTTTAGATTTTCCTGCAAATATTAAGGATTGTAGAAAGCTAAGTCGGAAGCCGCAAATGGTCCAAGGTTTGTATGCCATCATGAAAATTTTATTGATTAAGGAAATAATAATGACAAATCCCATATAGATATCTTTCTACCTTACCTCCTCCAATGTCCACATAATTGTTAATTGTTCTTATAATTCCAATAACAGTGACCACATCACCAGGGATGAATGCATCAACAAGATCTTCAGTTAGTTCGCATTCCACTGTTCGAGGAACCCGGCCTTCTTCATGATCCTCAGATCTCAGCAGCTGCTGTATCCTGGATGAAGCACAAAGAAAAATTCAGAGAAAAAGAAAGAAAACAAGTTAAAAGAGAATTCTTCGTTTAAGGGTAAAATAAAGTTTGAAGCGGCTGCCTTATTTTCTGAAAATCTATGGCTTGTGCAGAAGACCGAATAGGGCGAAATGTTCTGCTCTTGCACCCATTTAAGTTACAAATAGTTGGTGGTGAAAATTTGCCATCAGGAAATACACGTACGATGTTGGATTTACACTTTTCACAGTCAAAACTCATTTGCACCACTAAAGGCCTAACAGTGCTTACTTTCACTACAGTTCCCCTCACAGACACAAGCTTATCTGATATTCAAACCAATAAACACATATCATATACAGCTACAAGATTCAATCAACATAGAAAATCTCACAACACGCATGACCCAAAAAAGAATAAAATTACCAATATATGCTGCTTTTAAATTCTTCAAAGCAATCATTGATTCAGGATAATTATAGAGGCGAATGTTTATCTTTGCACCATCCTCTAAAATGTTGCCATCACATCTGGTCAAAAGCAGCTGCAGTAATGGGCGAATTATCTATCATTGCGAAAGAAAGAAAGAAAATTGAATCTTGAGTATGTTGGCTTGTGCTGTACCTTGTGAATTGCAGCACCCAAACAAGAGAGAGCAGCTTTAGGTTTTGCTTCTAAAGTTGCATAGAATTCATCAAGATGGCAAATTTTTCGAAATTGTTGAAAATCAATGGGTAAGAAGAACGCACCATTTTTTTCCTTTACCTATAAAATTAATCAATTTTGAAGTTACTAATACAATATTTAAGCTGCGAATTCATCGAAAGATCAAACTTCAAGAGACCTGAGAAGCAAGATCTTGAGCGTCGGAATTGGAAAAGAAATGAATGAGTTCAGATGTGAGATTCAGCTTGATCTCATCGACCGTGAAATCATTCGACGGGAAATAAACGGCGAGGAGTTCCGTAAAGTTCCTTGCTAGGCTCGGGTAGTAGCTGCGGTGGTGGTTGTTCATGCTGCTGGGTGAGTGGGTGCTCTCTCCCTTACTTCCGTACATGACGATGGCTACTGTTGCTCTCATCTCAAGTGTCTGTTAACATACTCTTGTTTTTGGCGGGAAAGACTTGGTACGACCTATCGTTTTTTATTTATTTTTTACCAATACATCGGAACGACACGCCGTTACTACTTTTTGTCATTTATACAACAATGCATTTGTTTGTTTTTTCCCCTAAATGCAAATATTTGCTAAAAACGTTTATTTGGTAAAAAATAAAGATAAAAATTAAAATCGGAATAAATGATTATAATTTTTAGTATTTGGTTTATTAAAATTAATATAGAAATGAGAATATGATTTTTTCATCAATGAGAATTTTTAAGAAATAACTTTTAATTCTTTTAAAAATCAATTCAAATCAATTATAAATTGGTTAAATATTTAAATATTAACATTTATTTTTAAAATATATAAATGAAACATATCAATTAATAAAAATATATATTAAATGTTTGAATAAAAAATATTTATCAAAAATAAATAATTTTTATATTTTTAAAAATATTATAATAATATTTTTATAAATAAATATTTGATAATACATAATTATAATATTAATTTTTAATATAGAAGTATAATTATAATGTTATTTTTTAAATATAAAAAATAATTATAAAAATATTTTTTAATTATAATGTTATTTTTTAAATATAAAAAATAATTATAAAAATATTTTTTCATCAAAGAAATTTTAGTTGTTAAATAATATTTGATTCTCATTCCCATTTGATGTCATCTAGAATGTTCTCGCCTAATTAGGGACTCCTTACCCCTTAAATAGGGACACTTGGATTAGTAAGAAGGTAGAACCGTCCGGAATGGGGACTACCCCAAAGTGGAGTTTTAAGCACAAAAGGAACACTCTCCTACCAAGATTATGATTCACTATCCCACACGGAATCTGACTCCTTCCAGGTTTGAGTATTACTATATATAGAGCCCTATATCCCTCACAAGAGATCATCTCATTCTCACATATTCTAACTATCTTGCATTCTTTTTGTTTTTATTCTCTAACTTAGGCATCAGAGTGTTCGTGGGGACTCTCCTCACCTCTCACCTTGCTTTCTGTTCATGGATTGCAGGACACCAAGCCTAAGAGTTTCGGAAATCAATTATTAAGTGGCGCCGTCTATGGGAACTCCTTAGGAAAAACCATTCATTTACTTGTTAAGCTAAAGACATATTCACTTTGACTTCTAGCCCACCACCAGCCCTGACTCTTGAAGCCGACACCAACCCTTCCGCACCAATCCTTTCGATCGGCCTCTCAGACCCTCTCCCAGTAATAATACTTCCACCCACCTTACAGCATGCTGGAGTCTCATCCAGACATATACCTTCACTTCTGGACAACACTCTAAGATACCCGTCCTTGGGCACAGACCTCCCGTATTATGCTCCGCTACAACACCATTGATCAATACCTTTTATACCTTTTTCCAAATCTACTAGAAACACCAGCAATAACCACTCCAAATTTAAACATTGTGAACCAAACACTCAAACTTACAGGGAAGCCATAATAAAAAATATTCAGGCGCAGATAGCTTTGATGCAACAATAACTAAATGCTATAATACAGAGCGGGCGCTTTGAGTCGGCTGAAAACGATGATAACACAACACCCCGGCAGGCCCCAAGGACGAGCATGGGGAAGGGTAAAGCGCCAAAAGGGGAGTGCAGTTCAACCATTTCGGCCCTTGATGATTCGAAATTAGCTCAGAAGGTTGAAGAAGCAATATGTAAAGCCCGGACCAAACCTAGAAAGGAAGAGGAATGTGTTATAGATAGTAGAACTCCATTTGTCAGTAGAATAATGCAAACGGAGATTCCTAATAAGTTTAAAATCCCGCAGCTTGATCAGTACAATGGGACGGGAGACCCCATAAGTCATATATCAGCATTTCGAACAAAGATGCTGCTCCAGAATGTAAATGATGGAATCATGTGCAGAGTCTTTCCAAGCACGCTTGTAAAGAATGCTCAAAAATGGTTTCATTAGCTTCCAAAAAATTCGATCACTTCGTTTGAGGATTTGGCGGAGCAGTTTCGTATCAGATTCATTACCAATATTCCCTCAGCAAAGAACATCAATGATCTTCGAATGTGTCGGCAAGAAGTTGATGAATCTTTACGAAGTTACCTTGACCGTTTCAATAAAATAGCTAATCAGATTGAGCATCTTATTGATGAAGTTGCCATAGAAGCTTTGAAAAATGGCACCAAACTCAAAAGGCTTAAAGACAAAATAATGACTAAAGAACCGAGTACCTTTGTAGAAGCAATGTCAATGGTGGTCCGGATGATAAAAATGGATGAAGATAAAAGGATGTGTCAGGAAGAAGACAGGCCATCGATCAAGGATGAACGACCAAAACAGAGACGAGCAAGCTTCCTAAAAATGAATTTCAAAAATCCGAGAGAGATATTTGACAGGGAAGCAGACAGATATACACCCTTGAACACCTCTCGATCCAAAATTCTTATGTGGGTTAGGCAAAATGGAGTGGGGATCACCCCAGCCAAAAGAATCAGCCCAAGCCGGAGATTTACCCAGGACAGAAGCCTGTACTGCGAGTACCACTAAGAATACGGGCATGACATAGAGGGCTGCAAAGAGCTGAAGAATGCCATAGAAAGACTGGTGTAGAGGGGAAAGCTTGGTAGTTTCACAGACGCACCAAGGAGGAGTGAAAACTCTGAAAGCCTGGAACGAGACAGAGCTGAAGTAAAGAAATCCTGGAAGGAGCCGATTGGAACAATCAACATGATCATAGGGGGAGAAAACACCGAAAAAAGATTAAAGCATAGTAGAGGAGAAAAATTGGTTGTTGGGAGAAGCGATGTTATTTTTAATTCGGAAGATGATTCATATGTATACCACCCCCATTGTGATGCTCTAGTGATAACTGCATGCATAAATAAGTATTGGGTTAAAAGGCTACTGGTGGATAATGGGAGTGCTATCAATGTATTATCCTGGAATGCATACAAAGCAATGGGCAGCTCCGTCACTAACCTGAAAGCCATCCAGAACCCCATCATGAGTTTTTATGGGGGAACTGTGCAACCAATGGGGATTGTCGAGTTGAACCTAGAATTTGAAAACCAAGATGATGAGGAGAAAAAAGTCGTTCGGACTCTATTCAACGTGGTAGATATACCATTGGCCTATAATGGGATTATAGGACGGCTGACACTTTATGAGGCAGATGCAATCACCAGCATCCAATGCTTAACCATGAAAATTTCAATCAAGAATGAGACCCTTACTATTTGGGGAGATCAATACATGGCCAGACAGTGTTATCAGATGGCCATGAAGCCTCAAGTGAAGGCTTTTCATTTAGAGGCATGGGAAGTTAAAAAGCAAGGTGTTGACCCACAACCAGTGGAAGACACGGAGACATTACAAATCACGGAAGAAAAGACAGTGAAAATTGGCAATGCACTCAACCAAAACATTAGAGACAAAATAAGGGAAGTCCTTATCAGACACTCAGAGGATTTCGCTTCACAAGCCTCTGAGATCGTCGGCGTGGACTCACAGGTTGCCTGTCACTGCCTAAACATCAAACCAGGAGCCAAGCCAGTAGCACAGAAAAAAAGATTGCCTATGAAAGATAGAAGATCATTAGTAAAGAAACAACGAAGCTATTAGTAGTTGGGTTCAATAAAGAGGTTACTCACCCGGAATGGGTAGCCAACGTGGTACTCGTCAGAAAAGCAAACGGGAAATACAAAATGTGTGTAGACTACACCATCCTCCATCGAGCATGCCCTAAGGACAGCTACCCGTTGCCCATGATTGATCAGCTCGTCGATTCCACCGCTGTTCATGGATTATACAGTTTCATCAACGCGGCATAAGATTATCACCAGATTTCGATGAAGGAAGAGGACTAGGAGAAAATGTCCTTCATCACTCATGAAGGGTTGTACTGCTACAAGGTGATGCCCTTCAGACTAAAAAATACTAGGGCCACATATCAAAGAATAATGAACCAAGTCCTCCAAGACCAGATTGTAGAAGTATATATGGACGACATCATCATCAAGAGCAAACATCTGGAGTAGCACCCAGCAGACGTGGATCGGGTTCTTTAGCTACTGAGTAAATTCAAGATCAAGTTGAATATGGAAAAATGCGTCTTCGGAGTCCAAGCAGGTAAGTTCTTGGGGTTTATGATATCTCACCGGGGCATTGAAGCCAATCCAGAAAAGATGGAAGCCATACTCAACATGGAAGCACCAAAGAACATCCATGAGGTACAAAAGTTAAATGGTAGAATCATCGCATTAGGGCATTCATTTCTTGCTCTGCTAGGTGGTGTCTACCATTGTTCTGAGCTCTCAAAAATTTTGGGAAGTTTCAGTGGTCCACCGATTGCCAGGTGGCATTTGAAGACATTAAAAGATTCTTATCTTTACCAACCCTACTCAGTCGGCCGGTCCTAGATGAGACCTTGTATTTGTACCTTTCTATTGGCCGAGAATGCATCGCTTTAGTACTAGTAAAAGAAGAAGGAAGCCAGCAAAGCCTTATCTATTATATCAGTAAGATGCTCCGAGGACCTGAAATTTAGTATCCCATATTGGACAAGTTAGCCATGGCAGTGGTCCACGCCTCTTGAAAGCTTCGACATTACTTCCAAGCTCACCATATCGTGGTCCGATCCATTGCGAAAAATCTTACAGAGACTGGAGACTTCGGGTAGGCTAGTGCAATGGTTATTCTTACTCGATGAATTCGATATTGACTATGAGCCCCGGCAGCAGATGAAAGCCCAGGAGTTAGTAGATTTTGTTCAAGAAATGGCTCTGGAAGACATAGCCTTGACCAAAGCACCGAAATGGAAGCTCTATATTGATGGAGCATCCTCAGCTCAAGGCTCCAGTGTCAGAATAATCCTCAGAGGGCTGCACAAGGTTCATATCCAATACGCAGTCCATATCGAGTATAACGCCACCAATAATACAGCCGAGTACAAAGCACTCATTACAGGTTTGAAGTTGGCCACTGAAGTCAGGGCTGAACACCTCATCATATACTCAGATTCCCAACTAGTAGTTAACCAAGTCAGCGGAGTGTTTCAGGTCAAAGACACCTGTATTGCCAAGTACGTAGACAAGGCCAAGCAGCTTTTGCACCACATCAAACTAGACGAAAGCCGATGGAAGATCATCTAGATTCCCAGGGAAGAAAATAGTGAGGCCGACTACCTTGCCAAATCTGCAGCCAAAAATAGTCAAGCATTCCGGGATATGAATTTCACCGAGTCACTAACCAGCCCCAACACAGAAGACACCAAATTTTTTGAGACACAGGTAGTCTCAGAATGGATGCGATCGATAATCCAATATCTAAAGCACGAAACACTCCCAGAGGACAAGTTGCAGGCTTGGAAGCTCAGGACCAAGGCAACCCACTATTCCACCCATCGAGGGGAGCTCTACTAAAAATCCCTCTGACACCCGTGGTCGAAGTGCGTTTCCCCAGAGGAAGGAAATTACATACTCCGAGAAATCCATGAAGGAATTTGTGGAGTGCATGAATCCCACTATTCGCTCACTAGGAAGGCACTACTCTAAGGGTATTACTGGCCTACCATGTCCAAAGATGCCCAACAGCTAATGTAAGCATGTACCTAGTGCCAACACTATGCCCGACTCAGTCACAAATCTTCTTGGCCCATGCATCCCATCGGCAGTGTCACGACCCAAACTAGGAGTCATGACTGGCGCTAGGGAACGAGAATTCTTTCGAATCCAGAACCCATAGCAAGCTTTAGAAAATAAAATCATGCAATAAATAAATAAAAAGTATAATAGAATTAAAAAATTTTTGAATCAATATACAAAGTACATACTCCAAATCCTACCTTAAATAAATATATTCATACAATGTTCGAATACAACTCTCTGAGTATTAAATATTAAAACAAAATAATACTCTTCTGATACAATAACACAACTACTGTAGTTTCTAGAATACGATTCAAAGTTCAAAATACACATTTACATAAAATAGCCGGAACGAAAGAACATCGGCAAGGAACTCTACTACTAAGGTCTAACGATATAGGATCTCCTAAAAAAAATAATTGAGGGGGGTCAAACCTCACGGAGTGAATTATTATACCATATATACATGCAATCTAAAACATATCCAATCATGCATTCACACACACACACACACACATATATATATATGTTCACGCATTCCACACATATGCCAACTTTGCTTATATAAATATACTAAATGCAGAAAACGTTTAGTTTAATTAATGAAGGATCCATAGAACCCTAATAATAGCAACCTCAATCAACCCCATTATCACTCTAGCCATACAGGCTCACTTGGTTCCAAATAGAACACTTATTCCAATATGGACAGCAAACTGGCCCCAAGACACTAAGTTAATCGAGCTTCAACAGTCTGGCTGTCAGTGTGATTGGCCCCAAGACACTTGGTCAACCGAGCTCCAACAATCACACTATCTATCACCTCACATCTCAATTAAATCAATAGATCATTTATTCCATTATGGACAGTAGACTGACCCTGAGAAACTAAGTCAACCGAGCTCCAGCAGTCTGACTGTTAGTGTGATTGGCCCCGTAATCACATTACTAATCACACCATCGATCTTAATAAAATCAATTATAATCACCAAAATTAATTCTCACTCAACCCTTATCTATCGCACTGGTACATACACGGTCCTAGTGTTGCCCACTAGGAAGCACGTTCTATTGATATCCTTCACTTAAAATAAATCATTCATTCAAAAAATAATTAATGTAGAATGATATTCATAATAGTAAAATGAACCATATATATACCAAAAATATACTTAAAATATGCCTAGTATATTTCGGGTATATATATGTCAAATAAAATATGAAATATACTAAAAATAAACCATTAATATAGTTAAAAACAATTTAAGTGCATTTTAATAATACAACATGCATTTGCTTAAAAATGTACCTAAATATACTAAGAATATACCCTAAGTACACAAATCACTCAATAAAACAATTAGGTATAAATATTCATTTAAATATGTGTATGTACTAAAATATGCGTTTAGGTTTAACATATATTCACAATATACCAAAATAACTTAATTTTCTAGATTGCATATATCACAAATAAACCCTAAGTATACCACTAATGTATTAGGTTTGAATTAATAATAACACATGCATTTATTTGGAAATATATAAAAAATATATCAAAAATAAACTTAAAAACAATTTAAATGTAAGTTCATAATATAGCATGCAATTATTTAAGAATAAACCTAAAATATACTGAAACTATACCTAAAGTATACTAATCATTCAATAAAATAATTATAACTAAATGTACATTTAAAACATGTATATATACTAAAATGTATTAAACATACACCTAATTATTTAACGTGCATATATCAAAATAACATGCATATATACAAAAATACAAACCCTAGATATACTAAAAATATGATATTTTAAATCACTTTTAAAAACATATAATGAAAATGAAAATCCATAACTGATGCATCCTATATGCAATGCATATATATACAGTATAATAACTCATCGATGCGCGCTCCTCGAGGCGAACTCGATGGGCCTGGTCCGTTAGGCCTCGATCTTAGCGCAGCTAGAAAAATAAAATAACAATCATTAGAGTAAATTCTAACTCTACGCTTCTAGAATTACTACGGAAGGACCCAATTAAAAATTTAAAACTAAACTCGGACCGGTTGTCACGTTTTATGAGAAATCTATCAAAAATTCGGCAGAGTCTTCTTTGTAAAACGGACATCTCCCTACAAAAGTAGGGTCGATCCTGCACAGAAAACACACTTCAAGAATACACAGCCACACACCCCTCGGTCGGACTCCCAAACTACAATTCTACCGATCGAGGCTCATAATTCACGAGATATACACAGAACACATTTAAATGCCAGAAATACCAAAAATACCCTTGAATAATCCAAATATAACAAATAAGATATTTAAAACACTGGAAATAATTATTTCACCGATAATTACATAAAAACACTAATTTTAATAAAATATTATTAAAAATCAACAATTCTCGATAAATTCATAAATATTAGCCAAAATACATTTTATAGCTCCAAATTACATAATTAGCCCTAAAACATATTAAAAGTCAATAAAAACTTATTTATTTACAAAAATAGTATATTATATATAATTTGAAAATAATTTATGAAAAATAGTTTTAATTAGTTAAAAATACTAAATAATTTGTAGAAATCATTTTATACCTCAAATAACTATTAAAACCAATTAAATTAAATTTTTAACCAATTTATCATCAAATTACCAAAATACCCCTAGTTATATATATAAATTCACATAAATCACTATAATTATACAAAAATTCATTAAAAATAATATAATTACTAAAAAATTAATTTCCCAATATATAATTCAATAAAACCAATAAATATACTCAATTAACTAATTAATTTCAATAAAATACATAATTAACCTAATTTTCTAAAAATCACATAAACTAAATAAATTCACAATAATTATACAAAAATCATAAAAATTACAAATAAATTTCTAAAATTCATTTTAACACCTATAAACAGCATAAATTACAATTTCATATTTTATTTAATTAATTTAAGGAAATTAGAAAATATTAATAAAATAATAAAAAATTCACAAAAATCAAAATAATTCCCAAAAATTCCACAAAAATTACAGGATGTAGATTGAGCTACTAGGATAAATCGTTGTGAAGGAAGTTAGCTTGAATCATAAGAATCGAAGCTCAAAAAAATCAAGAACTCATATAGGCCGAAATTGAAAATTGAAAACCTAGGAAAATCTAGACCAAATCAAGTGAAACTAAGTTTGGAAATGAACTCATCGGAGCTTAAGGAAGAGATAGAGACCGGTGGAACTCAAAATGGTGGCCAGAATCACGTTGATCGGCGATGAGGGTGATTTTCGGTTCCTTGGAAGAAAACCGACCAAACGATGCCAGAAAAGGGAAGTAAGGGTGGCGGAAAGTGCTGGAGAGGATGGTGGTTGGCTGGGAGGCACTCCTCCGGTGATGGTGGAGCTTGGCAGCGGCGGTGATGGTGGAAATGGCGTCGGGTGCGATTTGGAGAAGATGAGTGGCATCTATCGTAAATACATCCAACTTCATTTTTTTGTATATATATATATATATATATATATATATATATAACTTTAATTTATATTATTATAATATGTGAATATTATATTCAAAGTAATATACACCACATATATAAATAATAATATCTATATACATATATATATAACACACATTATTTATTAAAACTATATAATATAAATTTAATTAAAAATAAACCATAATTATTTAAATGTGTATATATAAATGTATATGTACATATATTAATACGACAATTTAAAATTGTGCATGGACTCATGCAAATTCACAAAATCGTCCAAAATAATTAATAATTATTTATTTAGGTTTTAATTTCCCCGAAAATAAACTCTCGGGAAAATTTTATGTAAGAAATTTAAAATAATTAAAAATGACTTTAATAAATAACAAACTAATTAAATAATCAAATATATATATATATATATATATATATAGAAATTATTAACATTGCATATCCCCGATGCAATTTAACATTATTTAAAAACTCAGGATATTACAGGCAACCCTTGCCCATTCGCCATGTGGGGGATGGACATCCTTGGTCCTTTCCCTCCCTTTACCTCGTAGAAAAAGTTTTTAATTGTGGCCATTGACCATTTCACCAAGTGGGTAGAAGTAGAAGCGGTCCCAACCATTACAGAAGCTCGGATACAACACTTCTTTTGGAAGGAGATTATTTGCAGGTTCGGCATCCCCCACACTTTAATTACGAACAACGACAAATAGTTCGATAATAATAAATTCAAGGGTTTCTGCTCGGACCTTGGTGTAAAGCTGCGCTTCACCTCAGTAGCTCACCCGCAGACAAACGGACAAACAGAAGTCACAAACAGAATTTTCATGCAAGGATTGAAGAAGAGACTCGATAAGAAAAAGGGAAATTGGGTCGAAGAACTCAACAACGTAATCTGGGCCTACAGAACCACACCTCGATTATCCATTAGCGAGACACCATTCAGACTGACTTATGGCATGGACACGGTAATTCCCGTGGAAGTTGGGTCACCAAGTTACTGGGTAAGCCAGGATCTCAATCATACCATCAACAATGCTGACGCCTGGATATGCCTAGACCTACTAGAGGAACGGAGAGAACAAGCTGCAGCCATAGCTGAGGCACATCGGCAAAGAGTAACACGGTACCACCGTTAACGGCATCGAACAAAATAATTCAAGTTGGGAGACTGGGTACTCAGGAGAGCAGATATTGGCAAAGGCACCTCAGGAACCGGCAAGTTAGGTCCAAACTGGGAAGGTCCATAACAAATCTCAGTATGCACAATGAAGGGAGCATACAGACAAAGAGAAGAAGGAGGCAAAGAACTACCTCAATTTTAGAACTCAAACTCTCTCAAAAAATACTATCATTAAAATTGTATTCAACATATGATTCAATAAAGTCTCTCTTCAATAATAAAAATGCCTTTACATGTGATCAGTTACAAAAGAGAAAAGGAACCTATACATATCTACTCCACTATATGTACACCTGGACCCCTAGGCCCGAAAATAGAGGGGGAAACCTCATCAGCAGTCTCTGGATGTTCTACGGACCTAGTAGCAATAATAGCCTCTGCAGACTCCCTCGTAGGAATAGAACTGGCCTTTCGATGGGCGTCCTCCTTCGTAGCAAGTTTAGCAAGGTCTGCTGGAGTTATCCGGTCCAACACCCTTAGATCCAGTCCCAAGTCTTGAGAGAGCAGGATCCTCTTACACTCGGCCCGATAGGCTTTGAGAAACCCCTCTACCATGCCTTGGTATGCCTTCTTATCATTTGCTCAGGATTTCTCAAGCTCCGCCAGCCTCCCCTGGAGCTCAGCGATTCGAAGATCCTGCTCCTTGATCCTCCTCGTCAGTTGGGCTTGGCTATGTTCCAGCTTAGAAACTTTCTTCTAATTCACCTCAGCATCAGACTTGGCCTCAGCATACCTTGTCTGGCAGTGCTCTAGGGCAGCCTTTGCGCCATCCAGCTTCTTTTCAAAATTGATGGCTATGGTCCCTACCTCCATTTCCTTTAAGCTGTACTGGCTCTTCAGGTAGAAGTATTGATCCTTCTCTAGCAGCAAGGCCTGAGTCATTTGCCAAAAAACCAATAATTAGCTTTAATAAGAAACATGTACAATAACTACATCAGTGGCAGAAGCTAGCTTACCTCTAGTGACTGGCTAATCATGGAATCTAACAACCCATCTGGGCCTTCATCGGACCAACACTGTATATCACCGAGTAGCCTTAGCGACTCTGCGTACTGATCCCGCACTTGGCTGTTGGAGATACTTGGGGGCTTCATTTGTTTTAATATCTAGCCCCGTATATTCGGACACCTAGATAATCATGGGCGTTGAACATAAATCTCTTCATCTAGCCCCTCTGCATCAGACCTCGGATCAATCAACCGCCTTTTTCTTCAACCATCCCACTCCGGCTATTCACTTTCCATCGGTGCTTTGCCCTTGGGGTCGGCGGGAACCACTTCAGGGGCTAAAGGAACTTCAGGTTCAGGGGAAGGAGAGACCCACACTTCCTCCACAGCAGCCGACTCATCAACTAAGGAAATCCCGCCTGCAAAATCAAAAAAGTTAGCCATCTACAATCGAAAAAATAGAGCAAGTCAGAAAAATAGCTCTAAGTAAAATAAACATACCAGGGGAGTGATCGCGACTTGGAAAGACTCTCCACAGGTACCTCGGGGACGCATCCTCCACCGATCGAGCTTCGGTAAGCCCATCGAGATGTTACCGCAAAACCAGCTTCGTATCATGGTTAGAAAGTTTTGCTAGATGGGTCACTTTATGACACTCGTCCAACCACATCCTCCGGATGTCCAAGAAGTCTGACTGATGCTCCACAATAAAAAAAAGGTGTCTCCACTTCTTATGGAGATCCGAAAGCTTTACAAAAAGAGTATGATTGGGTACAGCCAACAGAGAGAACATCCACTCCCCCTTCTTTCTAGTCAGCCTGTACAGATATCAGAAGACATCTAAATCAGGTTCCCTCCCCTCTTTATACATCATTTGGATGAACCCGATCAGTATCCTATAGCTATTGGGATGAAGCTGACCAGGCACTATGTTATTCCTATTCAGAAATTCTTTTACGAAGGGATCTAGAGGAAATTTTAAACCCCCCTCTAACTGGTCAAAATACACTACTAATTTACTTAGCCCTAGCGAGGGGGTATGAGCCCTAAACCTCCTATCTACGGTATGAAGGGCGTAATCGACGGAGATACAGAACCGCCTCCGATACCACCCAGTAACTCACTATCTACATTGGAGACAAAAAGGTTAGAACTAACTTCTTCCCTTGGGGCCATAGTGGAGAAGGGAAACACACAATAGCAAAAAGGAGGGAAAAAAGGAAGAAGAAAGACAAAAGAATCATCTGGTCGCCACAAGCAAGAACTACGACAGGCAAAAATGGAAACAGTAGAGGTGATACCAACGCAGCGAAGGCAAGAACAACAAAAAAGCAAAAGAAGCAAAATATGCCAATTAAGAAGCGCAGTAGTATTTATAAAGACATGGAAGGATTTGGAAGCACGCCATTAACTGCCCTCATTATTGCTGCGTTCCCCCTTAGGCCACCAAGGGGCCTTTTGGGAATAAAAAAGCCCATTAAAAGAGGAGTCGTGATAACGGCAGCACAAACACTTTGTCTACTAACATACGAAATGATGCATCACTCACGCAATTTCAATCACGAATCCCTAAGAGTTGAAGCGATGCCACCACGTATTGGCCCACCCATATTTCAACTGGGCCGCTTCATCAAGTGACTTAGAATGCATTTCAAGCAGCATTTTCAACCCATTCTGGGTATTCGAGCATCTAAGTCTCGCGTATTTAAGTCTAAGTTCTGAAGCTGGCACCCTTAGGTCGCTTCTGTAGTACTGAGGTTCCGAGCATGTAAGCCTCGTGTCCCTGAACCGAGTGATGGAGTTTCTGCAAGTATACGGATTCATACAAGTAGTAATTAAATATTGATCCCACAGAGATTGCAGATTGACTATAGTGATACTAATTATGTTTATTTGTTTAAACAACGAAAAAGGGTATTTTGAATTAAACTAAAAATTAAACTAAGACAAAATACAAAATTCACAATGAAATAACAATCACTTTAGAGAGCTAGGGTTTTTACTACTAATTCAACCTTTATTTAAGATAAATTAACTTCTAAGCCGTACCTAACCTTAATCCAATTTGAGGGTTTCTCAAGAATCATAGGCTTTCCTCCTAAGACAACCCTATGATTAACCAAGTAAATTAACATTCTTAGATTTAAAGCTCTCACCTACTAAGTGTTCGGTTAGCCTAGTTTAAGCATCGACCCTTAATCAATATTAGTTGTTTAAGCGTTTCTCAACTAAGAAAGCATCTAACAGGTTATTGTTTAAATCCAATACAACCTATCTCTCAATCAAGTTTTATTGTGTATATTCACTCAAAGGGTGATCAATTCTAAGAAGACATTAAGTTCAACAACAACAACCAAAGGATATAGATTAATGGCTTAGGTTTAATTATGATTAGCCCATGGTTGAATTACAACAAGAACCCTAACTAAGAATTTAGCTACTCATGTTAATTGTAAGAAACAAAGAAGAAAAATAAAAGAAAATAGACATCATCATTAAATTAAAATTAAGAATGAATAAACACAATTGAATAGAAGAAACCCCCTGTTCAATAGGAAGCTTGGTGTTCTTCAATTCTTATTCTCAAATCTCCAAACTAACATAAACAAGAAAAATCCTTATTTTCTCAAAACTGCTTTAAGAAAAATTGTATCTCCAAAAAGTGATGAATAATAATCTCCTAAAAGTGATGAATAATCCTCTCCTCTTTGTTTCTAGTGGCTACCCTCTTATAAAACCCTAATTAGCAGCCCTAGGGTTAAAGCCATGCGAAATCTCCATCTTATCCCTCATGAGTCAACAATTAAATTTGACTCCAAATTTTCCAATCACCAGGTTGCAAGGCCGTGTGCATTTTGTGCACGGTCGTGCACATCCCTTATTCAACATTATTGCATATTAAACTCTATTGCTTTTTAGGCTCACTTCAAGTGCTCACGGCTCCTATGTAACCTTCCTCTATTGTTCTTTTACTTCCCTAAATACATAAAAATCAACCAAAAATAAACCAACTAATACGTAAAAACAAATAAACATACAAGATATGCAGTAAGTACTTAACTAAATAAAAACTGAATAAAAGAAACACAAACTTAACTGAAATTGAATTTTTCCTAACACAAAGACTACTTAAAGAAATGCATTTTTCACACTCATCACTGAGCATCTAAGTCTCACGCGTCTAAGTCTAGTGATTGAAGCTGGCACCCTCAGGTCGCTTCTGTAGTACTAAGGTTCCGAGCATATAAGCCTCGCGTCCCTGAATTGAGCATCTAAGTCTCGCGCATCTAAGCCTAGTGATTGAAGCTGACACCCTTAGGTTGCTTCTATAGTACTGAGGTTCCGAGCTCATAAAGCCTCGCGTCCATACACCGAGCATAAAAAATCCAATGATGACTGGTTCTGTTATATCATTTCCAAACTGACGGGTTAATCTATTGTTGTGCTCATACGCACTTGGCGGATATCCCAGCTCTACAGATTATGATTCAGCGACGACCATCCAGATACTCGGCATCGAGTTCTACTCGTGATTGAGGTTGACCACCTCAGCTCACTGGCCTCAATTACCGTATTATTCCCTTATAAGAGCATCAGCACCCTACCTGGACGTAACGGACATAAATATTCAAATACCTTGGGGGGGACTCTTGATACCATCCAAAATGTTCCCGCCTAATTAGGGGCCCCTTACCCCCTAAATAGGGACACTTGGATTAGCAAGAAGGTAGAACCATCCGGAATGAGGACTACCCCAAAGTGGAGTCCTAAGCACAAAAGGAACACTCTCTTACCAAGATTATGATTCACTATCCCACACGGAATCTGACTCCTTCCAGGTTTGAGTATTACTATATATAGAGCCCTATATCCCTCATAAGGGATCATCTCATTCTCACATATTCTAGCTATCTTGCATTCTCCTTGCTTTTGTTCTCTTAGGCATCGGAGTGTTCATGGGGACTCTCCCCACCTCTCACCTTGTCTTCTGTTTGTGGATTGTAGGACACTAAGCCCAAGAGTTTCGAAAACCAATTATCACCATTAATATTTTCTAGTGAAATCAAACACCTTTTTTAAATTTTTATTTTTTTTTCTTATTCCTTTCCATTTCCATTCACATTCCGATTCTAATTGAGTTCCAACCAAACACCCCTTTAGTGTATAAATAATAAATTTAGTATATAAATTAAGTTTAGTATACAACAAATTAAGTTACAACAAATAAGTCTATGTAATGATCATGAGCATGTTCATTTTCATTTTTTGTCCTAAAAGTCTTCTAGGTAATAGTGAAATTGTTGATTTTTTATTTAAAATAAAAATATTAAATCTGTTTATTTAATTTTCACAAGCTTATAAAAATAAAAAATAAAAATGTTCATACATACATATATGTCTTAACTAAAAATGTTATGTTACTTGCATGTTAGCTAATTGGTTGCATAAAAAATATATAATTTGAATGACTATCAATACGTTAATATAATGAACATTTTATATAAATGGAGATTTAGTTATAAAATTTATTTATATTCTCAGATATTATCAAATTTGTATTTTAGAAAATTAATTCAATTTGATATTAGTCAATGAAAGTAGTTAAAAAATAATATAATCTATTAGTCATTTTCATATAATGAACAAAATTAAACTATGAAACAATTTAGAAATTTATGTTATAACTACTATATGCTTAAAGTTTTTATTTTAAGAAAAAATATATTTTTTTCTTGTATTTTTTCTTAGGTTTTATTTGGTTCAATTCCATAAAAAAAATTCATTTTATTTGGAAATGAATTTCAAATAGAATTCATTTGCAAATGAACTTTCATTAATGAAGTGTGTTCAGTTTAAATGAATAGTTTGTGGAATTAATTTCAAATGAATTCCATATTATTTTATAGTATATTTGGTATAAATCTAGAATTCAATTTAATTTTAATTTTGGTCAAAAGTAGCCTTCTAAATAGATTGTGTTTTTATCTTCTTTTTTAATTTTATATTACATTTTTAAAAGTGTGATTATTTAAAATTTAAATTAATAATTAACTTCTTTTTAAATATTTATTTTTAAATTAATGTTCTAATTTATAAATTTTATATTTTTTTAAATATTTAGAATGTGACTTTAGTTCAACACATATCGCGTCATATATGATTGCCAATGTTGATTTGATACTAAAACCAGGATAAATGTGTGTAATAGACATCACCAAGTAGAAGCAAAAGCACATATTGATATAATTCTTCAAGAATACTGTTTGGGTCATATCTGAAATTTTTTGTTGAGATATATTAAGGTCATTAAATTAATAGCCCAATTTAATTTAATTAGAAGGTTAAAATCTAAAATGAGTGAAAAGCCCAGCCTTATCAACTTAATGATTAAGGAAGAAAATTCTAAGATATTTTAGATGAGAATGCCTTGGCAAAAAAGATTAGCTTGGGGATAAAAGTTGCATAAATTTATTTTTATCCAAAAAAAGAAGACTCTTAAGCTGATGGAGAATTAATTTGGAAAAGTAACAAGCAAGGAAGAATGTCCTTTTTTTTTAGCAAAAGAAGAAGACCCAAATCAGAAGTGCACCAAGGCATCCTAGCTAGGCTAGCATTCCTCTAGCACCCACATCACCTAAGGGACTTCAATATTTATTAATAAATAAAAGGAATAATCTAATGTAAATTAACCCTTTGAAGGGCAGGAGAAACAAAAGGGAAAAATAACAAAGAGCTGTCTAAACCTGTAACACTCTTTGCCCATAGCATCATTACACATGAAAGAGTGACAACTAGAAGGATAAAAGGATCACTATTAGATAGAAGGAAGATCAATGGCTTTGACCGAAAGATGATCAGCAACATAGTTGCCTTCTCTGAAAACATGACTAACATAAATTTGGTGATGATGAAGCATCTAAAGGCACTACTGTCAATCATTCCAAAGCATTCAGAGGACATTTAGACTATTGTCATGAAAGAGATAAATAATATAACTAGAATCGCACTCAATCCAAATAGGAGTAAACAAAAATAAATGAATTTTGGAGACCACAATAATCACAACAAATAATTCAGCTTCAAAGGCAAAACACACACTTAAAGGGGCAGCAAAAGGAGCTAAAATTGTTCTTTAATGGTTCTAAAAAACCCCTGTAGACACCCAATTTCGAGATGATGAGTTATGGATGTGACAGAGGACTCCAATGATGAAAATATCATAAATAGGTCCTCAGTACTTGAATTTTGAAGCTTTAAAAGTCTAAATGCATTTTTCAAATAAAGCATTTAATGTTTTTCAAGGACTAAATTGTAATACTTTTTAAGGACCTAATTAAAAATTTTAAATTCTTTCAGGGGTCTTTTTTTAATTAAATGTTAAGAAAAAAAATTTTTACGGATCAGAATTGTACTATTCCGATCGAGTCCCACACTATTTTTCCAATTTTTTTAATTTTTGAAAATATTTTTCCTGAATTTTGATTGGTTAAAAATTTTCTAAAATTTATTTTCCAGATTTTTAGAGAATAAAGTCCTTTTAAAACAGGAACTCTTAAGTACATAGGATTAGGGTTTTTAGCTCTTTTCCTATATAATGATGGTTTAGGCTTTTGAAGGGGGGAGGCTCTTTAGACGATCTCTTTTTTTGCTTAAAAAAAATTTTCTCTATATTTTTTCTCCATATTTTTTGCTTGAGATTTTCTTTATTTTTAAAGCAAGAGCAATAGACTTTTGAAGAGGAGAACATCAAGTTTTAAAGATCCATTAAAAGCAATAGTGATTGATAACACTCTGAGGAGCTAATCAATACTGCATCCATTCATTCATCCCTTTTTCTACTCTTTTTTTATTTGATTATTTAGTTTTATTTTTATTTTATTTAAACTCTAATCATTGTTTATTTTTGTGGGTTTATATTGGTGATTATAGAGGAAAACATATGATGATCATACTTGGAGAATCAAATCTATAAGAGATCCATAGAATGTCATGGATAAAACCTTATAGAGATATAGTTTATAGGGTTTTTTTATTATTTTATTATTTTTATTACTTTATTTTATTTATGTTTTGGGGTGTATTAATTATTTTTATTATTATTTACTATAGATTATTGTAATAGCTCCAATTGTGAGAATAGTGGAATTATGTGTCTAATTGCTTGTTTATTTTAATTAATAGGTTAGTAAAATTAGGGTTTCAATTAGGTAATTAATTAAAATCAATGATGGGAGTAGATTAATTTAGGTTGCATGTTAATTAAAATTAGGGTTTTAGAAGGAATAATTAATTGGTTGTTTGATCTTTTATTTAATTATTTTAATATGTTTGATTTATTTATATGTTTTTTTATTTATTCTTATGTTTTTTGGGCCTTAAGCCCATATTAAATTCTAATTCACTTAAATAAATTTAGGCTTTTTTAGGTTTTTAGGTTAGAGATAACTTAGACTCATTTAGTTATTTAAACATAGACCCACCTAATTTAATTTAATTAATTAGACTTAACCTACTTAATTTAAGCCTTTTTCATAACTTGTAGATTTAAGATCACCTTAGAATTAAAACATGTAGAACTAGACCCATTACTTTAAATACTCTATAATTTGTAGATTTAAGCCTATTTTTATAATTAAAATAAATAGACTTAGGTTCATTTAATTAAAATTAAAAGGAATTAGTCCCTTTAGGCTCAATTATTAAAACATGTAGATTTAGCTTATTTAATTGAAATTAATGTAGATTAGACTAACTTAGGGATTATATATTTGAATGAATGCATTATTTACTTGTATTTTCATGGCTGGTTTGCCTTGGAGTTAATTGCTAGAATAAGGGTTTATATGAAATTGCATGTAAATAGAGGATAATATAGTAATTCATAAAGTAATTCTAAAAGAACACAAGACTGAAAGAAGTTAGTATTCCGTATCCAGAATCTCCTGGTTGTGGTGCTAGCTTTCTTTTAGGGAATTGAGTACCACCTTTTCGATTTGCCCCAGTTATTAACCTGGGTGGCGACTCCTTATCTCCATGCCATGTCTTTATGACAGTAGTTAGTGTGTTCTCTAGAGCCCTGAGCTCAAACAGTGTTGCTGTTGCTAAAATCTTGGATGCGCGCTAAACCCCACCGTCTACAACCCCACATGCTTTTAAAAGCCCTGGAGCTCTTTTAGCTGCTCCATCTGTGTTGATTTTAATCCAACTCGAAGGAGGTTTCACCTAAATTATAGGAATAATTGAAGGAGCATGCTAAATAATAGAAGCAACTCTTAAGCGTTGGAGAATTATTAAATCAAATTGGAAATTATTCATTTTGCTAATCTTAAAGATTTTAACTGACTTGATAAAGAAATAAATGCGATGAGTCACTATATAAATACCAAGGGGATAATTCTGGAAAGTAATGCTATCACGCATAAACCAGATAGAATAAAGGGCAAACATAAAACCAACACGCCATAAAGCCAAAACTTGAGATGAAAAATGTATGCTCTAAGCATTACAAAAAAGAATAGTAAAGGTGATAGAAAGATCAAGGCGCACCTTAAAAAGAATTTCAAGAGAAATCCAAACTATAACATTAAAAGGGCACTTAGTAAATATATGATTAATGGTCTTTAAGGCCGCTAGGCAAAACTTACAATGAGAGACAATGACAAGACCTTTACCCATCATAACATCATCAATTGGGAGGCGTTGATGGATTATACACCAAAGAAAAAGAGAGTGTGATGGGGAAGATAATGGCACTAAAGAGTTTTCCCCCAAGTAACTTTTGGCTAATGCACACAAAAGAGATCATAAGCAACTTTGGAAGTAACTTTCCCATTAAGAGAGGGATGAAAAAAAAATCATCATGATCCAAAAAAGAAGGATAGGATTTTAGGATATACGTTGCAATTATTGGAAAAGAATTCTAAAAATTCATGAGCAATTGCCATTGTCCATTGAGAAATAAATATGAAATCTTAGCTTAGAGGCACTACAAATACTCACAAGAATATCTATCACATTAGCAATAGAGTATCCAAGCCAGTTAGCATTCCAAAAATTCAAGTTAGAACAAGAACTAATGCACTACTGAGAATTAAGTCGAATGGCTGACTCACAAGATTTTATAGTTGACAAAATCGAAGAGAATATATGATAAAACTGAGAGGAGCTAAATCCAATGTAAAATCTACTTCTCAAAAACTCAAACACAAAAGAATTATCAGAACAAACTCACTATGCCAACTTGCTAAGAAGAGCTGAGTTAACAGCATGAAGGCGACGAAGGTCGAGACCACCTTCCTCTTTAGGACCATAATACACATCCCATTTCACAACAATTAACTTTTTGGAATGAATAGAACTTGTCCAAATGAAATTTCTAATTGCTCTCTCTATACATTTAAGCAAAGAAGAGGTCCATTTATAAATCATAAAGGAATGTAGGAATTAACTATAGACCACTGATAAAATAAGAGCAATTTGACCCACCATAGAAAGAGAATTACCTTTCCAATTGTCAAAATTTAAAAGCACTTTATTAGCCAAATATTGAAGCCAAATTTTCTTAGGAGCTTCAGAAATAAGGGAACCCTAAGATCATTGAATGGAAGAGAGCCAAGCTTCATACCCACAAAAGATCTAAGCAACTTAACTCAACGAAAGGGAAGATGACTACCAAAAATTACTTTTGATTTATGCCAATTAATAATCTAACCTAAAAGAACATCATAATTGACAAAAAGAGTAAAAATAGTACGAATATTTTTCTTGGAAGCCTAACAGAAAATCAATATATCATCTGCATTTAATAAATGAGTAGGGCAAGAAACTCTACTAAAAGCCCGCATTGGCATACAAACATCCGTGCCAACAATATAGATTAAGGACTCACCAATCAACAAACATAAAACTAATCATCATCAATCATAGCCAACTCTCAAGCTTAGTTTATTTTTAGCGTATTTTCTAATTAGCATATAATTTTTGTTTACAGTAAAATTTTCCTTTTGAAGCAAAGTTTGTCTAACAAAATTTACATTAAATTAATACCATTTTCTTTCATTAGTCTTAAGTTTAATTTATCTTTCAAGTTTTGTTACAATCTTTGAGAAATCAAAATGAATTATGGTGAAGGAGTTTAGGGATTCACAATTTTCTGAAAAAAGTTAAGTTTTCTTTGAGGAATTCCTCCTCTGGCATGCATGCACAAAATAGCCAATAATCTTTTAGCACATACTCAAAAATCCAAAAATTGGAGAAATAATTTTTGGCACTCTCGGTGGGACTTGTTTCAACAAGATGAACAAATTTAAAGAGAAATTTTTGAAGTTAGTTATTAGACCAATAATTCACTTATAAACCCAAGTGGTTTCTAGAAACAAATGAATGAAGGCTTGATGCCTCAGGATCACTCTAGGACTAAAGTACCTCTTGGATACTCAAGCCAAAATTTGAAGATCATTGATTCCACTATTAATAAAGATAGTTGTCACGACCCAAACTAGGGAGTCATGACTGGTGCTAGGGAACGAGAATTCTTTCGAATTTGGAACTCGTAGCAAGCCTTAAAATAAAAACACATGTAAAAATAATACAAAAATATGCCAGAATTAAAACTTTAATTAATATAAAAGCAAATCTTTATTATATAACATAATAAAAATATTTTCATACAATATCTAGGTACAAGGTTTCTAATAATACAACACACTACTAATACAATAACACTACTACTGCAGTAATTACTAAAAATACAAGAAGGCAATAGTTCAACATTTACATAAATCAGTTGGAGAAGAAAGAGTCCGGTGAATAACACTATGAGAAAGGTCTAATGTCGTAGATCTTGAAAGAAATATTGAGGGGAGTTAGACCTCATTGAGTGAATTATAATATATATACATGTGTCATGACCCAAAACAGGGGCCATGACCGGCGCTAGGGAACGGGAATTCTTTCGAATCCGGAACCCGTAGCAAGCCTTAAAATAAAATAAAACATGCAATAATAATATTAACGTAAATAAAATAACTTGCAGCGAAAATAAACTCATAAATAAAATAAGTATAATCCACCAACTCATTTAAATAAACAAGTTCATCTTATATAAATAATCCTTTAATACAAATTCCAGTTCAAATATTTAAAATACATATTTCATACAAATATAATACATAAACCCCACAACTGTTTACAACTACTACAGTGTCTAGATTATAAAATAAAGCTCAGATAAGCAGTTTACATAATGAAGCTGGGGCGGAAAAAATTCAGCATATGGGTCTGCTACTGAGGTCTGAAGACGATGACTCTCCTGAAAAATAGTCAACGGAGGGGAGTCAGACCTCACTGAGTGAATTGTTATAATATATATATATGCATACTAAATGACAATGCACACAGTCAATGGTATATATAATAAATATATATACAAGCAAATACACATAGATGCAACAAAATCATTTTTATATATTTTTACTGAAAATCACTGTTTATGAAGGATCAAATAGAACCTTAGAAAATCGCAACCTCAAACAGTGTTAGACAACACTCTATCCATACAGGCTCACTTATTCCAAATATATTCACTTGTTCCATTTGGACAGTAGACTCGCCCCGAGACACTAAGTCAACCGAGCTCCAGCAGTTTGATTGTCAATGTGATTGGCCCCGAGACACTTGGTCAACCGAGCTCCAGCAATCACACTCCCAAATCACATCTCACATCAAATAAATCAATATAATCAATATCCACAAATAGGTTAGCAATAAAGCCTAAATGCTATTGGCGTACCGGTACGTACTCGATCCTAGTGCTGCCCACTAGGTAGCACATTCTATTGATATCCTTCATTTATAATATAAAACATTTATTCATAAATAAATGATGCATGTAATTGAATAAAATAGCAACATAAGCCATATATATACTAGAAATATACCAAAAATAAACTAGGTATATTTCGAGTATATATGCATCAAATAAATTCAATTTAATCATAAAATAAACAAGAAATAAACTATGAATATACCTAAAAACATTTTAAGTATAAATCATTAATAAAACATGCATATAGTTTAAAATATACCAAAATATACCGAAAATAAACCTAAGTAATACTTAAATAATTTATATATACTTTACTAAAATAAACCATGCATTCCTAAAACATGCACCCTAAAACACATATATATAAAATAATAACTCACTATTATTGTGTTTCTCGAGACGAATCCGACGGGCCTGGTCCACTAGATCTTAGTCTCGGCGCAACTAAACAAACAAATGATAACAGTAAATTAGAATAATTCTATCGAAATTTCTAGAAACTCGATCTAGAATACTAGACATAGAATCAGAATAAGAATTCGATCGAATATCATGTTTTACGAGAATTCTATCAAAAATTCGATAGAACCTCCCTTGTGAAACAGACATCTCTCTACTCAAAGAGTAGAGTCGGTCATGTAAAGAAATATACTTCGAGAATAAATAAAATTCACAACCCCTCAGTCGGACTCCAAACTACAATTCATCGACCGAGGTTCACAATTCACAGAATAATACAGAACACATGAAAAACTCTAAAAATGCCCTTTAATACTCAAAATATAGCAAATTTAAATATTCAAATGCTAAAAAAAATATTTATTTAACCGATAAATACACAAAAACCCTAATTTTAATAAAATATTATTAAAAATCGATAATTCTCAATAAATTCATAAATATTGACCAAAATACCTTTTATAAATCCAAATTACATAATTAGTCCTAAAACATATTAAAAATCGATAAAAACTCATTTATTTAGAAAAATTCTATATTATGTATAATTTGAAAATAATTGACAGAAAATAGTTTTAATTAGTTAAAAATACTAAAAAATTTGTAGAAATCATTTTTATACCTCAAATAACTAGTAAAACCAATTTAATTATATTTTTAGCCAATTTAATGTCAAATTACAAAAATATCCTAGTTTCGTAAATTCCCTAAAATTAATCAAAAATTCATCAAAAATAGTATAATTACTGAAAATTAAATTTCTCAATATATCATTCAATAATATCAATAAATATACTCAATTAACCAATTAATTTCAATAAAACACATAATTAACCTAATTTTCTAAAAATCACATAAACTAAATAAATTCAAAATAAATATATAAAATTCACAAAAAAATTACAAATAAATTTCTAAAATTCATTTAAACACCTATAAACACCATAAAACACAATTTCATAATTTATTTAATTAATTTTTGAAAATTAGAAAATATTAATAAAGTAATAAAAAATTCACAAAAATCAAAATAATTCCCAAAAGTTCCAAAAAATTTACAGAGCTAGATTAAGCTACTAGGATCAATGTTTGTGAAGGGAGTTTGCATGAATCAACCAAATCGAAGCTCAAAAATTTCAAAAACCCTAATAGGCTGAAAATGAAAACTAGACAAAAACCTTACCAAATCGTGTTTTGAGCTAAAAGGAAGCTTAGAATCATCTTCTATGGTGTCTAAGGAGTTCAACGGCACCGGAATGATAGGTTTTGGTGGTCGAAAACGCGAGGTATGGTGGAAGGAACAACTCTCGGCCAAAACGATTTTCTAGGCTTCACCGGCGTCGGAGAGGGAGCGTGGGACGTTGGAAATGGCTGGCAAGGGCGGTGGCTCATCGGACTGCACAATAACGATGAGGGATCAATGTTACAGAGACCAAAAATGGTGAGGGAGTCGATCGGAAAAGAAGAAGGGGAGGGAGTGGCAGACTTATGAATAATGCAAACTTTTTGTTTTTGATAAATAAATATGTATATATATGTATATATATAACTATACTTTATATTATAATATTATATAATATCACACACACAATAAATACACACCACACACATATTTTAATAATATATACACATATATACATATATATACTTAATTAATTAATCAATATAAAAACTATATTATACAATTTATTTATAAAATAAACCCTAATTTTAATTTAAATAAATGTACGTATATGCATTTTATTTAACATTTTAAAATTATGTATGAACCCATGCAAATTCATAAAACTATTTCAAATAATTAATATTAAATTATTTACGTTTTAATTTCCCCGAAAATACAATTCCCGGAAAAATTTTACGTAAATCTCTTAAAATAATATAAGATAATTAAAAATAGCTTTAATTAACAAACTCATTAAATAGTCTTAAATATCTATAAAAATTATTAACACTGCATATCCCGATGCAGTTTAAAATTATTTAAAAACTCGGGATATTACAACATGCAACCTAAAGTCATATACAAATAAGCATCAATATAAATATATATATACATGCATTTCACACAAATGCTAAAATCCACTTTTATATAATAATAAATGCATAAAAGTTTATTTTGGTTGAAGGATCGGAGCTTAACCCTAAAATATTACGCAACCTCAATCATTGAATTTCACTGGCCAACAAGCTCACTTAATTTTAAAATATTTCTCTTTTCCATTTTTGGACAGTAGATTGGCCCCGAGACACAAAATCAATCGAGTTCTCGCAGTCTCACTATTGTTGTGATTGGCCCTGAGCACTAGGTCAACCGAGCTTCTGCAATCATATTACTCTCTCACCACAATTCTAAATAATCAACATAATCAAGTCTCACATCAAATAATTTCAGAATCTCAACCCTAAAATCTAACGCACTGGTACGTACACAGTCCTAGTGTAACCCACTAGGTAGCACGTTCTACTACTATCCTTCAAATAAATCATATAATTATTAAAAATAATAAAATGCATAATTTAAACATGATAGCATCCATTTTTAAAGAAATATACCAATTATATTCCTAACATATAATAAACATATATTGAATATATATCAAATGTATACCAAAGATATACCAAATATATGCTGAGTATATACCAAAAATATACCGAGTATATATAAAAAATATACCAAACATATATGCCACATATATACCAAATATATACCAAAAATTTACCAAACATATACATACTCATTTAGTAAAATAATTCATATTTAAATACATTATAAAAATATGGATGCTCATAATTATTTATTCTACATGCAATGCATATATAAAATAATAACTTACAATTGTGTGCTCCTCTAAAAGAAATAGATTGGTCTGGTACAATAGGCCTTAGTGCAACTATAAAAAATAAATAAATAAATAAATAATTATAAAATTATAATTGAACTCCTAACTTTATATTTCTAGGAATTCTAAAGGATGACTTGATCTAAGACATGACTCAACCAAAATTAAAAAATTTAGAATTGACCCGATGTCACATTTTACGCAAATTTTATCAAAAATTTGGTAGAGTCTCCTCTGTAAAATGGACATCTCTCTACTGAAAGTAGAGCCGATCCCGCAAGCAAATACACTTCAATATCTACAAATGCACAATCTTTTGGGTTGGGCCCCCGAACTACACAATCGCCCAACCAAGAACTAAAATACAAAAAAAAAAATTAATAATTTAATAATAATATATTGAAAATCATTAAAATCCATAAAAATCAATAAAATACCTCAATTCAGGTTATTTAAATAATAAATACCTTAAAGCTAATTATTTTCAAATTAGTTAATAAATCTCAAATAAATGATATAATATTAATAAAAATCCATTTTTCAATTATTCAAAATTAAATAGTAAAATTTACAAATAATTATTAAAATAGTTAAAATATGTAATAAAAATAGTTAAAAATTCATTTAATCACAAAAACAATAAATAAAATTATTATTTGAATATATTTCCTGAAATTATTATTAATTAGTTAAAAATAGTAAATAATTCGTAAAAATTATTTTAATATTGTTTATTATTCAAAAATTATTCAAAACACACTAATTAATAATAAATTGAATTAAAATACAAAATTTACTAATTTATACTAATTTTTCTAAAATTTCAATTTTCACATAAACTTTCAAAAATTTGTAATAAATAACCGAATCACAATTTCCATATACTTCCTTCACCAACTATAATCCAAATAATTTATTAAAAATATAAAGATTTTTCGACAAAGGTAACTGGAACAGTGACTCGTCGGAAAACTAAAACCTTAAAATTCTAACTAATTCAGAAAAATAAAAAAAAAAATATTTGAGTAGCTCAAGCTAAACATAACAACATTTCTAAATGAACTAAGCATGAATCATAGGAAATCAAGCTTAAAAAAATAAAAAACCTAAGTTGACCTAAACTAAAACTTGAAGATAACTTATTAACTGCACGTTCTAAGCTCAAATCGACTTGAGAATTGACTTGCCCAGACCGAGAGGAGTTAAGAGACCCTGGGATTGCAAGCCGAAACCAGTAAATTGTCACCGGTGTCACTATTGCAGTAGCTGCTGCTTCTCTATTTCACGCCAAAAAAAGGGGAAGGGATGTAGGCGAATGACGGCGAGAAGGAAAAGGTAAAGAGAGGTGCTGCGCAAAATCGTGGAAGAAAAGAAGAAAAAAAGAAAAGAAAAAAAAAGAAGAGGAAGAAGGAAAACTTAAAAGAACATTCTACCCTTTTTTTTATTTAGAAAAAGACAAAATACCCACCTATAATAATAATAATAATAATAATAATAATAATAATAATAATAATAATAATAATATTAATAGATAAATAAATAATCATATACAACACTAAAATTAAATTACACAAATTAATCATAATATATAAAAATTTGAAATATTTATTAATACTGTATATCTCTTAATAAATTTAATAATTTAAAATATCGAGTTATAACAATCTTCCCCCCTTATAAAAATTCATCATCGAATTTCAAATAAAAGAACAAAAAACATGAATTCATCAAGGAAAAAGGTAAGGGTAAGCAATCCGCATCTTAACCTCAGTCTCCCATGTGTACTCTTTCATGTTTTTGCTCCTCCATAATACCTTGACCATCGAGATCTGCTTTAAATGTAACTGACGAACTTGATAATCCACTATTGCAATTGGCTCCTCCTCGTACGTCAGGTCTTCGTTCACTTCCACACTCTCAAGCTGTAACATGTGCGAAGGGTCCAAAATATACTTTCTCAGCATCGAGATATGGAATACTGATTGCACTTAAGGTAGATTCAGAGGTAAGGCTAATTGATATGCAACCATGCCCACTTTCTTTAGAATCTCAAACGGTCCAATGTATCTCGGTGCTAATTTTCCCTTTTTGCCAAACCTCATCCCACCCTTCATTAGAGACACCTTCAGAAACACATAGTCTCCAACTTGAAACTCCACATCTCTATGCTTCGGATCCATATAGCTCTTCTCTTAAATTATCCACATCAGGAATACATAATCTACCACTAATCCATAAAACACCTTTATCATTAAGTGTAAAATCAGTGAACTTCCCTTCATGAACATTCTCCTCAAGCTCTACGATAATAGGATCTCGACCCTAAACTACCTTAATCCTATCTCTTAATACTGATATGACTCTGAACTGAGATAGTAGTCCACCTGATCTACTAATCTTCATCATCGAACCTTCAACCACTAACTGGTGTAACTTTTGGGTAAAATGTCTCCTTTCGAAACTAATATAAGCAAGACTACCTAAGGACTTCCTACTCAAAGCATCTGCTACCACAATAGCCTTGCCTGGATGATAAAGAATATCACAGTCATAGTCCTTTAGGAGTTCTAACCATTTCCTCTGCCTCAAGTTCAGATCTCTCTGCTAGAAAATGTACTTCAGACTCTTATGATCTCTGAAAATCTCATAAGTCACCCCGTACAAATAATGTCTCCAAATCTTAAGAGCAAAGATCACTGTAGTTATCTCTAGGTCATGAGTAGGATAATTTTGTTCATGCTTCTTCAACTGCCTCAAAGCATAAGCTATCACCCAACCATTTTGCATCAACACACAACCTAGGCCAACTCTAGAGGCATCACAATACACAGTGAACTTGTCTACTCTATTAGGCAAAGTTAGAACTAGAGTTGTGGTCAACTTCTCCTTTAGTAATTGAAAACTTTTCTCACAAGCATTTGACCACACAAACTTCACATTCTTATGAGTTAGGCAATTCATAGGAGCTATAATTCGTAAGAAATCCTACATAAATCTCCTATAATACCCAACCAAACCTAGAAAACTTTAAATCTCTGTGACTGATGTCGGTTTGGGCCACTCAGACACTGCTTTAATCTTCTATGGATTAACCTGAATACAATCTTTAAACACCACTTGTCCAAGGAATACAACACTCTCCAACCAGAAATCACACTTTGAGAATTTGACATAAAATTGATATTCTCATAATGTTTGTAGTACTGTCCTCAAATGATATATGTACTCCTCCATACTCTTTGAATACACTAGTATATCATCAATGAAGACTACCACAAACAATCTGAACACCCTATTCATCAAATCCATAAAAGCAGTTGGTGCATTAGTTAACCTAAAGGACATCACCAAAAACTCATAGTGACCATATCGAGTGCAGAATGCCATTTTGGGAACATCAGCTTCACTGATCCATAACTGATGATCATCCAACCTCAAGTCAACCTTGGAAAAGAACTGTGCACCCTGAAGTTGATCAAACAAATCATCTATCCTTGGAAGAGGATACTTATTCTTCACTGTTACTTTATTCAGCTATTGGTAATTAATGCATAGTCTCAGTGTACCATCCTTCTTCTTCACAAATAGGACTAGTGCACCCCAAGGAGAAACACTAGGTCTAATGAAACCCTTATTTAGCAAATCTTGCTACTGCTCCTTTAATTCCTTCAACTCCATAAGAGCCATTCTGTAAGGTGACATCAAAATAAAGGTCATGCCTGAGACCATATCTATACAGAATTCGATCTCTCTATAATGTGGTAAACCTGGAAACTCCTCAGGAAAAATATCAGGAAACTCACAAGCTACTAGAACATCTGTGAGAGACAACTTCTCTACTGAATTATCCCTGATAGCCTTTCCTCAATATTTTCCTAACTGTGATAGCAGAAATGAGATTCTGAGGTGCAAAACTCGTATCACCCATAAACTTAAACTCTTATACATCTGAAATTCTAAAAATCACCTCTTTACTTCGATAATCCATAATGGCATAATGCTAAGATAACCAATCCATGCTAAGGATCACATCAAACTCCATCACATCCAATAACACTAATTCCACTGGCAATTCTCTGCCTCCCACTAACACTAGACATCCAGAAAGAACCACATCAGTGTTTAACGAATCGCTTAGAGGAGTGGCGATAGATAAAGGAAATGCCATCCTCGAAGCTAGCCAGCATGACTTCGAAGTAAAAATAGAGGACACAAAAGAATGTGTGGCACCCGAATCAATTAAAACTCTAGCATACAAGTAACATACTGGAAGTATACCTACAATAATGACATTGGATGCCTAAGCATCGTACTGGATGAGGGTGAAAACTCTAGCCTGACCTCGACCTCCCTACTGGCTGGTGAAAGCCTGACCAAAATCCCTAGCACCTCCTCTACTCCCTTGGCCATGCCCTTACTGGGCAAAAAGCTGTGTCGTACTTGGATACTGAGCTGGAGGCAATTAATAAGGAGCTGGAGTTGAACTGGTAATGGACTGTTACGAAAACTACTGTTGGTAACCAGAATATGGACATGCTATAGCAAAATGCCCCATCTGTCCGCATCTGAAACAAGCTCTATGAGTCATGTAGCACGATCCTTGATGAACTCTCCCACACATCTAACAAGCACTAGCTGCTGATCCTATGCTGCTATATCCTGAACTCAGACCACTGCCACTGTTGGTAGCACCAGAACCAAATCTAATAGGTCTATATGGTCCACCACGGCCATGTCTGCTACTCCTGTGGACTCTCTACTGAGGTCTCTAGCTCTGCTGATAAAATCCTCTCTACCGACTACTAGAGCCAATCTGGAAGGTAATGTACTGAGTACTCTATGATCCTCTTGCCTGAACACCTCCCAATTGATAATAACCAGGCATAACTTCCTGCCTGACCAATCTGAGCTCTATCTCCTTAGTTAACTCTATCATTGACTTAAGAGTAAGGCCTGCAGTAGGCATCCTAGCAAACACAGAACCTAGTCCAGTGATGTACATGGTAACTATGAAGTATTGATCTCTCATTAGGTCCTTTGCCTATCGACCTAGTTGAGGAACTCTCTGGTGTACTCCTCTACTGATTTGTCACCTTTGGTGATACCCGTCAGCCCAAGTGAGTGTAGTCATGTGCGGCTAGATGACCTGAATGAACCAATCTAGGGCTGGTCCCTCAATAGATAGCTTGACTATCATGATCCTCTAATACTCGGTGTGAGCAGTTCTAGTCCTCATCTCAATAGCATACAGAAAGTCTAGATGGTCTGTAGTCCCATCGAATGCTATCCTAACAACTCTGGCATAAAATAACATTACCTTAGCGTCAGACATACCATGTTGATAAACAGGTTGCATCCGCGGTGTGACTAGAGGTATATCAGCTTCTTTAAACTTCTACTCAATAGGTTCCTTGTCCTGTAGCTCACTCTACCTACGACGACTTACTGCTCCTCGAGGTCTACCTCTACCTCAACCTCTGTGCCTGACTGGTGGCTCTAGGGGTAAACCCTCATCCTGAAAGGACTCATCTTCCTCGGCCTAATGACCGGTGGAGCGACGAAATTCAAAAAAAATGAACAACAATAGACAATAAACAGACATCCTAATGATTACATAAAATTCTAAAAGCCTTAACCCGGAATGGGAATTCTTTCGAATTCGAAACCCGTAACAAGCCTTAAAATAAAAACACATGCAAAAATAATACAAAAATATGCCAAAATTAAAACTTTAATTAATATAAAAGTAAATCTTTATTATAGAACATAATAAAAATATTTTCATACAATATCCAAGTACAAGGTTTCTAATAATACAACACACTACTAATACAATAATGCTACTACTGCAGTCATTACTAAAAATACAAGAAGACAATAGTTCAATATTTACATAAATTAGCCAAAGAAGAAAGAGTCCGGTGAATAACACTATGAAGAAGGTTTAATGTCGTAGATCCTGAAAGAAATATTGAGGAGAGTCAGACGTCACTAAGTGAATTATTATAATATATATACATACAACCTAAAGTCATATACAGACAAGCATTAGTATAAATATATATATATATATATATATATATATATATATATATATATATGCATTTCACACAGATGTTAAAATCCACTTTTATATAATAATAAATACAGAAAAGTTTATTTTGGTTGAAGGATCGGAGCAGAACCCTAAAATATTAAGCAACCTCAATCATTGAATCTCACTAGCCAACAGACTCACTTAATTCCAAAATATTTCTCTTTTCCATTTTTGGACAATAGACTGGCCCTGAGACACTAAGTCAACCAAACTCCCGCATTCTCACTATTGATGTGATTGGCCTTGAGCATTAGGTCAACTGAGCTTCCACAATCACATTACTTTCTCATCACAATTCTCAATAAATCAACATAATCAAGTATCACATCAAATAATTTCATAATCTCAACCCTAAAATCCAACACACTAGTACGTACACAGTCCTAGTGCAACCCACTAAGTAGCATGTTCTACTGCTATGCTTTAAATAAATCATATAATTATTAAAAATAATAAAATGCATAATTTAAACATGATAGCATCCATTTTTAAAGACATATACCAATTATATACCTAACATATACCAAACATATGCTGAATATATACTAAATGTATACCAGAGATATACCAAATATATGCTGAGTATATACCAAAAATATACTAAGTATACACCAAAAATATACCAAACATATACATTATCATTTAGTAAAATAATTCATATTTAAATACATTATAAAAATATGGATGCTCATAATTATGTATTCTACATGCAATGCATTTATAAAATAATAACTCACAGTTGTGCGCTCCTCTAAAAGAAATAGACTAACTTGGTCCAGTAGGCTGTAATGGGGTGACAAAAGGGGCCCTAGGGCCATGCACCCTTAGAGTCCTTAGCTTATCCTAAGGACATGGAAGGATAAGAAAAGTATAATATGGCCGAGCAAGGACATACGTGAAAGGAAAAGTACAATGAAGGGCATTTTGGTAAATATGAATAAATATTATTATTTATATTTTATAAGGGTGTGATGGGTGGAACATTCTGATGTCTCCTCCTACCAACCCTCAAGGTGCTCCTTATGCTATTTAGGGGGTCCCGTCAGTGTAAGCTCTCCACCATCCTCGAGGCTTGTGTGCATGTTTGATGACATAGCCTTAAGTGAGCTCCCTAGTGTGAAGCTAGGTGACAGGCATTAAGTTTAGGAAAGAGGAATTTGGTGTCTCCATAGAGAAGGAGCTCTATGGACACTACGAGGCCAAGGTGCTCGTAGTGCATGGTTCTCCTAGACTTGAGGTTACAATATGACTTGCGCTATGTGCTAGCATATAGGGGAATTCTGAGGCACTAGGGGATTTGAATATATGTGGGAATTACGAAACAAGTACATGACCCTTGAGTATGCAGGAGCCATAAGGTTAATGCGAGATTCAGTGATATGTGGGAACAGTGAGGCAAATGCAAGGCTTAAGATAAGAATAAGGATCAGATACATATGTGGGATACAATGTGAGCATGAGCCTTGAACGTATGCGAGAAACATAAGAACAATGATAGCCAACACTCGACTATAGTCGAAGGACACTCAGTATTAATGCTAAGAGTATGTTCATAAGGCTTGGTTGGCCTAAACTTAGGAAAGTTTAGGAGCTACACGGGTCAAATCTCAAGGCTAAATGGAGGACCCATGACATTTGGTATCAGAGTAAAGAAAATGTGTGATATGGGAAATATTAATATATAAGTATGATGCTATTTATATGTAGATGAATAACTGTGGACCCACAATTATTCTTGTTGGCGGCTATTTAATCAAATATGTGTTCTTGAAGCGAAATAAGTGCGAGGGTTGTGATTGTCAGTGGCACATTAATGTGTCAAAATTGGTAAATGAAAACTTATACGAATTAGAGGATATTCATTAAAAGAATATCGCAAAACATCGAGGCGAGGTGGAAATGTATGTGACAAACTAATAAAATTGGTGTATCCTTCATACTTGTGACTCTTATAAGAAATTATTGAGGTGTAATTTACTTATGGAGAGCGAGCAAGTGAAGAGACACTTAAGTTTGTTGGCTAGCTCATACATGAGAAATAACATGCGATCATGTAAAGCTGAAAGTATTTGAGACTTTGGTTAGATATGACACTATAATACCATCATTGTACTTATGCACATCATTGAGGGATAATCTATACGATTGACAAAAAATTCGAAAGAAACTTCAAATAAAATGAGGGAACAATTGATAAAATTATAGCAGGATTGCTTATTAGCGTAAAAAGGCCAACCATGGTGGGATGTGAAATGTGCTAAATGAGAGACCGATAGTGCCAATCATAAGATAAACATATTGATGTTGCGATTGAATAATTTATAAGCAAAAACATAAAAGGGTACAGAGTCCCTTAAATTGAGATGCGATGAATGTGATTCGATGCGAGAGATAAAGTGTGCTAAAATTCATAATGTGAACAAGGGTGGTGATAGGACCCATTAAATATGGCAAAATTGAAAATATTATTAGTCTTATGAGACTATTAAATGGATGATACCCTACAATTGGAAATGCGATAATACACAAAGATGAAGTGCAAGAGTTGAGATATAGTTTTGATTGATGAATTATAAGAGTTATCATATAGGGGCCTAAACTTATAGCGATGCGTGATGTGGCTCAAGGGCCAGTGAGGCATTGAGCATGAGTTAGGCTTGAGAAGCCAATGAGATGGAATTTTCATGAGTATTATGATTCAAAGTGGGGGAGTGAAACCCACTCTGCAATGAATGAAATGATAAGTGAAATATTGTGATTTAAGTGTGGTTGCGGTAACCATTGTTTTGAGTATGTGAGAATGTGTGAAAAAATAATAATAATAATAGAAAAAAATGAGAACGAGAGGAAAAGAATATAGAATGAAAAGAAGAAAAGAAAAGAATAAGGGATAGTGAAAAGAAAAAGAGAAAAGAAAAGAAAAGAAAAAAAAAGTGTGAGCAGAAACATGTTGTGTGAGATGTGGGGTTGCTAAAGGTTGTGGTAGCCTTGATTCATGGTTGCTAAAGGTTACAGTAGCCTTGATGTGCGATTGTTAAAGGCTGTGGTAGCCTTGATGTGTGTTCACTAAAGGCTGTGGTAGCTTTGTGTGTTACAAAAGGGTTTGCCAATAGAGCTTGAGGCAACCTTCAAGAAAATACATTTGTGTGTTCTGTACAGGTGACAATAAGTGGCGATACAACTAAACAAAGGAATCACTAAGGGGATGGAATACAAGTGTGGTAAATAAAGCGTAATGCTACTATGGTTTGAAACACTTACAAAAACGTGGTCGCAAATGACTCGGGTCACATGCAGTAACTTTCAAGAAGCAAGAAAGGAGATTCATTTAATCAACTTACTTATGAATGAAGGGTTATGGTTTTTATAAATGAAGATGACATCTTCAATCAAGGCAAGGGAACAAGAAAGTTGATCCCAAAATCATAAACTCTTACTACTATTAAGACAAGCAAAAATACTACTTTCAAATGACCCATTGGACCTGAATGTACCAAGACACACTTTAAAAAGATCTTGTAGAGATATATTATCTTGCAAGTTACTTATATAAGTGGAATGTACACAAGGAAGACCTTAGACATAAATGGAATAAGATATCTACCTTTTGGCATGTAAACGACAAAATACATGAAGGGCCCTATGAAGTAATAAGTGATGGAGGAAGAGCATTAAACCAAAGTAAGATGTTGGCTAGTAGAGACCCTATCCTGGAAAAAAAAGATGTAAGGATTCAAGAAGGTGCAAAATAATAAACTATGAGTGCTAAGAGCGATGAACAATAATAGTGTTGAATGAACACAAGGATAATGTGTAAGTCATATTATGCTCCTTTATAATTCCTTATTAGAAATAGTAAGTTGTGATGTTTATTTAATTGATGTACAAATATATGCAAATGGTGAATTTATCTAATATTGAATTTGTATTAAAAGAGCAAATGAGACATGAGAATTATTTTTCAATATGTACTGTTGTTGCTTCTTTATTTTATCTTGCGAGGTATAATTTACACTTAAGACAAGAATAAAGCAATGAAAACATGGGAAGCATTGTTGAGAACTAAAAATAAGAACCTAAGAGAAGACATGTAAATACAGAGACGGAGAGCCAAAATTCATAATGGACAAGAGCGAGAAGTGATTAAGAGTTGACATAGTTTTAAGAGCATAAACAAGCAGTACAAGCTAATAGAGATAAAATAGAAGAAGACATGGAACACCACAAGAGATGAGAACCGTTAACCCCTATGGCTAATTGACAAGGGCATCAATTGCTCAAATGGGGGAGAATGTAACGAGGCGACAAAAGGGGCCCTAGGGCCATGCACCTTTAGAGTCCTTAGTTTATCCTAAGGACATGAAGGGATAAGAAAAGTATAATATGGCCGAGCAAGGACTTACGTGAAAAGAAAAGTACAATGAAGGGCATTTTGGTAAATATGAATAAATATTATTATTTATATTTTATGAGGGTGTGATGGGTGGAACATTCTAATGTCTCCTCCTACCAACCCTCAAGGTGCTCCTTATGCTCTTCAGGGGGTACCTTCGGTGTAAGCTCTCCACCATCCTCGAGGCTTGTGTGCATGTTTGACGACACAACCTTAAAAGAGCTCCCTAGTGTGAAGTTAGGTGACGGGCATCAAGTTCATGAAAGAGGAATTCGGTGTCTCCATAGAGAATGAGCTCTATGGACACTACGAGGCCAAGGTGCTTGTAGTGCGTGGTTCTCCTGGACCCGAGTTTACAATATGACTTGCACTATGTGCTAGCATATAGGGCAATTTTGAGGCACTGTGGGATTTGAATATATGTGGGAATTACGAAACAAGAACATGACCCTTGAGTATGCATGAGCCATAAGGTTAATATGGGATTCGGTGATATGTGGGAACAGTGAGGCAAATGCAAGGCTTAAGATAAGAACAAGGCTCGGATACATATGCGGGATACAATGCGAGCATGAGTCGCAAACATATGCAAGAAACATAGGAACAATAATAGTAGTGAACATGCAAGGTTGGTTAGGTTCGCCAACACTCGACTATAGTCGAAGGACACTCAGTATTAATGCTAAGAGCACGTTCATAAGGCTTGGCTGGCCTAAACTTAGGAAAGTTTAGGTGCCACACAGGTCGAATGTCAAGGCTAAATGGAGGACACGTGACATAGGCCTCGATCTCGATGCAACTATAGAAAATTAATAAATAATCATAATATTAGAATTGAACTCCTAATTTTATACTTATAGGATGTAATATCCCGTGTTTTTAAATATTTTAATACTGCATCGGGATATGTAGTGTTAATAATTTTCGTAAATAATATTAATATTTTATGAGTTTGTTATTTAATTAAAGCTTATTTTAATTGTTTTATATTATTTTAAGTGTCTTACGTAAAATTTTCCCGGGACTTGCACTTTCGGGGAAATTGGTACGTAAATAATTTAATATTAATTATTTTAAATAATTTTACGGACTTCCATGAACTCATATATATTTTTAAAAGTACTAAATAAAGTGTATATATGTGTGTATTTATTTAAATTAAACTAGTGTTTAATTAATTACCCTAATTTTTATTATTTATTAATTAGTTTTAATATTATTTAATTATTTTTAGTGTATAAATTATTAAAATATTAAATTATGTGTGCGGTGAATATTTATTGTCCATATAATATTTTATATTAAAATAATATAAAGTATATATATATATATATATATATATATATCAAAAAAATAAAGTTTGATTTAATTACGAAAATGCCATCATCTTCTTCTTCCTTCTCCCCGATCGATTTTCGCCCTCACCACTGCCTGCCATCTCGTTTTCAAGCCATCAGTGTGCCGTCCTGAGCTCCGTCCTTCCCAGCCAGCAGCTCCGCCACCTTTCCTCCTCTTCTCCGGCGCCGTTTCCCTCTGTTTTGGCCGGAAGACTGAAACTTGAAGCCATCGTCGTTCACAGCGTTTTCAGCCACCGTTTTTGACACCGTCAGTCTCTATCTTCTCCTTGAGCTCTGGTGAGTGTGATTCCAAGCTTTGTTTCACTTAAAATGGTCTAGATTTGCCTAGGTTTCGATTTTGCAATTTTGGCCTATTAGGGTTTTTGAATTTTTTTGAGCTTCAATTGATTGATTCATGAAAAATTCCTTCACAAATATTGATTCTAGTAGCTTAATATTCATGTGTGAATTTTTTTAGAATTTTTTGAAATTATTTTGATTTTTGGGTATTTTTGAATATTTTATTATTATTTTCTAATTTTCGAAAATTAATTAATTAAATTGTGAAATTGTGTTTTATGATAAATATAGGCGTTGAAATGAATTATAGAAATTTATTTGGAATTTTTATGAATTTCTATGTATTTATTTTGAATTTAATTAGTTTAGGTAATTTTGAGAAAATAGGGTTAATTGTGTTTTTAACTGAAATTAATTAGTTAATTGAGTTCATTTATTTATATTATTGATATATATGTTGATAAAATTAATTTTTAACAATTATATTATTTTTGGTGAATTTTTGGATTAATTTTAGCATATTTATATATATATAGGGGTATTTTGGTAATTTTACCTTAAATTGGCTAAAAATGTAATTAAATTGGTTTTAATAGTTATTTAAGGTATAAAAACGATTTCTACAAATTATTTAGTATTTTTAACTAATTAAAACTATTTTTCATAAATTATTTTCAATTATATATATAATATACGATTTTTCTCATAAAATGAGTTTTTATCGGTTTTTACTGTGTTTTAGGGTTAATTACGTAATTTCTACTTATTAAATGTATTTCTATCATATAAGGGTATTTTCGATATTTCTGTATTGTTTTGTGAATTGTGGACCTCGATCGGTGAACTGTAGCTTGGAGTCCGACCGAGGGGTTGTGATTATGATTCTGTGTCTATTTTTCGAAGTGTGTTTCTTTGCAGGGCCGGCTCTACTCTTTGAGTAGAGAGATGTCCATTTTACAAGGGAGATTTTGTCAAATTTTCGGTAGAATTCTTGTAAAACGTGATGTCCGGTCGGATTCTGATTTTTAATTCTGTCTTTAGTATTCTAAATCGAGTCTTTAGAACTTCTGTTAGATTTGTTCTGATTCCTGTCAGTTTTGTTTGTTTAGTTGCGCCGAGACTGAGGCCTAGTAGACCAGACCCATCAGACCCATCTCGATGAGCGCACTAATTGTGAGTTACTATTATATATATATATATGCTTTAGGGTGCATTTAGAAATGTATGTTTTATTTTGATTAATTATGCATAAATAATTCAATTAGTATTTAAGTTTATTTTTAGTTTACTTTTGGTTTACTTTTGGTTTATTATTGGTATATTTTTATAATATCCCGAATTTTTAAATATTTTTATACTGCATCGGGATATGCAGTGTTAATAATTTTTGTATATATATTTATGATATTTTATGAGTTTGTTGTTTGTTTAAAGCTAATTTTAATTATTTTATATTATTTTAAGTACTTTACGTAAAATTTTCCCGGAAATTATATTTTCGGAAAAATTGACACGTAAATAAATTAATACTATTTATTTTGACTAGTTTTATGAATTTGCATGAATTCATATATAATTTTAAAGTGCTAAAATAAAATGCATATATGTGTATTTATTTAAATTAATTAGAGCTTAATTAATTTCCTTAATTTTATTATTTAATTTTTGTATTAATTAATTTTAAGTTTATAAATTATTAAACATATTAAAATATGTGTGTGGTGTATATTTAATGTGTGTGAAATTTTATACTATTATAATATATAGTGTAAATATATATATATATACATATATACATAATTTTTTTATCAAAAAACCAAAACTTCCATTTATTTACAGTTTTGCCCCTCCTTCATCTTCTTCCTCCCAAAACGTTTTCCACCATTTCCAGCCACTTTCAAGCTGGTTTTCTTGCTGTTACTATGCTCCTCAGCCTTCCTCCTCCACCTCCAGCCATTTCCACCACCTAAAACACTCTTTTCCGGTGAGTTTTGGCCGGATTTTCTTCAAAGAGCCAAAAATCAACTTAACTCCGACCAAGCACTTTCCGGCCACCAAATTTGATTCCGTTGATCTCTATCTTCTCCTTGAGCTCTGGTGAGTGTGATTCTAAGCTTTGTTTCACTTGATTTGGTCTAGAATTGCTTAGGTTTTAATTTCTTCAAATCAGCCATTTTGGGTTTCAAATTTTTTTCAGCTTCAATTTGATTGATTCATGAAAACTTCCTTCACAAACTTTGTTCCTGGAAAATTAATCTACATGCTGTAATTTTTTTAGAATTTTTAGAATTTATTTTAATTTTTGTGAATTTTTGATTATTTTATTATTATTTTCTAATTTTCGAAAATTAATTAATTAAATTATGAAATTGTGTTTTATGGTGATTATAGGAGTTGAAATGAATTATAGAAATTTATTTGTAATTTTTGTGAATTTTTATGTATTTATTTGGAATTTATTAAGTTTATGTAATTTTGAAAAATAGGGTTAATTATGTGTTTAATTGAAATAAATTGGTAAATTGAGTATATTTATTGATATTATTGAATTATATGTTGAGAAATTAATTTTTGAGTAATTATATAATTTTTGAACATTTATAGTGAATATATATATATAGGGGTATTTTGGTAATTTTATACTAAATTGGTTAAAAATGTAATTAAATTGGTTTTAATAGTTATTTAGGGTATAAAAATGATTTCTGCAAATTTTTAGTATTTTTAACTAATTAAAACTATTTTTCGTAAATTATTTTCAAATTATATATAATATACTATTTTTCTAAATAAATGGGTTTTTATTGATTTTTAGTATGTTTTAGGGTTAATTACATAATTTGGATTTATAAAATGTATTTTTATTATATAAGGGCATTTTCGGTATTTTATAATTATTCTGTGAATTGTGAACCTCGGTCGATGAATTGTAGTTTGGAGTCCGACCGAGGGATTTTGGTTGTAATCCTGTATTTATTTCGAATTGTATTTCTTTGCAGGACCGGCTCTACTCTTTGAGTAGAGAGATGTCCGTTTTACAGGGGAGGTTCTGCCGAATTTTTGGTAGAATTCTCGTAAAATGTGATATCCGGTCAAATTCCTATTCTAAATCTGTGTCTAAAATTCTAGATCGAGTCTTTAAAATTTTCGTTAAATTTATTTTGATTTCATGTTATTATTTGTTTGTCTAGCTGCACCGAGACCGAGGCCTAACGGATCAGGCCCGTCGAGTTTGTCTCGTGGAGCGCTAACATGTGAATTATTATACTATATATATATGCACTGCATATATGGTGCATTATTTAGACTTTTTCATTTTCATTGTATGTTTTAAAAATGATTTAAATTATAATATTTTTGGTATATCTAGGGTTGCATTCTTATATATATGCATATTAAATAATTATGCATGTTAGTTTGATATATGCACATTAAACAATTAGGTTTAGGTTTAATACATTTGAGTAATATACACATGTTTTAAAATGTACACTTAGACATAATTATTTTATTAAATGATTAGTATACTTTAGGTATAGTTTCAGTAGATTTTAGGTTTATTCTTAAATAATTGCATGTTAAATTATAAACCTACACTTAAATTATTTTTAAGTTTATTTTGGTATATTTTTTATTTATTTCCGAATAAATAAATGTTTTATTATTAAATTAAACCTAACACATTAGTGGTATATTTAGGGTTTATTTTTGATATATGCATGCTAGATAATTAGGTTTATTTTTAGTATATTTGTGAATATATGTTAAACACAAATACGTATTTAAATGAATATTTATACATAAATGGTTTATTAAATGATTTGAGTACTTAGGGTATATCTTTTGCATATTTAAGTATATTTTTACGATAATGCATGTTATATTATTGTTACTCATTTAAATTATTTTTAACTATATTAATGATTTATCTTTAGTTTATTTCATATTTTATTTGACTATATATATATATATATATATATATATATATATATATATATATATATATATATACCTGAAATATATTGGGTATATTTTAGGTATATTTTTGGTATATATATATATGGTTGGTTTTACTATTATGAATATTGTTCTACATTAATTATTTTTCAAATGAATGATTTATTCGAAGTGAAGGATATCAATAGAACGTGCTTCCTAGTGGGCAGCACTAGGACCGTGTACGTACCGGTACGATAGATAAGGATTGAGTGAGAGTTAAAATTTGGTGATTATAATTGATTTAATTGATTTGACTAAGATTAATGGTATGTTAGATAATGTGATTGCAGGGCCAATCACACTAACAGTCGGACTGCTGAAGCTCGGTTGACTTAGTGTCTCGGGGCCAGTCTACTGTCCATAAGTGAATTGAATGATCTGTTGGGTTGATTGAGATGTGAGGTGATAGATAGTGTGATTGCTGGAGCTCGGTTGACCAAGTGTCTCGGGGCCAATCACACTGACAGCCAGACTGCTGGAGCTCGGTCGACTTAGTGTCTCGGGGCCAGTCTGCTGTCCAAATTGGAATAAGTGTTCTATTTGGAATCAAGCGAGCCTGCATAGCTAGAGTGATGATGGGATTGTTTGAGGCTGTTATTATTTAGGGTTCTATGGATCCTTCATAAATTAAAACAAACATTTTCTACATTTAGTATATTTATAAAAGCAGAGTTTGACATTCGTGTGAATTGTGTGTATATACATACATATATAATAATGTCTGATTGTTATGGTTTAGTTTACATGTATATATAGTATAATAATTCACTCAGTGAGGTCTGACCCCCTTCAATTATTTTTTTTAGGAGATTCCATATCGTCAGACCTTAGTTGTAGAGTTCCTCGCCGGCGTTCTTCAGTCCCGGCTATTTTATGCAAATGTATATTATGAACTTTAAATTGTATTCTAGAAACTGCAATAGTAGTGTTATTATATTGTAAGTGTATTATTTTGTTTGGATATTAAATACTTTGAGAATTTTTATTTGAACATTGTACGAATGTGTATTCATTTATAAAAGGATTTGGAGTATTTATTTTATATATTGATTCAAAAAAATTTTAATTTGGTCGTACTTTTATATAATTATTGCATGATTTTATTTTCTAAGGCTTGCTACGGGTTCCGGATTCGAAAGAATTCCCGTTCCCTAGCGTCGGTCATGACTTCTAGTTTGGGTCGTGACAATTTTAAACTATATGCATGTTTTATTAACGAATTATGTTTAAAATGTTTTCAAATACATTTTTAGTTTATTTTGTAATTTAATTGGATTTATTTAACATATATATATACTCAAAATATACCTGATTTACTTTTGGTATATTTCTAGTATATATATGGTTATTGTTGCTATTATATTTAAATTCATGCATCATTTATTTTTATGAATGAATGTTTTATATTTCAATGAAGGATATCAATAGAACGTGCTACCTAGTGGGCAGCACTAGGAACGAGTACGTACCGGTACGCTTATAGCATTTAGGCTATATTACTAACCATTTGTGGATATTGATTGGATATGATTATTTGATGTGTGAGATATGATTTGGGAGTGTGATTGCTGGAGCTCGGTTGACTAAGTGTCTCGGGGCCAATCACACTGACAATCAGACTGCTGGAGCTCAGTTGACTTAGTGTCTCGGGGCCAGTCTACTGTCCAAATGGATCAAGTGAATATATTAGAATAAGTCAGCCTGTATGGCTAGAGTGTTGTCTAACACTGTTTGAGGTTGCGATTTTCTAGGGTTCTATTTGATCCTTCATAAATGGTGATTTTCAAACAAAATATATAAAAATGATTTTTATTGCATCTGTGTGTATTTGCATGTATATATATTTATAGATATACTATTGATTGTATGCATTGTCATTTAGTATGCATGTATATATATTATAGTAATTCACTCAGTGAGGTCTGACTCCCCTCCGTTGACTATTTTTCAGGAGAGTCATCTTCCTCAGACCTCAGTAGCAGGCCTGTACGCCGGATTTCTTCCGCTCCGGCTTCATTATATAAACTGCTCACCTGAGTTTTATTTTATATTTTAGACACTGCAGTAGTCGTAAAATTGTTAAAAGATATTGTATTATATTTGTATGAGAAATGTACTTTAAATATTTGAACTGGATTTGTATTAAAAGCGTTTATTTATATATATGAGATGAGGATTTGATTTAATCTCATTTGGTGGAAATATTATTTTGATATTTATGATTTTATTCCGCTGCATAGTATTTTACTTAATTATGTTATTATTAGTATTGCATGTATTTATTTTTAGGCTTGCTACAGGTTCCAGATTCGAAAGAATTCTCGTTCCTTAGCGCCGGTCATGGCCCCTGTTTTGGGTCGTGACATAGGAATTCTAAAGGACAACTCAATCTAAGACAAGACTCAACCAAAATTAAAAAATTCAGGATCAAACTGATGTCACATTTTACGAGAATTCTATCAAAAATTCGACAGAGTTTCCTATGTAAAACGGACATCTCTCTACTGAAAGTAGAGTCAATCCTACAAGCAAACACGCTTCAATATCCACAAATGCACAACCTCTCGAGTTAGGCCCCTGAACTACACAATTGCCCAACCGAGAACTAAAATACATAAAAATTAATAATTTATTAAAAATCATTAAAATCCATAAAAATCAATAAAATACCTCAATTCAAGTTATTTAAATAATAAATACCTTAAAGCTAATTATTTTCAAATTAGTTAATAAATCTCAAATAAATTATATAATATTAATACAAATCCATTTTTCAATTATTTGAAATTAAATAGTAAAATTCACAAATAATTATTTAAATAGTTCAAATATGTAATAAAAATAGTTAAAAATTCATTTAATCACAAAAACAGTAAATAAAATTATTATTTGAATATATTTCCAAAAATTAATATTATTTAGTTAAAAGTAGTAAATAATTCATAAAAAGTATTTTAATACTCTTTATTAGTCAAAAATTATTTAAAACACACTAATTAACAAGAAATTGAATTAAATACAAAATTTACTAATTTTTCTAAAATTTCAATTTTCACATAAAGTTTCAAAAAATTTGTAATAAATAATCGGATCACAATTTTCATATACTTCCTTCACCAACTATAATCCAAATAATTTAAAAAATTTATTAAAAATATAAAGATTTTTCAGCAAGAGTCACCGGAACAGTGACTTACTAGAAAACTAAAACCTTAAAATTTCATCTAATTTAGAAAAATCAAACAAAAATATATTTGAGTAGTTCAAGTTAAACACAACAATATTTCTAAAGGAATTAAGCATGAATCACAGAAAATCAAGTTCAAAAAAATAAAAAACCTAAGTTGATCTAAATTAAAACTTGAAGATAATTCACTAACCGGACACTCTAAGCTCAAAGTGACTTGAGAATCGATTTTCCCAGACCGAGAGGAGTTGAAAGGGCATGGGATCGTGAGTTGAAACCACCAGAAAGTCATCGACGTCACTATTGCAGCAATAACTGCTTCTCTGTTTCATGCTGGAAAAATAGGAAGGGAAGCAGGTAGAGGATGGCGGGAAGGAAAAGGAAGAGGGAGGTGGTAATGGCGAAGCTCGGTGGTGGCTAGCGGAGGCTTAGGGTCATGCTGCGCAAAACCAGGGAAGAAGAAAAAGAAAAAAAAAAGAAGAAAAAAGAAGAGGAAAAAGGAAAACCAAAAAAAAAAATATTCTGCCCCTTTTTTTTATTTAGGAATAGACAAAATACTCACATAATAATAATAATAATAATAATAATAATAATAATAATAATAATTGATAAATAAATAATCATATACAACAATAAAATTAAATTACATAAATTAATCATAATATATAAAAATTTAAAATATTTATTAACACTACATATTTTTAAATAAATTTAATAATTTAAAATATCATGTTATAACAACAGTAGTGCTCAAAATATTCTCATAGAAGCAATGAAAGAGATGCATGACTCAATATTGTAGATGAGGAGTTCTTTTCAAGACTCTGTACAAAAATTAGAAAATGATGTGCAAAGAATTATGCAAGGGGTAAATAATTTATTTGCTAGAATAGATGAACAATTTTCCAAACTAGAAAATCAAAATTTTGCACCAAAAATGGAGATTCATCAAAAGAAATCTAGATATTCACATGTTATTAAACCAAATGTTAAAGGAGTCCATATTTATAAAGATGATAATAGGTTAAATTCAAATCTATAATCTGAAATTCATGACCAAAAGGTTATTCATCAATAAAATGGCTCAAGGGGCAATATTTCCCATATGAAAGAACTAATACCCCAGGGCTACATGCTAAAACCATAGTTGTATGTGCTAGTTCCCCAAGGATAAAAATAAAGCACAGAGAGTACACATAAGGAACAATCAATTTCTCAAAGTCGAACATTGATTCATTAAGATCCAATGTTAATACATCAAGATCATTTTTCTTCTTAATCCCAAGGGTGAAAGTGAACCTGAATGAAGAAAAGGAGACAGAGCTGATAGAGGAAAATTCACTTTCCTTAATGACATCAACCAATTCTATTAATATGGATTCAAGAACAATAGTGGGTCCAAAGAAAATCAAAGAAAAGGAGGTAGTTCAGCCTTCCAAGATGAATCTAAATAGGTTTAAAAATTATTCGAGACCAGTTCCTCATAATAAATTTTTAACACAAGATAAAAGGTCACCTGCTCCAAAACTTTTCAAGAATAACCACAAACGCAAGTCACCAAAATTTAACAATGATTTTATGATGCCACAATCTATTCCACCAAACAGGTAATGGCATAAGAAGAAGCATGAGAATTTTTCTCAACCATTAACTCAAATTGTAATATCCACCTAATGCGTTTGCATTTATTTGCATAACATGCACATTATATAGGCATGAAAAATTGCATGTAATATGTATGGTATTAATTTCAATGTTAAATAGGAAAAGATTATAAATGTTTACAATTAAGTCCATAATAAGAATTAGAAAGTTAAGGGTTTAAATTGGTTAATAGCAAAAAAAAAGGGCTTAAATTGGTTTAGTTATTGGTATTATTATTATTATTATTATTATTATTATTATTATTATTATTATTATTATTATTATAAAAAGAGAGTTTTACATGGCTTTTAAGGAGTAAAAAAAGGAAGGAAGGAAGGGAGATAATCCTTATCTTCCTTTTCCTCCTTCTTCTTAAAAAAAAAAAAAGAAGAGAGCTAAATTTTTAAAGTAAATTAAAGGTTTAGAAATTTATTCCAAACTACAATCTTCATCTTCAAAGGCCTTAGATGTTTATTTGATAAGTAATTTTAATATTTTTTATTGAATTAAGTTACGATTTATAGGATGCAAAATTTAGGTTCTAAGGATCTAGTTTTTCAGTCACATTTTTTTAATCATATCTCGAGCTAGAAAGCTTCAAATTGAGTGTTCTTTGATGATATGAAAACTTTGAAGAGTTATCTAAAACTATTTTTCTTTAGCTCTATCCAATTCAGACTATATGTTAATGTCATAAAAGGAAATATTTTATTGCTTAGTTTCCATTATTGGTCTGAGTAAGGTAGATTGCTTCATAGAGTTCTTCCTCTATACACCTTCAATTGAAGAAAAATTAATTTTAAATTACTCTAAACACACATGGTTAATAATTTGAAAATTTTCATTTTGAGATGTATTGTATAGAATTATTGGTGAATATTTAAATTTAGCCTATTAAATTTATTATAGTCAATAGTTTTACATGATTAAGTAATTTAATGATGCTATAATGCTAGATGAGGTTCTATTATTATTAAGTGATTAAGAAATTAAATTATGATCTATTTCAGTTAAAAAAATGGAAAAAAAGGCTATCACACAAGAAAATTCAAGCAAAAGCAAGGAGTTAATAAAGGTAAGTGAATAACTTAATGTTTTATATGAAATTAACACTCAAAATAAATAATTATAAATTTATTTGTTAAGCTGGTTGGTTAAGAGAAAATTGTGTGTTAAAATTGATAGATGATAGTTTTTTATTATTGTGTTGATGGTTGATTATTTTTTAGATGAGATTATACATATGAAAGAGGTTATACTTGTGAATAATGGTTACTGAATTTGGTTATCCTATTTATGTGATAACAGAGCACTTATTAAAGCTATATCTAGAGTTTTGTAACTCCAAATGGGTTCTGTTTGATCCTATAAATACTTGGACATGTAACTTACAAAATTGATAGAAATAGAGAAAGCTTAATTTGTTGTCTTGATGGTTAATTTGAGCAATACTTTTTCTAGCTTAGTCTTTTTACGATAGAATGACCATGGGGGTTATTTTTAATGTTTCTCCTTCTATACATATCCAATTGATATAAAATTAGTTGCAAATTAATTTAGACTTATAATTCTATTTATATGAAAAAATATGACTTTGATATTCATATTATGGAATTTTTTGTGTATTTTTGAATTTACACTATCGAATCTGCCATATTGAAATATGGTATATTTTAGTATATCTTGGGTATATTATTGTCATGTATTATGAGAATGTTAATTGTTTAATGGAGTGGTATATGATGTACATTTAAATATAAGAAATATGGTTGGATGAGTATGAGGACACAATGTTACTTGTGAATGAGGCAATACTATGTGCGTTAAGGAATCCCCTTGAAATGTTGTAACAAGGCGAAAGAAATATTTGAGACCAAATTACGGCAGGCTGTGTGCGTATAGGGATCCATGAATAAAAATTTGAATTACACTTAATTCACAAGTACATTATTGTCCAGAAGAAAATACTATGCTATTACAATTTTGTACATACTATAAGTTCATTGTTGTCCAAAAGAAAATACTATGATTATGAAAATGTTGTGTGCATTATGGAATCCCTTTGATAAGCCGTATAAAGACTAAAGAAAAATGTTGTACATACTATGCTACTATGACTATGTATATACTATAAATTATAGTTAAACATTGAACGAATTGATAATTGATAATACTACATGTTTGAATGTGTTATTTTTCATAGAATATTATGCTACTCATTTGCTGAGTTGCAGGTTTATTCCTTTGACGTGCTATTTGTATAAATAGTCTTGTATATATATATTGACTCATGAATTAAAATTTGATTTTAATGGATATATTATTTATTAGTCACATGCATACAATGCATGCCTGACATCCTTAATAGGTGTCACACATACACATAAAAGAATACTATTAAAATAAAGGGCATTTGAGAAAAAGCAAAAAGAATAAGAGATCCAACCTAATGCTAAGGTCAAACTCAGGCCTAAAGCTATAGAGGATCCACAAGAGTCCATGATGCAAAAGATTAAGAACACTCGGGGGGCAATTCCCCTAGGAAAAATAGAATGGGTCATCCTAAAAAAGTCATTAGGAGAGTTAGTTAATACAATAATGAATTTTTCAATTATTATTGATAACAAAAAATCCCCTAATGTCTTCTTTATGGAAAATCCAATTGAAATTCTGGGCTTTAGAATGGATTATTTTGCATGAAACTATAAGAATATGCTAAATCAGATGGTTGAATATTATATTCTTGTTAAGCCTAAAAAGGGTGTGAAAGGAGGTGGAGCTGAAAGTATATCCCACCATATGGGAAAATAAAACTAAATAAAAAAAATAACTGGCCTCTCTGGCCAGGAAATTGCCATTTAATGGCAATATTTTATTTTTTGGTTTTTAATTTCGCTTGATAAGCAATTATCTTAAATAAAAGAAGTTTAAATTCTGTAATTTTTTGTTTTTTTATTTATTTAGCAAATTTGAATTTTGGTGTGTTTATATCTAATGTTATTTTTCTCTAGTATGTTTCTTTAGTGTGTGAAACTAATATGAATGATGAAATTTCAACAACATAACGACTAAAAATTTGACATTTTGGTAATACATGGTTATGGTGCATGTGTGTAATATGATTAGTGGTGCAAAAAGTTAAAAATTTTGGTTGATGGAATACAAACAAGCAGATACATAGCAAATAAACCAGAGAAATATCAAGGAGAGATGTAGATTGGCCAATATAAATTGAAATTCCCAAGGTGCACAATAATAAGGAAGCAAATATATAGTAAACTAAAATTCCTAGGCAAGAAGATGACAAATAAAGAAAGGCTAAATAAATAATTAATTTGGCCAAGAGATGAAATTGCCTTAAAATTATAATTTTCCATAAGAATATACAGTATTTTGGCAATTTATTGCTAAAATAAATGATCGACTTTGTGGTAATATAAAGGTAAGTATGGACAAAAATAGTATGGTTTGAGACATAGGGTGTTTATGGTTTTCATACGTCACATGCTATTTTAAATATTTTGTCTATGCTATAATGAATGTTGTACCAAGTCACAAATGTTGGAATATGCAGATTATGCACACAAAAATAAACAAAAGTACCTTTTCCCCTAAGAGAATTGATTTGCAGAGATAGATAAATGTAACCATCTAAAAAAACACTATATTCAGTTTAATAAAAGCCAAATTAAATAAATAATTTCTACAATAGAAAAAATTTTGAAAAATTTTGCTAAAATAAATATAAAAAAAGTGTTTCAAAAAGAAGCAATGATGTGTTTTGATCCATTTCCCCAGTGCATGAAAGGCCAAATTCCTAGAAAGTGCAAGTTAAGGGTGTTGATAAGGTTATTTTGGCCTAATATGCTAAAATAGTTCTAATTTGGAAATTAAAATTGCAAAGAAAGCCATAATAAATTATGTGGTTTACCTAAAAATATTTAAGTTTTTGGCCAAGAGAAGCCCATTTTATCTTGGTCAAACCCTATCGAGAATGAGAATTTGAAAAGGTAAATTTTGACAAAATATTATGCAAAATATTTGGCTTGATGAAATGCATTTTTAAGGCCTTAGGACCTTAGAGAAATTAAAGACAAGTTATGAGATAAAATATGAAGTTATGCTAGAAATTGCAACAATTTGGCCAAATTACACAAAATTAGCCTAGAAAATAATGCTCAACTTCAGCTCATTAAAATTGAGCTAAAAATATTTTTGGCAACAAAGTAGAATTATGAGCCATAGAAATAATAGCTAAAGCATAGTATACAAAAATGTGGTGCTATAGAAGTTCACCAAAAGATAATCAATGCTGGAATAAATTTTTGCAAAAAATAGAAGCAAGAATTAATATGCTTTTCTATTTTGGCTATTGATGCCAAAATTGCATCTAAACTAGGAAATTTTTTGTTTATTAAGCCAAAAATAATATTATCTTTCCATATCATTATCTTGGAATTTCTTACTAAAATGAAATTTAAAGAATCTTAATTCTGCTTAAAAAATGCACAAGTTGGAAGTCGAAAAATTCCTTTATATTTTGATTAAATTTTAAAATGGCTTTTAGAAAACCAAGTTTAATTGACATTTTCTACCTTTGTTTAGATATGGCAGCATCAAACAAATAATGGCCATTGGCGAAAAACCATATAATAGTTGGACAAAATTTTGCTAATTGGATTTTTTGGCTAAAAAAGGGATAACATAATCATTTGCTCCAAGAATGCCCATCAATGATCAAAGCAAAGTATTAAATTGGTCATACATAATTCCTTTTGGTAAAACAAGATTTGAGCAAAAAATTCCTAATGTTTAAAGCCAAATGAGCTAAAATGAATAAATTTTGGTTAAGGAGAGAACAAGTGCCAAGATAGCTTGACGCTAAAGGACAATTACATTTGCTTTTTGGCTTAAATAATTAGCATTAAACTTATGATTTTGAAAGTTGAACATCCATATTACCACATTAGAAACGCAAAATTTTGGCAATATTTAGGTGAAAGTAAAAGCCAAAAATTTAATGCATGAAATTTGATTGAAAAAGAGGTAGCATGTTTTAAAAGCTAAGTCTTAAATTTTCTTGGAAGTAAGCTCATGGCATACCAAAATTTCAATATTTTAGTTAAAGAAAGTTTGACTAGTCCAAATGTCTAAATTGGCATTAGTTTAAAGCATCAAAATATACAATGGTGGCCAAACAAGCAAATGTAAGTAAGTTACAAAATTAAGCATGGCCAAAGATTATTTTGGTATAAATTACCAAAATACAGTTAAAATGGCTGAAATATAAATTTTCTTATGAGTGGCTAGTGTTGAACCAAAATGCAATTTGGTCAAGCAAATTTTGTCAATTTAAATACCTATTAACATTTTCCTAGAAAAAAGCCACAAGCAAAGCATATGGTCAAACCATGGTTAAATTAATTTGGCTAAATAAATGCATCAAGAGCTCAAAATATTTTGGCATGAGAATTGCCAAAATAAAGCCTAAATTTTACAAAGGCCAATCGAATTAAAATTTTTGGCTAATATACATGTTTTGCATTCTACACATCTCAAAGTTCATCAAGTGATTAGAGCTCACAAATAACATTAAAAATAATCCAATCATAATACATGATTTATTCAGCTAGAGCCAATCCAATCAATGCCAAAATTAAAAATTATTTTCGATTAATTAGTAAGTTCATAAGAAAATCCAAATTATACATGACTTAAGTTTCGCTAGAATCATAAAGAATGCAATTTTTTAGCAATGCCAAAAATTAAATTTAACTTTTTGGCCAAATATTCTCTAAAGAGGCAAGTATATCCACCAAAGTCATAAGAATGTGCAAATTATCCCAAGTCTAATTATTAAACAAATTTATTCAAAAAAGTAAAGAAGGAAGAAAATAAATTTACCCCTTTTATTTTTTTTGAAATAAACTTTGGAGAAGAATTTATGTTAAGGAATTAATCCAAACTTGTAAGAATGATTGCAAAAATTGCAAAGCCAAGAGAAGAGTTGGAGTTTTTTGAATTGGAGCTGAAAAATAATTTGGGGTAGTAGCCTTGTTAATGTTTTTTGCTCTAGTTGGAAGGGCATCAACTTTGAATGGTGGACTGGTGATCAGAGCTTGGGCAACGACCAACTAAGGGTGGCAGATGTTGCTTCCAATGGTGAGGGCAGCTTGTGACAGCCTATGGAGATCCAATAACAGTGGTTTGGCTAGAAGAAAGAAAATGATGGTGGGAAGAAAGAAAAAGTAAAAAAGAAGAAAAAAAACTTCAATGGGCCACGTTTTGCTTTTGTACATTAGATGATATAAATTCATGTGGCTTGAAAAATGCTATAGTAAATCTAGTGATATATTTTCTTTCAATATATATATATATATATATATATATATATATATATATATATATATACATGTTTATGTAACACTAATTAAGCTTTGGTTAATCATTTAAAAAAAATTGAGCAAACATATATATGGCTTTTATTTTACATATAAATTTACTTTGGGTTTGCCTAAGCTAATTACATGCGAGGGGCATTATTTAGGCCATATTTGAAATTTTTTGGCTGATATATATTAAGGTCATTAAATTAATGGCCCAACTTGATTTAATTAGAATTTTGAAGCCCAAAATGAGTGAAAAGCCCACCTTAGTCAACTTAATGATTAAGGAAGAAAACTCTAGGAGATTATGGATGAGAATGCCTTAGAAAAAAGATCAGCTTAGGGATGAACGTTACGTAAATTTATTTTCATCTAAAAATGGAAGACTCTTGAGCTGCTGGAGAATTAATTTGAAAAAGTAGCCTGTGAGGAAGAAGGTTTATAAAAGTAAGGGAAGAACATAAATCAAAGACTCACTAATCAATAAACATAAGACCAATAATCAACAACTAATCAACATCAATCATAGCCAACTATCAAGCTTAGTTTATTTTTAGCATATTTTCCAGTTAGCATAGAATTTCTATTTATAGTAAAATTTTGCTTTTAAAGCAACATTTGTTCGACAAAATTTACATTAAATTAATATTATTTTCTTTCATTATTCTTGAGCTCATTTTATCTTTCAAGTTTTGTTATAATCTTTGTAAAATCCAAACAAATTATGGTAAAGGAGTTTAGGATTCACAATTGTTTGAAAAGAAGTCAAGTTTTCTTTGAGGAATTTCTCTTCTGGCACGCTTGCACAAAATAGCCAACAATCTTTTGGAAAAACCCAAAAATTAGAAAAACAAATACCATCAAAATTTGATAGCATGATCACTCCATGGCAATGGAATTAGTATATATAAAATTCTATGTATACGCATTGATAATGAGAATAAGAATTTGCTATACAAGAGAAAAGAAGCTAGGTTGCCCAACAAGTATTGGTTTGACATAAGCTATCAGTAAAACATAAAATAATAATAATAATAATAATAATAATAATAATAATAATAATAATAATAATAATAATAATAATAATAATAATAATAATAATAATCTTTTAATTTCATTCACAATTTTAAAATAACTTGAAGTCTTACAATTGTTGTAAAAAAAAAGTCTAACAAATTAAATTTAATATTATAGTCTAGATATTTATCTCCATTTTTCTTTTCAACAAATCAAGTTTAATGTCATCATCACATGCAAAAAATCTTTCAACCAAATGCTCATTATCATTCAAAAAGTCAAGGGCATTCATCAACTCCCACTTCTCCAATATTCACTCTTAACCTGTAATAAACAATTTAAGATATTAAAAAATGTAAGCTTCTAATGCATTCTCTTCCTCAAATTTGATAAGAAACTGCAACTTTAAACTAGTTCTAATGCATTGATGGTTTCTAGTAAACCTATTTATATGCATGTGCATGCATCTTCAACACCAAGTATGAATCTTTTCATATGAGCAACTCATATGAATGAAATAAAATGACATTTGATGTCCTAAACAAATGGTTAAAAGTTTATGGGTTCATAAGTACTAAAGGAGTTCAGTTTATGTTAAATGAAAGTCCCTTTTATGCAAATGGATTTAATGCCTATTGGCTCATGTATTTTGCAATGGATAGTTCTATGAGAAACAAAGCTTTTAATGATGATTAGGATAGAGCTCTACAATATTCTCTTGGCTCCTACAATAAAAAAGCCTTTTAGGTTGGTTAGTCTTTAATCTTCTTACACCTAATTTTTCACTACTTGTACCTTTTCTTTTTTCATATTTTTCCTCTATTTCTACTCTACTTTATTTGATAAAACTTTGTTGCAACACTATGCTTATTTATTTATTATTTATAGTATGTCTTATTCAAAATTTTATGTGATTCTAAAGTCTAAATTCCATGATGGCTAATGTATTTAGTTATATTATTTATTATGTGCTACTAAACAAATCAAAACTAAAAGAGATAAATTAAACAGCCACAGACAAACCTGGTTTCTACAACATATGTATCATAAATTCAGAACTAGCAGATAGAGCAACATATTTATTAAACAGAATGAGAAGCAAGTTAAGAAGTAGCCAAACTGATAATGTTAAAGCTAAGCATTAATATGTTAAAAGTCTATACGAAGACTTAATATGATCCCACAAACCAATTAGCTTGTTTCACTAAAATAAAATAATAAAAAGAATAAGAACAATAGTAAGAACATATGTTAGAGTCTCCACTAACCTCATTATATAAGAGCTTGGAATATGAAACCCAACTTGAAATCTTGCAACCTGAACAAACGGGTTTTCATGTTATGTTCCAATTAACATCCGTCATCAATCTTTGAAGTAAAAGAACACAAGCCAATAATAAAACTAAAGTTAATGTTACAAAAGTGTTGTGTATATCATTTTTTTTTTCATTCTAAAAACAATCATAATAATCCAATAAAAAATGTATCAATGCTATAACTTATTTCTATTAGGCAATTCATCAAACTGTTTAAAGGCACATGTAAGGATTAGTTAAAATATTTAATTTTCTAAGAAAAATAAAGATAATTAATTGTAATATCCCGTGTTTTTAAAAATATTTTTACACTATACCGGGATATGCAGTGTTAATAATTTATGTACATTATATGATATTTTTACGAGTTAATATGTATTTAAAACCTATTTTAATTACTGTGTATTATTTTCAGTGTTTTACGTAAAATTTTCCCGGGACTTGCATTTTCGGGGAAATTTTCACGTAAACAATGTATTATTAATTATTTTAAATGTATTTACGGACTTGCATGAACTCATACATATTTTTAAATTATTAAATAAAGCCTGTGTGTGTATATTTATTTAATTAGGGTTTATTATTTCCCTAATATTTTATTAAGTATTTAATTGTTTTATTGTTATTTAATTAATTTTATTTAGTATAAATTATTAAAATATTAAATTTTATGTGTGTGGTGTATATTTGATGTGTGTAATTTAATATTATTTTAATATATAGTATAAAGTATATATATATACATATATTTGTCAAAATTACAAAAGATTTGGAAAATTAGAAAACTGCCCCCCGACTTCTTCTTCTTCCTCCCGATCCTTCCCCTTGCCGTCCGAGCGTCTGTCACGCCGTTTCTTCACTGTGGGTGTGCCGTCCGGTGTGCCACCGTCTTTCCCGACCAATTTCGCCGCCTGAGCAGGCCGTTTCCGGCGTCTGGATGTCGATTTTGGCCGGAGAAGCCGAAAATCGATCCACCGTCGATCACGCCGATTTCGGCCACCGTTTTCGACACCGCCGGTCTCTTTCTTCTCCTTGAGCTCCGATGAGTGTGATTCTAGCTTTGGTTTGAGCTGAAATGGTCTAGAATTGCTTAGGTTTCGATTTTGTCAATTTCGGCCTATTAGGGTTTTTGATTTTTTTGAGCTTCGAATTGATTGATTCATGAAAACTTCCTTCACAAATTTTGTTCCTAGTAGCTTAATCTACATGTATGAATTTTTGTAGAATTTTTGGAGATTTTTTAGATTTTTGGGTATTTTTGAATATTTTAATATTATTTTCTAATTTTTGGAAATTAATTATTTAAATTATGAAATTGGAGTTTATGGTTAAATTAGGTGTTGAAATGGATTATAGGAATTTATTTGGAATTTTTATGAATTTCTAAGTATTTATTTTGAATTATTGAAGTTTATGTGATTTTGAGAAATTAGGGTTAATTGTGTTTTAAATTGAATTTAATTGGTGAATTGAGTTTAATTATTAATATTATTGATAAATATGTTGAGAAAATTAATTTTGGATAATTGTATGATTTTTGGTGAATTTTTGAAGTAATTTAAGTATATTTATATATATAGGGGTATTTTGGTAATTTTACCCTAAATTGTCTAAAAATGTAATTTAATTGGTTTTAATAGTTATTTAAGGTATAAAAATGATTTCTACAAAATATTTGGTATTTTTAACTAATTAAAACTAATTTTCGTGAATTATTTTCAATTATATATATAATATACGGTTTTTCTAATAAAATGAGTTTTATTCGATTTTTACAGTGTTTTAAGGTTAATTATGTAATTTTTACCTATGAGATGTATTACTATGTTGTGAGGATATTTTTGGTATATCTGGAATATGTTCTGTGTTTGTGGATCCCGGTCGGTGGACTGTAGTTTGGAGTCCGACCGTGGGATTTTGATTGTGTTGAGCCTATTTTTCGAAGTGTATTTTCTTTGCAGGGTCGGCTCTACTCTTTTGAGTAGAGAGATGTCCGTTTTATAGGGGAGGTTCTGCCGAATTTTCGATAGAATTCTCGTAAAACGTGATGTCCAGTCGAACCCTAATTCTGTTTTCGTATTTTAATACTCTAGATTGAATTCTAGGATTTTTATTAGGGTTATTCTGATATCGGTTATTTATTTCTTGTTTAGTTGCGCCGAGACCGAGGGCTAGTGGACCAGGCCCATCGGACCTGTCTCGTGGAGCGCATTAGGTGAGTTACTATATTATATATATATGCTTAGGATGCATGATTTAGAAATGCATGTTTTATGTTGATTAAATATGCATAAATAATTTGATTATTTCTTAAGTTTACATTAAGTATATTTTTGGTTTATTTTTGGTATATAATAAATTATATACATGTTTTATTAATAAAATATATTTAAAATGTTTTTAAATATATTTTTAGTTTAATTTATGATTTTGATTGGATTTATTTGATATATATATATACTCGAAATATACCTGGTTTATGTTTGGTATATTTCCGGTATATATATGGTTTATATTGTTGTTTTATTTAAATTCATGCATCATTTAATTGTGAATGAATGTTTTATATTTAATGATGAAGGATATCGATAGAACGTGCTACCTAGTGGGCAGCACTAGGACCGAGTACGTACCGGTACGCCTATAGTATTTAGGCTATATTACTAACTTATTTGTGGATATTGATTTGATATGATTATTTGATATGTGAGATGTGGTTTGGGTGTGATTGCTGGAGCTCGGTTGACCAAGTGTCTCGGGGCCAATCACACTGGCAGTCAGACTGCTGGAGCTCGGTTGACTTAGTGTCTCGGGGCCAGTCTACTGTCTAAATGGATTAAGTGGATATATTTGGAATAAGTGAACCTGTATGGCTAGAGTGTTGTTTAACACTATTTTCTGAGGTTGCGATACTCTAGGGTTCTATGTGATCCTTCATAAAAGATGATTTTCAGATAAATTATATAAAAATGATTTTGTTGCATCTGTGTGTAATTGCCTGTATATATACATATTATATATATTGTTGACTGTATGCATTATCACTTAGTGTGTATGTATATATATTATAGTAATTCACTCAGTGAGGTCTGACTCCCCTCCGTTGACTATTTTTTCAGAAGAGTTAACTTCTTCAGACCTCAGTAGCAGGTCGATACGCCGGATTTCTTCCGCCCCGGCTTCTTTATGTAAATTGTCTACTTGAGTCTTATTTATTTTATCTAGACACTGCAGTAGTTATGAATTAAAGTATTGGATTTCATGTATTTTATTTTAAAGAGATGTGTTATGTTGAAACTGGATTTGTATTAAAGATTATATATATTTATGAGATGGGATTTTGATTAAATCCAGTGATGAAAATGATATTATGATATTATGATTTTTTTATTTCCGCTGCATATAATATTATTATTGTTATTACTGCATGCTTTATTTATTTTTAGGCTTGCTACAGGTTCCGGATTCGAAAGAATTCCCGTTCCCTAGCGCCGGTCATGGCCCCTGTTTTGGGTCGTGACATTAATATATAAGAAGAAACACATAAACAAATTAAAAACCACAGACAAAAACCCATAACATTAGGATTTAATTATTCAAGAAATAATCAATTAGTAAAAATGCCCACTAATTTAAGAACCCTAAATTCTTAAATTTCTGCTTGTACATAACACAATCAATTTGATAAAATTGTTAATAATCTTTGTTGAGAATCTATTAAGTACCTTCAATTTAAGCAAAGAGATCCTTTAATTTGAGCAACAAGAGATGTTTTTCCTTTCTAAATTGACAACCAGAGAGAGAAGCATTAATGAGAGAGAAAGGAGAGAAAAGTACCAAGAGAGATGAGTTCTTTTTTTCAAAATAAAAATAATCAGGTTATTTTAGTCATTTTAGAGATATAACTTTAAAATTTGTGGAATTCATTTGTAAATTCCACCATTTTCATTAGAATTTTTTCTAGCTATAATGAATTCCATAAATTTACAAATATGGAATTACAAATGAATTCTATAAGTTATTCATTTAAATCAAACACACCATATTTGGAATTCCACAAAATTTTGTGGAATTCATTTATACCAAACACACTCTCAGTATTAAACTTAATTTATTCTTCATCGATTTTTGTCTCATCATCATATAGCATATATCTATTATGCATTATTCAGAACATACATATTTGTAAGCGTAAATTCGACTTTCAACTATATTTTTATGTACAAATTTTTTTACTTGTGAGATTGAGGTAATTTACATTTTGATCACTTTGCATCTTAATTATAGAGAAAAATTCTTTAAAAAATAAGATATAGTTGTATAAAAATTTAGCATTAGTAAAAAAATAATTATTAAAAAGTAAAACATAAATGGTGAAATCGATATTACAAAATAGGATTAAAAAAATAATATTATATTCAATATGAATTAAAAAAAAAGGGTATAAGGAAAAAAAAAGGTTGTTTATCCCACCTAAGACTTATAGAAGATGTTTAACTAGCATTGCCTTGAAAATATTAGCGCAAAGTGCTTTTTAACAAGCACACTAATCCTAAACCATGCACACTCAATTAGTAAACATTAAATCTTACATTAAAAAAAAACCATAGACTCTAGATCCAAATCAATAAATCTTAAACCCTAAACACTAAACTCTGGACCCCTAATCATAAACACTAAACCTTATACTTAAAACCTAAGACACTAATCCTTAGACCCCATAGATCTTAGACTCTAATACTTGAACATTAAACCCTAGAACAAACATATCTATGCCAATTCCAAAAATAGGCTACTCAGATAATAACAAAGATATAAATGTTAAATAAAAATAAAAGCCAAGAAATGAGAATTAGTGTTCACTATTTATGACTTAATTAGCTTACATAAGCTATCAAGTCATTGACTAAAACAATATATGATAGAAATGTTGTTAGAGCTAAAAAATTATGCATGAGATAGAAACTGTCACCTAATCAAAGCAAAAGCAATGTACCTAACAGAACTCCAATCAATTATTAAATCGGTGGATCTATGCCCAATAAAACCCCAATCGAGCATTAAATTATTGGATCTTTTAATTCTTAAAGAAGATATATGTTGGGCTAAAAAAATCTGAAAAGAGATATAAAAAAAGAATAAAAGATATTAAAAAAAAGAATAAGAAAAGAAAAGAAACCTTAGACCCTAAACTCTAAACTTTACACCTTTATACTATTTCTCCTATATTTTTTTTATTACATCAGAATTTAAATAAAGAGGGGGGAGGTGGGTCTCAAACCTGAGACTTACCTTATGCCTACCAACAGCTTGGCCAACAAGTTAAGACTTTGGGGGCTTACACCCCTATACTTTAAATAATACATCATAGACCTAAAACCTTAGACACTAATCCCTAGATCCTTAAAACTTAAACAATAAACCATAGAACAAATATATATACCAATTTCAATAACAGGCTATTGAGATAAAAAAGAACAAAGATATAATTATTAAATGAAAATAAAAGTCACCAAATAAGACTTAACATGGACTTTATATGACTTGATAAGCTATCAGGTAACTGACCTTTTAATACTTGATTATCACATATAAACTATCAGATTCATTAAATTGATGTTACAATGGTCCTTCATTTATTACAAGAAATAAAACTTTAAAAACAACACTATAAAGATACATATAGCTCTAGGAAGAGGCTTCTAGTTTCTGCGGATCAAGCTAAGAACATAGTAGCATATATGCATAACTAAAATCAAAAACAAAATTTAAGTTACTTAAAATTTATTTTGCATAAAAAGACATAAAAAAAAAAGAAATTGAGTCCTACAAAAGATGAAGAAAAAAGAAAAAAATGAAGCAAAGAATAGCTACGAATGAATAAAGTTCTTATTCCTTAATAAAGAGGGAAATGTATAACTTTGTAAATATAAACATAGGATTACTTAAACCTTCAATTAAAATATGCTTTTACATATTACGATCCTATTAATCAAGTGAAAAATATCATAAGTAGAGTATGAGGAAATACTAACATAACCACCAAGCACTCAAAAAAATCAGAAATTACCAAGATTACAAAATAAGGTTCAATATAAAAGGAAATTGAGACACCAAAATAAAATTTAGTTTCTACTCAAAACAGAGAAAACATTTACCATAAAACTAGAAATCAATCAAACAAGTACTAGATAAAAAATATAAAACTTATACATATATCTAATTATAACAAAAAAAAAGCAACATATCCAATTGGAGACATTCTAAATAGAACCCTTGTAGACCATTTATGAAAAATAAAAGGGTTGTGTTGTTTGTTCATTCACCAAAGGACAAGTCCTTCTTTATATTTTTAGTTAAATTTCACCTAAAATGACCTAAATTGTTATATTTGGAACACTTTTGACTTATATTAATCATAATTAGTAATTTATTTTTGAGATCATTCCCCAAATTATTTTAGATATGTTAATAACAGAATTAATATCCATTCAATATTGATTAGAAAATCTAATAGTTTTCTGTTAACCATTTGCATGATCAAACTCCTAATTTTGGACTTTGAAAAACAATTTACATTCTAATGATTTCCTTTAAGTGTGTAGGAAATTGATTGATTATCAAGAATAATTGTTAAATGATTGGAGACAATGAAATACTCTTTGAAAGAGTACAAATATGCATTTTGATGAAGTATCTTAATCTATGCGAGTCCTCAATCTTTAAGAAATAATTATATACTAAAAAAATACAAATTTGGACTTACAATGGTCTGCTCATAAGCACCTCATGAGCCAACCTTATATAGTGCCTTAAGAGATCATTTTTTACAAAATGGTTAGTGCTCCTTTTGAGCTACCCTTATGATAGTGAGGAGTAGAGCTCAGCACGTGAAGGCAGTCCTAACAACATTCAATGGATATTTTTGAATGCAACGGTTCTAAAACTGATGCTCAAGAGCGAAAGTTTGCTCCTTAGGACCATGAGCAGTATTCTGACAGAAATAAGTCTAAGATGATTCAAAAATCAATAAAAAATGTTGAAGACATAATCAATCCATCCAAAAACCATAATCTAAGTTTTTTATCTATATAAATAACTCTTGGAGTTCAATTGAAGTTTTAAGAAACTTGTTTACTTATTAAACTCTTTAGGCATTCAATTAAGCTCTCAAAACTCCCTTCAATTTCATTTCATATTTAAATAACTCTTGTGAGAGTTAGTGAGTGTTAGAATAGATATTCTTACTCTTCTATTTTTTAGGATTAAGAAAATGGGAAGTGAGATTCTATTCTAGTGGAATTAGTTTAAGTGTTTACCAATAAAACACTTGGGATTTGGTTTTTGAGTAAGTCTTGTAAAACTCAAGTTGTAAGGTTAAAAGAGTGAGCCTCAAACTCTTATGTAATCTTAAATCTTATGAATAAAATTATAGGAATTGAAAATCCTAACTTAGGGATAAGTTAGGAAGAGACGTAGGATTATTGAGAATCTGAACTCTTTAAATTCTTGTGTTCATCATTCTTCTTTCTCAGCTTTCTTTCAATTCTTGTAAAAAATTCTTTTAATTTCTATTTATTATTTAATTGCCTTATTCGCCCTCCCCCTTTTAAGGCATTGTCATTTAGTATCAGAGCTTGAATTTTAGGAACTTCATTGCTAGAATACAAGATTATAGGGAGTGAATTACAAAACATTTCTTCATTTAGACCATTCTTCGATAGTAATGACTATCCTCATTGGAAGTTAAAAATGGAGTTATACCTTGATTGTGATTCCATCAAACTTTTGGATATTGTTCTAAGAGGTTAAAAACCACCTATAACTACCATTGATGTTGTGATTTAAAATCTTCAAATTCCTTAGAAAAGTAACTTAAGAAAGCAAGTGATGAAAATTATAAACTTTCTAATAAGGTAGTTGAGCTAAAAATTTCCATATCAAAATTTCAAAAAGGAAAAAAGAGTTTAGATAATTTACTTGACTCTCAAAAATTTCATGGAAATACTCATGGACTTAGGTATGCTAATGGAATGGCCTTATCTTCATCATCTTCATATATTAAATTTGTTAAAGCATCTTATAATTCCATTCATTCTACCTCTAAACCAATTGAGACTCAAGCTTTCAAAGATAATAAGTCTCATGTTTCAAATATTAAAGGAAAGTCTTATAAGACTCAATCCTATATGACATAAAGAGGTAAGTCTCATGCTAAAAAAGCATAATCTAAACATGCTTACAAGTACACTAGACACAACACTTATAAGCATGTTGCACAACACAATGCACTTAAATATATTGCACAAACCTATCAAAATACACTTTGCCATTATCAATGCATGTCTCATACTATAACTCAAAATAATAGGAGACACACACTACCTCAACACTAAAGGCATGTCTCATTTTCAAAGCAATCATATGCACCTAGAAGAAATAGGTTTGCAAATATTGAATGTTTGTATTGTATGATCAAGTGACATACTAACAATGTATGTTTCTATAAAATACTACACATGAATTTGCTTGCTTTGGATTATTTTAAAACTAACCATTTTAGATCAAGAAAGGTTTAGGTTCAAAAGAACACTTAAATTTTTTTTTTGTAGGTGTGCTTGAAATCCACAAGAATGAAAAGTAAGTGGTATCTCGATAGTGGATGTTCAAGGCACATGACGGAAGATAAGGAGCAATTCAACAAACTTGATGCTAAGGATGAAGGATATGTCATATTTAGAGAAATAAGTAATCCTCAATCCTTCTTTATAGGCATTGGAGAAATAAGTAATCCTCAATCCTTATTTATACTTCATGTATTACTTATTGATGGTCTTAAACATAATTTGCTAAGTATAAGTCAATTATGTGACATGAGAAATAAAGTGACTTTCTATCCTAAAAATTGCTTTATTAGTAGTTTCAATAAAGATAAAGAATTTTTAACGATAAAAAAGTAGACAATGTTTATGTTATTGATTTGAACAAGATTGATAATAAAAACATTAAATGCTTAATGTCTATTTCCCTTGACACATGGACATGACATGGAAGGTTAGAATATGAAAATTTTTAGCTTTTGAATGATCTTTGTAAATATGAACTTGTGATTGGTTAACCAAGCTTGAATTCACTAAGTGTCACGACCCAAAACAGGGGCCATGACCGGCGCTAGGGAACGGGAATTCTTTCGAATCTAGAACCCGTAGCAAGCCTAAAAATAAAATAAAACATACAGTAATAATAATAACCACACTTAATGCAGCGGAAATAAAATCATAATTATCAAAATAAAAATTCATATCTCATATATAGATAAATCCTTTGATACAAGTCTCAGTTCAACTTCTTAAAATACATATCTCACGACTTTATAATACATAAAACCCATAATTTATCTACAACTACTGCAGTGTCTAGATTATAAAAAATAAAACTCAAGACTCAGATAAGCAGTTTACATAAAGAAGCCGGGGCGGAAGAAATCTAGCATACAGGCCTGCTACTAAGGCCTGAAGAAGAAGACTCTCCTGAAAAATAGTCAACGGAGGGGAGTCAGACCTCACTGAGTGAATTACTATAATATATATACATGCATACTAAATGCCGATGCACGCAGTCAACAGTATATATATATAATAAGCATATATACAAGCAAATACACACAAATGCAATAAAATCATTTTATATACTTTTATTGAAAATCATAGTTCATGAAGGATCAAATAGAACCCTAGAATATCGCAACCTCAAATAGTGTTAGACAACACTCTAGCCATACAGGCTCACTTATTCCAAAATATTCACTTATTCCATTTGGATAGTAGACTGGGCTCGAGACACTAAGTCAACCGAGCTCTAGCAGTCTGACTGTCAATGTGATTGGCCCCGAGACACTTGGTCAATCGAGCTCCAGCAATCACACTCCCAAATCATATCTCACACATCAAATAATCATATCCAATCGATATCCATAAATGGTTAGTAATATAGCCTAAATGCTATAAGTGTAACGGTACGTACTCGGTCCTAGTGCTGCCCACTAGGTAGCACGTTCTATTGATATCCTTCATTATAATTATAAAACATACATTCATAAATAAATGATGCATGTAATTGAATAAAATAGCAACATAAACCATATATATACTAAAAATATACCAAAAGTAAACCAGATATATTTCGAGTATATATACGTCAAATAAATCCAATATATTTGCAAAATAAATTAGAAATATATTTAAAAACATTTTAAGTATAAATGTTAAATAAAGCATGCAAATAATTTACAATATACTAAAAATAAACCAAAGATAAACCAAAAATAAACTAAAAATAAAATTAAATACTAATTAAACCATTATGCATTTTTAGTTAAAATAAAACATAGATTTCTAAAATCATGCACCCTAGAGCATATACATATAGAATAGTAACTCACACTTAGTGCGCTCCTCGAGATAGGTCCGACGGGCCTAGTCCACTAGGCCTCGGTCTCGGCGCAACTAAACAAACAAAAATAACAGACATCAGGATAAACCTAACAGAAAATCCTAAAAACTCGATCTAGAATATTAAACACAGAATCAAAATTAGGGTTCGACCGGATATCACGTTTTACGAGAATTCTACCAAAAATTCGGCAGAACCTCCCCTATAAAATGGACATCTCTCTACTCAAAGAGTAGAGTCGACCCTGCAAAGAAACATACTTCGAAAAATAGACACAGAATTACATCCACAACCCCTCGATCAGACTCCAAACTACAGTTTACCGACCGGGATCCACAAACACAAAATAATTATAAAAATACCAAAAATACCCTTATATCATAGAAATACATTTAATAAGTAGAAATTACGTAATTAACCCTGAAACACATTAAAAACCGATAAAACTCATTTTATTTAGAAAAATCGTATATTATATATATAATTGAAAATAATTCATGAAAAATAGTTTTAATTAATTAAAAATACTAAATAATTTGTAGAAATCATTTTTATACCTTAAATGTAATTAAAATCAATTTAATTACATTTTTAGTCAATTTAGGGTAAAATTACCAAAATACCCCTATATGTATAAATATACTAAATTTACTCCAAAAATTCAACAAAAATAATATAATTGCATAAAATTAATTTTATCAACATATTTATTAATAATATCAATAATTAAACTCAATTAACTAATTAATTTCAATTAAAAACACAATTAACCTAATTTTCCAAAATTACATAAACCTAAATAAATTCAAAATAAATACATAGAAATTCATAAAAATTCCAAATAAATTCCTATAATTCATTTCAACACCTATATTTATCATAAAACAAAATTTCATAATTTAATTAATTAATTTTCGAAAATTAGAAAATAATATTAAAATATTCAAAAATACCCAAAAATCAAAATAATCTCCAAAAATTCTAAAAAAATTCAAAAATGTAGATTAAGATAAGAGGAACAACATTTGTGAAGGAATTTTCCATGAATCAATCAATTCAAAGTTCAAAAAATCAAAAACCCTAAAATGGTCGAATTGAAGATTTAGCTCAAACCTCAACAACCACTGGTTTTCAGGCCAAAAGGAGCTTAGAATAGGGACCACCAGAGCTCAAGGAGTCGATGAAGACCGACGGTGTCAAAAATGGTGGCCGAAAACATGATCGACGGCGAGGAGCTCCACTTGCTACCACCGTGAATTTCGGGCGTTTCAGGGGGCTTCCGGTGGCCTAGTCACGTCGGAGAGGAAGAGGAAGGAAGGGGGAGGAGGCTGGCAGCAGCTGGTGGTGGCGAAGGGCAGTCCGGCGAGGTGGAACGGGAGGCGTAGTGAGGGTAGGCGTCGGGAGAGAAGAAGGAAAAGGGAGGGGCAAATCGGTAATTTGGCAAAAATTTTGATTTTCAAATATATATATATATACTTTACACTATATATTAAAATAATATAAAATCACACACATTAAATATACACCACACACATATAATTTAATATTTTAAAATTTAATACACTTAAAAATAATTAAATAATATTAAAACTAATAATAAATAATAAAAATATTAGGGTAATTATTTAAACCCTAATTAAATAAATAATTACACATACATTCGTTATTTAGTACTTTAAAAATATATATGAGTTCATGCAAGTCCAGAAATCTATTTAATAAAATTAATAATAAATAATTTACGTGAAAATTTCCCCAAAAATAGTATTCTCGGGAAAATTTTACGTAAAACACTTAAAATAATATATAATAATTAAAATAGGTTTTAAATACATATCAACTCGTAAAAATATCATAATTATATACAAAATTATTAACACTGCACATCCCGATACAGTATTAAAATATTTAAAAACACGGGATATTACAGTAAGGATAAACCTTATGATGCTTGTTAAAAGGGAAAACAATCCAAGTCCTCATTTAAGATAAAATATGCAGTGTCCACTTCTAGACCACTTGAACTTATACATATGGATTTATTTGGACCAACTAGAGTTGCTAGTCTCTGTGGAATGCACTATATATATGTATTGGTTGATAATTACTTTAGATTTACTTAGGTATATTTTCTTGCTCATAAGAATGATGCATTTAAAACTTTTAAAAATTTTACAAAAAGAGTTTAAAATGAAAAAAGGTTTTTGTATTTCTTCTATTAAAAGTGATTATAAAATTGAATTTTAAAATAAATTTTTCAAAACCTATTGTAATAAAAATGGTATTTTATATACATTTTCTTATCCTATAACTCCTTAACAAAATGAGGTAGTTGAAAGAAAAAATAGAACTCTTGTGGAAATGGATTGAACAAGTCTTTATGAGTATAATTTGTCTCTATACTTTTGGGTAAAAGCTATTAACATGTCTTATTATATTTCAAATAGAGTTTTCAAAAGACCAATTTTAAATAAAACTTCTCATGAATTGTGAAACAATAAAAAACCCAAAATCTCATATCTAAGAGTTTTTGGATGTAAGTGCTTTATATTGAATACCAAGGATAATCTTGGAAAATTTTACTCTGAAACCAATAAAGAAATTTTCTTAGGCTATTCTACTTCTAGCAAAGTATATAGAGTATTTAATAAGAGAACTCTAGTAGTTAAAGAGTCAATGCATGTTATATTTAATAAATTAAACTCAATTGATCCTAGAAAGGATATTTGTAGTGTTGATGATTTTGTAGATGAGCATGTGGATGTGATCACTTAAGAAGAAAATACTAGTAAGCCTTTGGAACTTAAAGGTCCAAGTAATGAGGATAATGAGGAGACATCTTAACCTACCTTGAAAAAATAAACTTCGAAAGGATTGACAATTCAAGAAAGTTCATCCTTAAGATCTCATTATAGGTGACACTATAAAGAGGGTAAATATTACATCTCAATTAAAGTCTATTATTAATTTAGCCTTCATTTCTCAATTTGAACCCAAAAATATTGATGATGCTTTATGTGATGAATTTTGGGTCCTTGCTATGCAAGAAGAGTTAAATTAATTTGAGAGAAATAAGGTCTGGTACTTGGTTCCTAAACCTAAACATCATCCTATTATAGACACCAAATGGGTGTTTAGAAATAAAATAAATGAATAAGGGATCATAAAAGCTAGACTAGTAGCTAAAGGTTATAATCAAGAGGAAGACATTGATTATGATGAAACTTTTACCTCGGTTGCAAGTTAGAAGCTATTAGAATGCTAATTGCATTTATATCATTCATGAATTTTAAACTTTATTAAATGAATGTCAAAAGTGTAATTCTAAATGGTTTCATTGAAGAGGAGGTATATGTTGAGCAACTTTCAGGTTTTGAAAATTTTGATTCTCCAAATTATGTTTTTAAATTGTCAAATGTATTGTAAGGATTAAAACAAGCTCCGAGAGCTTGGTATGAAGATTGAGCAACTTCTTATTAAAGAAATGGCTCTCTAAAGGAAAAGTTGACATAACTCTTTTCATAAAGAAATCCAAGCATGATTTATTAATTATTCAAATATATGTTGATGATATTATTTTTCAGTGCTACTAACCATTGCTTGTGTCAAGAATTCTCCAAGTTAATGCAAGGAGAATTTGAGATGAGTATGATAGGAGAACTCAAGTTCTTTCTTGGACTTCAAATCAAGTAATGTAAAGATGGGATTTTCATCAATCAAACCAAATATGCAAGAGACATTCTTAAGAAGTTTGGCATGGATAAAGCTAAGACATTTAAAACTCCAATGAGCACCACAACCAAACTCAACAAGGATGAGAATAGCAAACCTGTTAATAAAAATCGATTTAGAGGTATGATCAAATTCCTTCTTTATTTAACTGCTAATAGACTTGATATTATGTTTGCTACTTTCTTATGTGCTAGATTTCAATCAAGTCCTAACGAGTCTCATTTGAATGCTATTAAAAGAATTTTCAAATATCTTTGTGGTACAATGCATTTATGTTATAACCCAAATTTTTAATTAATTATTATATTTAGATATGGAATTAATTAGTGTTAATTATTATTTGAATATTTGTGAGATTATTATTATTTGTGTAGTTTTATTAAATTTTGATTCATTATTAAGTTTATAAATATTTTAGGAGGAATTTAGAATTTTAAAATATTAGAATATTATTATTATTTTAAAAACTTACAATTTTGTATAATTAAAAAAAAAGAAAAAAGTATAAAAAATACAAAAACAAAATTTTCCCTTTTTTTTTGTCCTTCTCCTCTCTTTTCTTTCCCTTTCTTCTCCTCTTCCCTTTTCTCCTTCCCACCCGACAATGCTAACCACCACCGCCACCATCACTACGCTGGTCAGCCCCTACGCCATCACCGAAAGCTTCCAATTGCCAGCAGCAACTCGTCTCCACCTCCGGCTACTTCTCCCTCCCTTTCCTCTTCTGTCCTTTGTTGTTGTTAGATTGAAGAGAGTTCATTGATGATAATTCTGGCAGCCCCTGGACGTGTTGCTAGTCTTAATTGAAAACTCTCCCTTCGGGTTTCGTTTCCCTCAACTGGATTGGTTCAAGCAACTCCAGTAATAACCTCAATTTTGAGTAATTGATTTTAGGTTAATTTTTAGTTATTTATTTAATTGAGCTCGAATTTAATTTAATTAGGTATAGTTGCTTTGAGATTAAATGTAATTAAGGTTGAGATCTTATTAATTGTGATTTTTAATTATTTTTCTGAATTTCTCAGGTTCGGGTTATTGTTCCAGCCTAGAAAATTTTATATTTTTAATAAATTCTATTAATTATGTAGAATAAACTCTGTTAAGGAAGTTTTATAAAATTATGCATGAAAATTTAAATATGAATTTTTTTAAGGTTATGTATAAATATGTATTTTTGAGAAATTGTTGGAAATTAATAAATTATTTAATTTTAATTAAAATTATTGTTAATTATTCTGTTTTAGACTATTTTGATTAAAAAAAGTGTAAAAATAATTTTTATAATTATTTTCCAATTATTAATTATTTAGTACTTATTTTGGGAAATATATGAAAAATAAATTTATTTATTATTTTTTAGCCTAAATGAGCATTTTATTATTTTTACGATATTAATAAGTGATTTTAATAATTATTTACAATTTATGCTAACTTATTTGTAAAATGGAAATTTTATGCTATTAATAGATTTTATTAGCAAAATATTATTTAATAATTAGAATTTTATTTTTTATTTGGAAAATAAATTTCTTTAATATTTTTATAATATATTTTGGTGATTTATGAAAATTATATTGTTATATTGTATATTTTGTAATGTTAGTTCTCGGTTGGATGTGAAATATAGTTAAGGGGCCCAACCCAAGATGTTGAATTTAGAATATTTTGAAGTGTGTTTTCGTGTAGGAATGATTCTACTTGTAGTAGAGAAATGTTCATTATACAAAGGAGACTTTGTCAAATTTTCAATATATTTCTTGTAAAACGTGACATCAAGTCTATGTTTAGTTTTGAGTTCTTAGAATTAAGTTTTAGTTCGAGTTTTCTCTAGAAATCTATAATATATAAGATTAGGATTTTATCCTAATTATTTATTTATTATTTTTCCTATGGTTATGCCAAGACCGAGACCTATAGGATAGGACTAGTCGAGTCCCCATAGAAGAGCATATTTCACTTGTGAGTTATTATTATATGTATGCATTATATGTTGAAAATATTATTGGCATCCATATTTTTAATAAATATGAATTTCATTATACTATGTTACAATAAATGTTAATTGTTATTGTTATTATATATATATTTGCATATATATAAAGGTGAATATTTATTTGTGTAATTTGGATGCAGATCATATTTTAATAAAATTTTATTATTTTATTTTTGATATGATGTTTTGGAGGATAGCAATAGAACGTGCTACCTAGTGGGCTACACTAGCATTGTTGCGCAGTAGTACGCTAGATACTAGACTATGAATTTTTATTAATATGAGATGTGATTAAATTAATTATTAATATTTGTGGTTAGAGAGTGGTGTGATTGTGGAAGCTCGGTTAACTTAGTGTCTCGGGGCCAGTCATGCCTACAGTGACTTAGTGTCTAAAGGCTAGTCCATTGTCAAATTTGAGAAGAGAAATATTTTTGGATTTAAGTTAGCCTGTTGGCTAGTGAGGTTCAGTGATTAAGGTTGCAAAAATTATAGGGTTCTGCTTCGGTCCTCCACCCAAAAATCTTTCTGCATTTATTTGTTTGTTGTAAAATGTGATTTTGAGCATCTATATGAAATGCTTGTATAAAATATATAAATATAAATATAAATATTATTATACAGATGCTTGAAAGTCTATGTCTTTAGGTTGCATGCATATATATAATAATGATTCTCTCAGTGAGGTTTGACCCTCTTTAATTATTTTTCAAGATCCTTCTCTATCTCTCATTGTAGTTCTTTTTGTTGGACCCTTTCCTCACCAGCTGACTTATGTAAATTTTGAACTATCACTCCTTGTATTATTAGACACTGCAATAGTAGTATGTCCTGTTATAGTATTTTATATTGTTATCAACTGAGGTTTTGTATTTGAATATTTGTATGAACATATTTTATTATGATATAATATGAAGTTTTTTAAAAAAAAAGTTTTAATTCTGAGACATATTTATATTTATGTTTTGTTGAGTTTTTATATTTTAGGCTTACTACAGGTTCTGAATTTTTGCAAATTCCCATTCCCTAGCATTGGTTATGACTCACAAGTTTGGGTTGTGACAATTTAGGACTTCGATATCCTAGGAGTTCTTCCTTTGACTTGATTAGTTATTTTGATGCAAACTTTGGCGATAGCTTACTAGATAAAAAAAGAACTTTTGGAACTTGTCAATTTTTTAGACAATGTTTATTTCTTGGTTTAGCAAGAAACACGTTTTTGTTGCCTTGTCCACTGCTGAAGAAAAATATATGGCGGCTAGTTATTGTTGCACACAAGTTTTATTGTAAAAACAATAACTTTTGGACTATGGCATTGATATTAATCACATTCCAATAAAATGTGATAAACAAGTGCTATTAACCTTAGCAAGAATCTCATTCAACATTCAAGAACTAAGCATATAGATATTAGACATCATTTTTTGAGAGATCAAGTGCAAAATGGTGATATCTTTCTTAAATTTATTAATACAAATTATCAATTAGCAGACATCTTTATTAAGCCTCTTTACGAGAAAAAATTGAATTTAATTTAGCATGAGCTTGGTATTATTAATGACTTAAACTTGTCTTGATAATTTGTCAAATTGATGAATTGATGGTTGGATTCTTGTGTGATCATGTTCTTTGGTTTTTTTTTTTTTGTATTTAAAATCTTTTCTTAAACTCTTATTTAAACATGATTTTCAGTGATTTATACTTTTGGTTTATTTTTCATTTCTGATACTTTTTCAAGTTTATAGTTTAAGAAAAATTATTTTCGGCATCATGTATATATTTTGTTTTAAAAGTATTTACTTTAGCAAATTTACTTCATATACATGATATATTGTATTTCTCATTTGTATGATCTTTGTATTAATTTGAATAATTTATAATTAATTTTAGGGAAAAGTATGGAACACTACCTTATTATTTTATGGTTTTAGAGTTTTAAGTATGTGTTTCATTTTGTAATAAATTGAGTCATGTGTTTTTGCCATTTGATAACTTCTAGTATATGAGGCCAACATCATTAAATAAGTGAAACACATATATTGAAAATCATCAAACGATGACAAATGCAGGACCTAAATTGTCACAAAAAGTGAAACACATACTTAAAATTGCAAATCATTGAAACCACAAAGGTGGTTTTCTGTACTTCCCCTTAATTGTTTTTAGTTGGGTCATATAATATGTCAGACTTATTTAACAACGTTAGGCTCGTATACTAGAAATTGTCAAACAGTGACAAACATAGGACTCGAATTGTCATAAAATGAAACACATACTTAAAACTCTAAAATGGTGAAACCATAGGGTGGTTTTTCATACTTTCCCCTTAATTTTATTTGATTTGGATTTGTTTGGATTCATTCAATTCTGTGTGTATTTCATGCATAAGGGCTTAATCTTTTTTAATATTGGATGGACCATATAGAGTATGACATTCATTAATTATATGCTCATCATATCATACAATGCACTTTGAACCCTCCTCCTCAACCTCCTCCTCCACAAGACTAGATTTTTTATGTGTTTTTCATCAGTTTATTTTTGGTTTATTTACTGTTTAATTTTAGTTTTTTAAAGTCTTGGAATGCTAGTTTATGTCTTGTCTTGTCTTTTTACAATTGATATTTTAACATCATTATAACTCTATCCTTTTTATTAATACAATTTATATTTTGTTAAAATTTCCTTTTGCATTTTGACAAAGGAGGGACATTCTTAAGTTTGTATGTGTATTTAGTTAATCTATTTTAAAGAAGAAAATTATTTTACTTAAGTGTGTTTATAAATGCATCATAACATCGTAAGTATGGCTAGTTTTGTCGTATATCATATATGATAAAAAACCTTGTTTTACTTACTTTGTTTTTGTATGACTTAGCTTTTATAAAGATTTGGTGTATTTTTATTTTATTTCCCTTTATATCTCTCTCTTTTCTTTTTGTCTTTGACAAAAGGGGAGAAAAAGTTATGTTATAATTATGTTTATAATATGCTAAATGCTACATAATCATGTATGTTAGCTAGCTAAAGTCTATATGATCATGTGGCTATGTGATAATTGTGTTTGTGATATGCTAAGTGCCACATGATCATGTATGTTAGTTACCTAAACTCTATATGATAATGTGATAGTTAAATTTGTTAAGTTTCAAATAAGTGCTATATGTACTATTTTTGTGATACATTTTAGTAGCAATACATGCATATATGTTTAAAATTATTTCCTTCATATTGCCTAACATTTTTTTAAATGATCATGTTAGCATTTTTTTTATGTTTTTAACACATTTGTTATGTTAGGCCATGTTTCTTTTTGTTCCTCATATTGAATTTTATGTTCTTTTTATTTTTTAACAAAAAGGAAATAAAATATTAATTTTATATCTCTTATCATGTCTATAAAAGGGAGCAATAAAGAAATATATTTATATAAAAGAATTTTTTTCAATAATTTGCTATCCCTTATATATGCCCATGTTTATTCAATTTCTTTCATGCTCTAATACATGATGCATTTTATTGAATCCATGCATATATTAAGGGGAAGGAAAATATTCTTCATATTACATCTATTTTATTTGAAAGGAGGAGCTATTTTGCGTACTTATTTATGTTATTTATTATTGACACATGGACACCTTATTTATTATTTTATCAAATTGGTTGTCAAAGCCAAAAAGTGGGAGATTATTTGTCACGACCCAAAACAGGGGCAATTATCGGCGCTAGGAAATGGGAATTCTTTCGAATCCGGAACCCATAGCAAGCCTAAAAATAAAATAAAATAAACATGCAATAGTAATAACAATATATAATGCAGTGAAAATAAAAATCATAAATATCACAATAACATTTCCACCAACTGGATTTAAATTAAATCCTCATCATTTCGTATATATAAATCTTTTAATACAAATCCAGTTCAAATATAATACAACATCTCTTTAAATATTTAATGACTACTGCAGTGTCTAGATAAAATAAACTCAAGACTCAGATAAGCAGTTTACACAAAGAAGCCGGGGCGGAAGAAATCCGGCATACAGGCCTGCTACTGAGGTTTAAAAACGATAACTCTCTTGAAAAATTAGTCAACAGAGGGGAGTCAGACCTCACTGAGTGAATTACTATAATATATATACATGCATACTAAATGACAATGCATACAATCAACAGTATATATCTAATATGTATATATACAGGCAATACACACAGATGCAATAAAATCATTTTATATATATTTTATCTGAAAACCACTGGTTATGAAGGATCAAATAGAACCCTAGAAAATCGCAACCTCAAATCAGTGTCAAACAACACTCTAGCCACACAGGCTCACTTAATCCAAATATATCCACTTAATCCATTTAGACAGTAGACTGGCCCCGAGACACTAAGTCAACCGAGCACCAGCAGTCTGACTGTCAGTGTGATTGGCCCCGAGACACTAGGTCAACCGAGCTCTAGCAATCACACCTCCAAATCATATCTCACACATCAAATAATCATATTCAATCAATATCCACAAATGGTTAGTAATATAGCCTAAATGCTATAAGCGCACCGGTACGTACTCGGTTCTAGTGCTGCCCACTAGGTAGCACATTCTATTGATATCCTTCATTAATAATATAAAACATACATTTATAAAAATAAATGATGCATGAATTTCAATAAAATAACAACATAAACCATATATATACTAGAAATATACCAAAAGTAAATCAGGTATATTTCGAGTATATATACGTCAAATAAATTCAATCAAATTATAAATTAAGCTAGAAATATATTTAAAAATATTTTAAATATAATTTATTAATAAAACATGCATATAATTTAATATATACCAAAAATAAACCAAAAATAAACTAAAAATATACTTAAATACAAATCACCATTATTTATGCATATTTAATCAAAATAAAACATATATTTCTAAAATTATGCATCCTAAAGCACATATATATAAAATAGTAACTCACACTTAGTGCTCTCCACGAGATGGGTCCAACGGGCCTGGTCCATTAGCTCTCGGTCTCGGCGCAACTAAACAAACAATAAATAACAGGACATTAGAATAAACCTAACAGAAAATCCTAGAAACTCGATCTAGAATATTAAACACAGAATCGAAATTAGGGTTCGACCGGATATCACATTTTACGAGAATTCTACCAAAAATTTGGCAGAACCCTCCCTGTAAAAACGGACATCTCTCTACTCAAAGAGTAGAGCCGACCCTACAAAGAAACACACTTTGAAAAACAGGCACAACAATTCATCCACAACCCCTCTGTCGGACTCCAAATTACAATCTACTTACCGGGGTCCACAATCACAGAATAATTTCAGAAATACCAGAAATACCCTTATATCATAGAAATTCATTTTATAAGTAGAAATTACATAATTAATCTTAAAACACAGTAAAAACCGATAAAAACTCATTTTATTAGTAAAATCGTATATTATATATATAATTGAAAATAATTCACAAAAAATAGTTTTAATTAGTTAAAAATACTAAATAATTTGTAGAAATCATTTTTATACCTTAAATAACTATTTAAACCAATTAAATTACATTTTTAGCCAATTTAGGATAAAATTACCAAAATACCCCTATATATATAAATATACTAAAATTACTTCAAAAATTCACCAAAAATAGTATAATTATCCAAAATTAATTTTCTCAACATATTTAAAAATAATATCAATAATTAAACTCAATTAACCAATTAATTTCAATTAAAAAACACAATTAACCTAATTTTCCAAAAATTACATAAACTTAAATAATTCAAAATAAATACATAGAAATTCATAAAAATTCCAAATAAATTCCTATAATTCATTTCAACACCTATAATTATCATAAAATACAATTTTATAATTTAATTAATTAATTTCCGAAAATTAGAAAATAATAATAAAATATTCAAAAATACCCAAAATCAAAATAATCTCTAAAAATTCTACAAAAATTCATAAATGTAGATTAAGCTAAGGGGAATAACATTTGTGAAGGAATTTTTCATGAATCAATCAAATTGAAGTTCAAAAAATTCAAGAACTCTAATATGGCCGAAATCCAAAATTCAAAACCTAAGTAAATCAAGACCATTTCTAGCTCAAACCAAAGCTAGAATCACACTCACCGGAGCTCAAGGAGAATAAAGAGACCGACGGTGTCAAAAATGGTGGCCGAAATCGCGAGGTGTGAAGAAATTGCAACTTTCGGCCAAAAATGGTTTCCTTGGCTTCGCCGGCGCCGAGAAGAAGATTGGGGGCGGCGGAGCAGCTGGCTGGGAAGGGCGGAGCTGCTGGTGGCACACCGACGGTAGGTGGTTGGGATTTGCAGCGGTGAGGGTTGATGGGGACGGTTTCAAGAAGAAGAAGAAAAGAAAAGAAAAAGAAAAGGAAAGAAAAAGAAAAAGAAAAAAAAAAAGAAAAATAATTTTAATAAAATATTTGGGGAAAATCACACACCACACACTTAATATTTAATATTTTTTATTTTTAAAATTTAATAATAAATAAAAACAATTAAATAACAATAAAATTAATAAATAAATAATAAAATATTAGCGTAATATTATTTAAACCCTAATTAAATAAATAAGTACACATATAAACGGCGTTTAGTATTTTAAAAATATGTATGAGTTCATGCAAGTCCGTAAATCTATTCAAAATAATTAATAATAAATTATTTACGTGAAAATTTTCCCGAAAATGCAAGTCCCAGGAAAATTTTACGTAAAACACTTAAAATAATACACAATAATTAAAATAGGTTTTAAATACATATCAATCTCGTAAAAATATCATAATATATATACAAAAATTATTAACACTGCATATCCTGATACAATGTAAAAAAAATATTTAAAAATACGGGATATTACAGTCTTCCCCCCTTACAAGAATTCATCCCCGAATTCCAGAAAATAGGATCAAGAAGGAAAGAGATACAGGTAAGAAGCTCGCATCTCAGCTTTAGTCTCCCACGTATGCTCCTCAACTCTATCGCTATGCCACAGAACCTTGACCATCGGAATTTGCTTCGAACGCAACTGTCGAACTTGAAAATCAACGATCGCCATAGGTTCTTCCATAAACGTCAAATCTTTACTCACTTCTACACTGTCGGGTTGCAACAAGTGTGAAGGGTCTAAGATATACTTCCTCAACATCGAGATATGAAATACTGGATGCACCTGTGACATACTCGGAGGCAAACCCAACCGATATGCAACAATGCCAACTCTCTCCAGAATCTCAAACGGTCCGATATATCTCGGTGCTAACTTACCCTTCCTGTCAAATCTCATCACACCCTTCATCGGAGATACTTTCAAAAAAACAAAATCTCCAACCTGAAACTCCACATCTCTGCACCTAGGATCCGCATAACTCTTCTGTCTGCTAATTACGGTCTCTAATCTGCGCTTAATCATGGCGACTTTCTCTGCAGCATCCTGAACCATCTCAAGTCCAGTCAAAGCTCTATCACCAATCTCATCCCAACTCAAAGGGGATCTACACTTCCTTCCATATAACGCCTCGTACGGTGCCATGCCAATACTGCTATGGTAGCTGTTATTATATGCAAACTCAACAAGTGGCAAATGATCATCCCAGCTACCTCCCAAATCCAGGACACACATCCTCAACATATCTTCCAATGTTTGGATCGTCCTCTCAGACTGACCATCTGTCTGAGGATGAAAAGCAGTACTGAAATCCAACCTAGTGCCCATCGCTTCCTACAACTTCTGCCAAAAATGAGAAGTAAACACCGAACCTCTATCTGACACAATGGACACAGGCACTCCATGAAGGCACATAATATGCTTCACATATAGCTTCGCCAATCTAGCAACTGAATAAGTGGCTTTCACAGGCAAGAAATGTGCAGACTTGGTCAACCTGTCTACGATCACCCAGATGGAATCGTATCCATCCTTCGAACGAGGTAAACCGACCACAAAATCCATAGCTATCCTTTCCCACTTCCACTCGGGAATAGGAAGAGGCTGAAGCTTCCCAGAAGGCTTTTGATATTTGGCTTTCACTTGCTGACACATCAGACACTTAGCAACATAATCAGCGACATCCTTCTTCAATCCATCCCACCAGTATAGATCTCTGATATTATGGTACATCTTAGTGATACCCGGATGAACGCTATAGGCTGTAGAATGTGCTTCCTCTAGGATCTCTTCTCTCAAATCATCCACATCATGAACACACAATCTACCACTGATCCACAACACACCATCATCATCGAGTGTGAAATCAGTGAACTTCCTTGCTCTGATATTTTCTGCAAGCTCTTCCAGAATAGGATCTCGGCTCTGAGCTGCTTTAATCCTATCCCTCAGTACAGATCACACTTTGAACTGAGCTAGCAGTCCACCTGATCTACTAAGCTTCATCATCAGAATTTGATCCACCATCAAATGCAATTCCTGGATCAATGGTCTCCTCTCAACACTGATGTGAGCAAGACTGCCTGAGGACTTTCTACTCAAGGCATTTGCTACTACATTAGCCTTGTCCGGATGATATAAGATCTCACAATCATAATCTTTCAACAGTTCCAACCATCTCCTCTGCCTCAGATTCAGATCTCTCTATTGGAAAATGTACTTAAGGCTCTTGTGATCAGTAAATATCTCACAAGTCACCTCGTACAGATAATGTCTCCAAATCTTCAAAGCAAAGATCACTGCAGCCATTTCTAGGTCATGTGTAGGATAGTTCTGCTCATGCTTCTTCAACTGCCTTGAAGCATAGGCTATCACCCTTCCATTCTGCATTAACACACAATCAAGACCAATTCTAGAGGCATCACAGTAAACTGTGAACTTATCCACACTATTAGGCAAAGCTAACACTGGCGCTGTGGTCAATTTTTCCTTCAACAACTGGAAACTATTCTCACACACTTCTGACCACTCGAATCTAACATTCTTCTGAGTCAAGCGAGTCATAGGGGCTGTAATTCTGGAAAAATCTTGCACAAACCGCCTATAATACCCGGCTAAACCCAGAAAACTTTGAATCTCTGTAACAGAAGTAGGTCTAGGCCACTCAGACACTGCCTCAATCTTCTGTAGATCAACTTGGATACCTTCTTTAGACACTACGTGTCCAAGAAAAGAAATACTCTCCATCCAGAAATCACACTTCGAGAATTTAGCATAAAGCTGATGATCTCTCAGTGTCTGTAGTACAATCCTTAAATGATATACATGCTCCTCCATACTCCTCGAATATACCAGTATATCATCGATGAAGACTACCACAAACTGATCCACATATGGTCTGAATACCCTGTTCATCAGGTCCATAAAAGCTGCTGGTGCATTAGTAAAACCAAAAGACATCACCAGAAACTCATAATGGCCATATCTAGTGCGGAATGCTGTCTTAGGAATATCAGATTCACTAATACGTAGCTGATGATAACCCGACCTCAGATCAATCTTAGAAAAGAATTATGCACCTTGTAGCTGATCAAACAAGTCATCTATCCTCGGGAGAGGATACTTGTTCTTCACTGTCACCTTATTCAGCTCTCTGTAGTCAATGCACAGTCTCAGGGTACCATCCTTCTTCTTCACAAACAGGACTGGTGCACCCCAAGGAGAAATACTAGGTCTGATGAAACCTTTATCCAAAAACTCTTGCAACTGCTCCTTCAACTCTTTTAACTTTGCAGGAGCCATTCTGTAGGGTGGCATAGATATAGGAGTAGTACCTGAAACCACATCTATACAGAACTCAATCTCTCTGTGAGGTGGTAAACCTGGCAACTCCTCGGGAAAAATATCAGGAAACTCACAAGCAATAGGAACATCTGTGAGTGACAACTTCTCCACTGAAGTATCCCTGACCAATGCCAAATATCCCTGACAACCTTTCCCCAACAACTTCCTAGCCGCAATAGCAGAAATAAGATTCTGAGGTGCTGAACTCCTATCACCCACAAACTTAAAATCTTCTTCATTAGGAATTCTGAAAGTCACCTCTTTATTCCTGCAATCTACCACGGCATAATGCTGAGATAACCAATCCATTCCCAAAATAACATCAAACTCCATCACATCCAACAATATCAAATCAGTGGGTAATTCTCTACCTCCCACGAGAACTGGACAACCAGAAAGAACAATATCGGTGTCCAACAAATCACTCAGAGGAGTGGTAACGGACAAAGGAATAGCCATCCTCGAAGCTTGCCAACAAGACTTGGAAGCAAAAACGGAAGAAACAAACGAATGCATGGCACCCGGATCAAACAAAACCCATACATCCAGGTAACAAACAGAAACAATACCTGCCACGACTGCATTAGATGCCTGAGCATCCTGCTGAGTGAGATGGAAAAATCTGGCCTATCCTTGACCTCCCTACTGACTGGTAGAAGCTTGGCCAACACCTCTGGCACCTCCTCTAGTACCTCTACCATAACTCTGCTGTGGAACAAGCTCAGTGGAACTCTGATGCTGGGCTTATGGTAACTGAAATGGCATGGGTGCAACACTAGCAATCGACTGCTGTGGGAATCACAGAATCTGCAGCTGCTGATATCCGGAGTAAGGACACGATCTGGCAAAATGTCTTGTCTGCCCGCATCTGAAGCATGTCAGTGGTGTCATGATAACATGGTCCCTGATGGACTCTACCGTAAGTCTGGCATACACTGGCCGCTGATCTAGAACTGCGATCACTGCTGCTGCTCGAAGTACCTGACCTGAATCTGAATGATTTACATTGACCTCCGACGGCCATGTCTACTGCTCTGATACACTCGCTGCTGCTGTCTCTGACTCTACTGAGTCGGACCTCGTTGCTGACTACTCGAACCAACATGAAAACTAGAGTATGGAGTAGCCTGCAATCCACTTGACTGAACTCCTAGCTAGTAGTAATCAGGCATCGCTCCTGCCTAACTAGCCTCAACTCAATCTCCTTGGCTAACTCAATCACAGACTCGAGAGTAAGGCCTGCTGTAGGCATACCAGCAAAAGCTGAACCCAAACTAGTAACATAGGTAGTTACCGTAAAATACTGGTCTCGCATCAGATCCTCTGCATATCTACCCAATCGAAGAAACTCTCGAGTGTACTCCTCTATAGATCGATCTCCATGAGAAATACTGGTCAGTCGAAGACGATAACTCATACGAAGAGGCTCTGGACAGAATCTCCTCATAAATCGCTCTCTGAATTGAGCCCAGGTCATCATCATCATGTAAGGCTAAATCATCTGAATAAACTAATCCAAGGCTGGTCCCTCAACAGAAAACTCGATGATCATGATCTGCTAGTACTCGGGTGTGAGCAGTCCGAGTTTGAGTCTCGATCGCGTGCAGAAAGTCTAACGGATCGAAAGTACCATCAAACGCAATCCTGCCAACTCGGGCATAGAAAAAAGCTGCCTCAGGGTCAGACATACCCTGTTGATAGGCAGGCTAAACAGGCAGAACAACTGGAGGAACAGGAACATCAAACTCAGGCTCAACAGGCTCCTCGTCCTGTAACTCTCTCTGCCTACAGTGACCTGTCGCTCCTCGAGGTCTACCTCTGCCATGACCTCTATGTCTAACTAGCTACTCAGGAGGTAAAACCTCATCCTGAAAAGATTCATCATCCTCGGCCTCAACGACCGGTGGAGCGACACGCTCTCGCCTCCTCATTCTGAAAAGACAAATGGAAAGATTCAAACAAAACAGACTATGGAGGAATAATGCAGAGAACTAAAACAAGGAATACTTATCAAGACATACTCGAACCTAATTCACTACAGTAGTTCAACAGAAAACACAACTCTTAAAACTAGGGCCACAACTCACATAACTAAGCACTGATACAAAACTCCGCTCTGATACCAACTTTGTCACGACCCAAAAAAGGGGCCATGACCGGCGCTAGCGAACGGGGAATTCTTTCGAATCCGGAACCCGTAGCAAGCCTAAAAATAAAATATAATAAACATGCAATAGTAATAACAATATATAATGCAGCGAAAATAAAAATCATAAATATCACAATAACATTTCCACCAACTGGATTTAAATTAAATCCTCATCATTTCATATATATAAATCTTTTAATACAAATCCAGTTCAAATATAATACAACATCTCTTTAAATATTTAATGACTACTGCAGTGTCTAGATAAAATAAACTCAAGACTCAGATAAGCAGTTTACACAAAGAAGCCGGGGCGGAAGAAATCCGGCGTACAGGCCTGCTATTGAGGTCTAAAGACGATGACTCTCCTGAAAAATTAGTCAATGGAGGGAAGTCAGACCTCACTGAGTGAATTACTATAATATATATACATGCATACTAAATGACAATGCATACAATCAGCAGTATATATCTAATATGTATATATACAGACAATACACACAGATGCAATAAAATCATTTTATATATATTTTATCTGAAAACCATTGGTTATGAAGGATCAAATAGAACCCTAGAAAATCGCAACCTCAAATCAGTGTCAAACACACTCTAGCCACACAGGCTCACTTAATCCAAATATATCCACTTAATCCATTTAGACAGTAGACTGGCCCCCGAGACACTAAGTCAACCCAACTCCAGTAGTTTGACTATCAGTGTGATTGGCCCCGAGACACTAGGTCAACCGAGCTCCAGCAATCACACCTCCAATTCATATCTCACACATCAAATAATCATATTCAATCAATATCCACAAATGGTTAGTAGTATAGCCTAAATGCTATAAGCGCACTAGTACGTACTCGGTCTCTAGTGCTGCTCCACAACTAGGTAGCACGTTCTATTGATATCCTTCATTAATAATATAAAATATACATTCATAAAAATAAATGATGAATGAATTTCAATAAAATAACAACATAAACCATATATATACTAGAAATATACCAAAGTAAACCAGGTATATTTCGAGTATATATATGTCAAATAAATCCAATCAAATTATAAATTAAGCTAGAAATATATTTAAAAACATTTTAAATATAATTTATTAATAAAACATGCATATAATTTAATATATACCAAAAATAAACCAAAAATAAACTAAAAATATACTTAAATACAAATCACATTTTTTCTGCATATTTAATCAAAATAAAAACATAAATTTCTAAAATTATGCATCCTAAAGCACATATATATAAAATAGTAACTCACACTTAGTGCGCTCCACGAGATGGGTCCGACGGGCCTGGTCCACTAGCCCTCGATCTCAGCGCAAGTAAACAAACAATAAATAACAGACATTAGAATAAACCTAACGAAAAATCCTAGAAACTCGATCTAGAATATTAAACACAGAATCGAAATTAGAGTTCGATCGGATATCACGTTTTACGAGAATTCTATCAAAAATTTGACAGAACCTCCCCTGTAACATGGGCATCTCTCTACTCAAAGAGTAGAGCCGACCCTGCAAAGAAACACACTTCGAAAAACAAGCACAACAATTCATCCACAATCCCTCGGTCGGACTCCAAACTATAGTCTACCGATCGGGTCCACAATCACAGAATAATTTTAGAAATACCAAAAATACCCTTATATCATAGAAATTCATTTTATAAGTAGAAATTACATAATTAATCTTAAAATATAGTAAAAATCGATAAAAACTCATTTTATTAGTAAAATCGTATATTATATATATAATTGAAAATAATTCACGAAAAATAGTTTTAATTAGTTAAAAATACTAAATAATTTTTAGAAATCATTTTTATACCTTAAATAAATATTAAAACCAATTAAATTACATTTTTAGCCAATTTAGGGTAAATTACCAAAATACCCCTATATATATAAATATACTAAAATTACTTCAAAAATACACCAAAAATAGTATAATTATCCAAAATTAATTTTCTCAACATATTTATTAATAATATAAATAATTAAACTCAATTAACCAATTAATTTCAATTAAAAACACAATTAACCTAATTTTCCAAAAATTACATAAACTTAAATAATTCAAAATAAATACATAGAAATTCAGAAATTCATAAAAATTCCAAATAAATTCCTATAATTCATTTCAACACCTATAATTATCATAAAACACAATTTCATAATTTAATTAATTAATTTCCGAAAATTAGAAAATAATAATAAAATATTCAAAAATACCCAAAAATCAAAATAATATCCAAAAATTCTACAAAAATTCATACATGTATATTAAGCTAAGGGGAACAACATTTGTGAAGGAATTTTTCATGAATCAATCAAATTGAAGTTCAAAAAATTCAAGAACCCTAATATGGCCGAAATCAAAAATTCAAAACTTAAATAAATCAAGACCATTTCAGCTCAAACCAAAGCTAGAATCACACTCACCGGAGCTCAACGAGAAGAAAGAGACCAGCGGTGTCGAAAATGGTGGTCAAAATCACGAGGTGTGAAGAAATTGCAACTTTCGGCCAAAAATGGTTTTCTTGGCTTCGCCGGCGTTGGAGAAGAAGATTGGGGGCGGCGGAGCAGCTGGCTGGGAAGGGCGGAGCTGCTGGTGGCACACTGACGGTAGGTGGTCGAGATTTGCAGCGGTGAGGGTTGATGGGGGACGTTTTCGAGAAGAAAAGAGGAAGAAGAAGAAAAGAAAAGAAAAAGAAAAGGAAAGAAAAAGAAAAAGAAAAAAAAAAAAAAAGAAAAATAATTTTAATAAAATATTTGGGAAAATCACACACCACACACTTAATAGTTAATATTTTTTTATTTTTAAAATTTAATAATAAATAAAAACAATTAAATAACAATAAAATTAATAAACAAATAATAAAATATTAGGGTAATATTATTTAAACCCTAATTAAATAAATAAGTACACATATACACGGCGTTTAGTATTTTAAAAATATGTATGAGTTCATACAAGTCCGTAAATCTATTCAAAATAATTAATAATAAATTATTTACGTGAAAATTTCCCCGAAAATGCAAGTCCCGGGAAAATTTTACGTAAAACACTTAAAATAATACACAATAATTAAAATAGATTTTAAATACATATCAATCTCGTAAAAATATCATAATATATATACAAAAATTATTAACACTGCATATCCCGATACAGTGTAAAAAAAATATTTAAAAATACGGAATATTACATTATTGACCATTTGCATAATCAAACTCCTAATTTTGGATTTTGATCAGCAATTTAGATTCTAATAATTTCATTTAAGTGTCTAGGAAGTTAATTGATTATCAAGAATAATTGTTAAATGATTGGAGATAATGAAATACCCTTTGAGAAAGTATTAATATGCATTTCAATCAAATATCTCAATCTATGTAAGTCTCTAATCTTTGAGAAACAATTATATACCAAAAATATATAAATTTGGACTTACAATAGTCTTCTCACGAGCCCCTCACAAGCCAACCTTGTATAGTGCCTCAAGAGCTCATTTTTTACAAAATGGTCAGTGCTCCTCACGGGCTGCCTCATGATCATGATGAGCAGAGCTCAGCTCATGAGGACAATCCTAACAGCATTTAATGGATATTTTTTAATGCAATGGTCCTCAAACTAATGCTCACGAGCCAAGGTTTGATCCTCAAACTATGAGCGACGTTCTGTGAAAAATAAGTCTAAGATGATTCAAAAATCAACAAGAGACGTTAGAAACATAATCAATGCATCCAACAACCATAATCTAAGTTATATAAACAACTCTTATAGTTCAATTGAAGTTTTAAGAAACTTGTTTACTCATTATACTCTCTTAAGCATTCAATTAAACTCTGAAAACTCTCTTTAATTTTATTTCATATTTATATTACTCTTGTGAGAGTTAGTGAGTGTTAGAATAAATATTATTATTCTTATATTTTATGGGATTAAGAAAACATGAAGTGAAATTTTATTCTAGTGGAATTAGTTTAAATGTTTACCATTAAAACACTTAAGATTTGGTTTTTGAGTAAGCCTTGTAAAACTCAAATTGTAAGGTTAAAAGAGTGAGCCTCAAACTCTTGTATAATCTCAAATCTTGTGAATAAGATTGTGGGAATTGAAAATTCTAACTTGAGAACAAATTAGGTGGAGACGTAGAATTGTTGGATATCCAAACTCCTTAAATTCTTGTGTTTATCATTCTTCCTTCTTAACTTTCTTTCAATTCTTGCAAAAATTTTGTTTAATTTCCGTTTATTATTCAATTGCCTTATTCAACCCCTCTAAGGCATTTTCACTTTCCCTATATTATTGGACAAAACAAAGGTCTTCTTTATCTAAAAAAAATTATACTCAAAACTTATAAAACTTATATATATATATATATATATATATATAAATATATATATATATAAAATTCGCAAAATTGAACTTTTAGTTCCTTTACTTTTTGAATTTTTTTATTAAGTTTCCATCTTTTAATTTGTTCTATTGGATCCCTATAAATTTATTTTTTCTTCATTAAATCCTTATACTTTTATTTTTTTTATACATTGAATACTTCCATCAAAATTTCAGTTCCTATATTTAATATTACTCCAATTAAGTCCTTACAAAATATATAATTGAATCCCTATATTTTTTAATTATACTACTTAAATTCTTACAATTTTATTTTTAGCTAATTAAATCCTTATTCAAAGTTTTTAGATTAATTGTTAAAATCCTAAAGTACATATTCTTGTTTTTTATCTAGTTAAAAATTATGGATTATCAATTTCTAATAAATTTCTATTGATAGAAATGTATATGATTTTGAAAAAGACGTATAATACAAATTTAATTTAAATATATAAATGACAAACATTTTTATATTTTTTCAAATATATTTTAGCTAGTTATTAAAATTTGTATAAATAAATTAATAAATTGTAATTTTTCTAATTTAAAATGATAAATTTAATTATTAGATCATCATCAATTAAAATATAAAGATTTAATAAATAAAAAAATAGATTAATCAATTTTTTTTATTAACAAAATATTTTATAATTCATATAACCTTAAAGCTACAATAACTCATGCATATAATTGATAAAAATATTTTATTTGTTAAATTTATCTATCAATTGGCAAAAGTATGAAAATATTTACAACATTATTTAATAGTTTTATAAATAAATGACTTGTTTAGAGGTTATAATAAAGGTAAATTAGATAAGAAAATAGAGAAAAAATAATGATTTAGATTCTTAATAGTTTATTAGGCCACTTTAGTGAAAAAAGTAATGAAATTACAAATTTATTAATTAGGTATATTAATGTTTATGAGTAATTAAAATATTCTATATATATATATATATATATATATATATATATATATATATATATATATATATATATATATATTATGAATGGTTATAATTAAATTAAAATTGATTTGATAGTTCTAATTATGCAAATGTTTATATCATAACAAGAATTGAAATATAAATGTAGATAACTAAATAATTTATATGAGCACAAGCAACTTATATGTATTTTTCTCCGAAAATTCAAGTGGATTTGTTTCTTAATTTATGTTTTTATTATTGAGAAAGTGTGGCAACAAAAATTAAAAATACAATTAGTGTGATATAAACAATATTCCTTTTTTTAGAAACATATATGAATTTATTTTAATGATTTTTTAACATTTTAATTCTTTAAAATATTTATAAAAACAAAAATTAAAATTTTAGCCTGTAATTTCATTAAAAAATTTTACAAAACAATTTGTTTTTGAAAAAATTAAGGCTCTTGAAAATATGTATATACAAGTATTTTTCAAACATATTATATATATATATAAAAAAAAAAAGAGAGAGAAAACGCAAAATGAAATTTTGTATAAATTACAAATCAAGTTTTTTCCTTCTCAATCATAAATACCAATCAAACATAGATTAACAGTCAAAATAAATGTATTTTTTATACATAGTTCCAACCACTCTAGCAATTTTAGTACAATTTATAGTTCAAATAATCAACAATGAAAACACCCATTCTTTAAATTTTCATAAGATATATACTTTTAAATCTCAAGATTTTATATTATCATAGAAATTTAATTTTTTTAATATTCAGATATAGATAAATGGAAATTAGATTAGCTTTTTTATTTATTTATTTATTTTTCTAATCAGATATTAGTTAATTACTAAAGCTATATATCAATGATCATGATCGTACGGTACAAATTGCCCATCATCGCATCAGATGGCCTACGCATTTTGAAGCACAAAGTCAAAAGTGAGATATACACCAGACGCTCCCTCTCTTTTTTCATTTTTAGTCGAAATAAAATAATAATAATAATTATTAGTATTATTATTATATTTGATAATTCCAAAACGCCGCTTCTTCAAAATTCAAAAATCTCTCCCTCTCTCTGTCTCTGTTTCTCTAGATTTCTCACATTTGCAGAATATATTCGACAATTTTTTTTTTTTTGGTTTTAGTTGTCATTTTGAACCGATTTGGATCTGTAGAACAATGAATGAATCGGAGGAGAATTCGCTTCTTGAAGATAAAAGTTTCAGTTTAATCGATGTTTGCTTAGAGGACGACGATACCCTCTTCGTTTCACCTACTCCGGACCCTCAATTTCTCCATTTTTCAGGTTCATTTCTTTTTCGTGTTTGCCTTTTGGATTCTGTGAGCTCCTGATTTGTGTTTCATAGGAAGCTGATTAATGCTCTAACGCTTCGGTTCTTGATATAAGTTATAAACTATATGTTGTTTTTTAATGAGTTTGAGCTTACTTAGGTCAATTGATGAATAAAGAATTTGGGTTTAACCTAAAAAAAATTCTATTTGTTAAATTATAGAATTCTGCATCATCTGGCATAACGATGCTATATGCAGATGATCGGAAAGAGCATAAAAAGACTGTCCAGGTTTTGGGTGTGCAAGACCCAGGTAACTCTCTCGAAAGAGATGAGCAAGCGGTTCAACAACTTGAATCATTAGAACAAGAGGAGACAAGGAAAAAGGAAAAGTACAACCTGAGGAAAAGTTTAGCCTGGGACAGTGCTTTCTTCACAAGTGCTGGTATTTTTTTATTTAAAAAAAAAAATTCTTTTTGTTCATTTCATGTGTTTTGGGGGTTATATATATATTCTTTGTCAATATTGATATGAACTTGTGGGTAACCAGGTGTTCTGGAACCAGATGAGTTATCTAGCATAATTGAAGGAGCTGAGAAAGGTGAAAGAAAACATGTATTACCAGGAATCGAGGAGGATATACGCAGATCTACTGAATCAGTATCAACATTTACGACTGATTGTTCAACTCTAGGAACTCTTGAGGATGACTTGTTTGGAGATATTAGAGCTTCAATCCAGAAGTCTAGTAAAGCATCCAATTCTAGAGTTTCACAGAGTCCTCTGGGATCTGGAGCAGATGAAAGCAAACTTGCCAAATGTGAGTGCCCTTTTCATTATATTTAATTCAGGGCAGTAGAAAGTATTGCATCATTAGGTCACCTCTTTGCCTCTTTGGTAACTCATTCATCATTTTGGAGTTTATTATTCCATAAATGGGCATTGATTATTTAGTCAAAACTGGAACCAATGGTATTCTTATACTTCCCAGTTTTACTATCAGATGTTCAGCTCTGGTGTATTGAATTTCTGTCAGTTCTGATGTATTGAAATTCTGTTCAATGTGACAACTTGAATCTCTACTACCCTTTGACTTACAATAAGTTTTTTATAGAAACAAAATTAGAGGTACATATGCATTTTCATAAGACCAGTTTTGTTTCCTTAAAAAAGTGTCTGTCCTTTTAGACAAATGATGGTGTAGTGTAGGACTAATCAAAGAACTGGTAAATAGGTCTTATTTCTATGGATGTATTGGCTAACTGCTGCTTAGCTATCATTCTCTTCCCCTTGAACATATATGCATAAGTTTTCGTTCCTTACTTCCCATGTGATGAAAGTTTTTAGTTCCAAATTCTGATTAATTGGGGAACTCCTCTAGATTCTGGTTGGATATTTCAATTCAGGTACTTTGTGTACATCTTTTTGGATAGATTATTTTCAAACTGACATTGCCTTTCCTTTCAGCCTCAGAGAAAGTGGATCATGTTTCTCAAAATATGGATAAGGTAAATCCAATGCTTTTCAGTCCCAAATTGTCTTTAACTAAAGGGTAATCTGTTCATGTTTTGTGAGTTTCAGTTAAAAACTAAAGCAAGTGGCTACTGTATTGTTAATTTCAGTTGAAGACTAAAGCTGCTCTCAAGAAGCCGAGTGTTATCACAAAAGGATCAGGGAAAATGGCAAACCAGGTCTCCTCTACTTCTAGCGGACAAACTCCAAAGGTTTCTGTTTGCTCGATACTTGGAAAATCTTTTTGTTCTTGTTTTTGTTTTTTGTTTTGAAATAGTCTCGATGAATTGTACAATCATTTTATTAATAGACTTTATCCATTCGACAATGGTACAGGAATATTATTCCTTATCTTGGTCTAAATTATCAGGCTAATTTAACAATGTCATATTATAGATCACCCTCTGACCGTTGAGAACATGGAGTTTTTTGCATTGTGTAAGCCTTGTGCTAATTGTATATGTCCTGTTGCATATCGATGTTTGCATAAGAAAGGACAAAATAGCGGTTAAACAGTGTGAAGCTGATGCGGTTTTTGTGTTCTTGGTCTTCTGACTTGCACTTTTTTTGCAGCCTATTTCTAGAAATGTAGAGGCAACTTTTAGACCAGTAAAACCACCTAAGATAGTAGGCAGACCTAGCACTGTCTTAGCAACAGCAGCAGCAACCAAGAGAGCTTCATTGGGGTTGAGCGCCAACCATGTCAAAGGCGAAAAGGATAATGCAAAAAAATTAACTGGTATTTGAATCTGATTTATTACCATTTATACCTTTTATATAAATACAACATGCTTGACTTTTGATGTACTTAATAGTGCAAGCTAGAGGAGCAAGAGTCTCTGCTATTGGTGGTTCACGAATCACTGTGCCAAAGCCTGTGATACCTGTCAAGTCCTCCTCGCATTCTTCTGTGGCATCCAAGAAACAGCTGACAACTTCTTCCTCTACTGATAGTTTGGAAAGCTTGTCATCTGACAGTAGTAGTATCCATTCCTTGAATATTGTGAAAAGAAAAATTAATCCTAAGGTCTTTTCCACCGGCTCAACTGTCAAAACCACGTTAAGAACTGCATCAAGTAAGAATCAGTCTATGAGTGCCCATACTTCACCTTATTTGAAGTCTGTGACTAAGTTATCTTCTACCATATCACCTACAAGCTCTATTAGTGAATGGTCTTCAGAGTCGTTGTCACCAACTTCTACGCTTAATAAAAGATCAAATAGTTCAAGGCCTAGCTTTGGCAGTGCCTCCCAAGTCTTGGACTCTCAGAACCATCCTAGTGACAAATGCTCAGTTGGACATGGTAACCAAGTCACTATATTGCCAAGTGAGCGTGTAAAGAGAGTTTCAACAGGAAGTGGCACGCTTGCTCTTCCAGATTCTATCAAACCTTCAGGGCTTCGGATGCCATCACCAAAGATTGGATTCTTTGATGGGGTCAGTTCTGATTTCACTTTAATAAGTATCATGAACTAGTTAGGAAGTTGTTTTGTCAAGGTATTTCTGAGGCAGAAAAAGTAAACCTTTTTATTTTTTAGTCTGGGCTGTTATATATGCTAATAAGATGTCTCACTTAAAAATAAGATGACAAAATCATTTCCCTAGTCTGTGTTATGTCTAATTTTCCATTGCAAGGCATGCAGCATATTCACATGCAGTTTTATGTTATGCAGGTCAGATCAGCAGTACGTACTCCTGGTAGAAATAGCCAGTCTCACCTAACTGTACCCAACGACTTGCTTAGATCTGGTGCAGCAAATGTTACCCCCAGTGGAGAGTCAAACAGTGTAAAGCCTGGAAAACTTCAACCAGCAAGGCCTGTAGTTCGGGGTGCCAAAATGAGTTATCAGCAACCAGCCTCAGAATTCAAACCTAAATCTCCTTTGCCTCCTCAGGAATCCTCAAATGCTGTGCCAAATGTTTGCATTGCTTCAAGAAATGGAAAGGATCGTCCTGGCACTACTCTGAAAGCTCAGAGTAGGTCTCCTAACTTCATGGCTGAAAAAATTGCCCCTAAACAGAGTGATACAGTAATAAACAATCCAGATTTTGGTGACAGTCTATTTAAGGGTAAAATTAGCTCACAGAGCAAGGGTAATGCTCCTGTAAAAGATTCAGGGATTATTCCCAAACAAGAGGCTGTAAACATAATGTTGTTTCATAAAGGCAGTGAAGATAAGCCTTGTGGTCAAAAGAATGATATTGGAGCAGTGGATATTCATCAGAAGGTCCAGCCAAAACCCCTTAATGAAGGCATGGTGGTTGATACTAGCGCTTTAGAGGGATTTGTGAAGTTATCAGTTCCTGCCCCCCATCTCACTGTGATTGAAGGGATAAAAGTAGCTGAGATTGATAACAGCTAATGATGGCACGAACAGAGTTTCTGCAATTTTCTTGAAGTGATGAAGGTATCTAGACATGTGCCAGGCACTGTTGGACTTCAATCTGTTCTTGCAATAAATACAATATTCAATGCCATGATCATCTTTAATTATTTAATTAAATGTTTATTGTGTAGGTATTCTGAGTTCTGCTTACATTTGAAACTACCTTGTTGGCTAATGTTTATGCAGGTGCTTGTCCTTGGAGTGGGAATTTGATAGAACAGAATTTTGTTTTATTAGAAGACTGAAGGAACATTCAAGAGCCCGGGATCCAAACGTTTCGTTTTAGAAAGTTCTGTTCGTGATGTAGATTGTATTAGAAAGCACATGAAAGTCATTCAAAAGAGCTGCACGTACTGAGCAGTGTCAAATGTGGATGCACATTTTACAATTATGTATCATCTTTAAATTTATTCCTTTTTTATTTTAATTTTCACATTAAATTATAGTTGGCCCGTAGCATAGAATTTGGTGTCATGTACAATTTCATTCTGCCAATACTTTTATGTAGTCATTTACCACAAACTCGTATCGTTGAGAACAAAATAAATGCCCCTCAGTAGAGGGATGGAGCCTTCAAAATGTAAACGATCCCCTATTCAGCATTAAGGCGACAACCCTTGAGGTTTGTGAATTGGTTGATGCGAAGCTTAAGCTTGCTGACCCAGGAGTCGAAGATTAATTCAAATAACAATCTCCCAACACTAACCAATTACCATTTGACTTCCATTTTTCTGATGCCAATGCAACCAATTTAACCAACGGTAAATGTAATTTTCCAGGAGTTTGTCCACCAAGTGAAAAAAGTAGGTCAATCTTTGAGACAGCAGATGATGATCTTGGAGAAGAATTAAAATCATAGATATTCAATTCAGTAACTAGAAATGTCAAAAATGGTTCAACAGATCACTCAAAAACAAAGATAAACATTTCCACCTCTTTGAAATGTCTAAAAATAGATCGTAATAGAACATGAAAACTCCATTGCAAAAGCTTAAGATCTTGGTTTTTCCTTCTTCTCCTTGAAGAGGGCAAGAAGAGATACACCAGAAACCTTCACAACCTTAAATCTAACACCAGGAATATCTCCAACGGCATGACCCTTACGTCCAAATCCAGCAATCAAAACCTCATCCTACAATCATACAATACACAAAGCACTGTTAGGAACACACAAGTCAAATATGCAATCCAACATAATTATGGCACTGTACACTCACATTCTCTTCAATATAATTTAAGCAACCATCATTGGGAACAAAAGCAGCTATCTTCTTCCCATTTTTAATAAGCTGAACTCTAGCACATTTTCTGATGGCAGAGTTTGGCTGCTTGGCCTCAATACCTCTGCAATTGAAGAAATATCAATACAACTTAGAATATGAAGTCCTAAACAAGAAAAATCAAAGTAAAAAATAGAATAAGTCTTACATCTTTTCAAGGACAATTCCTTTGGCATGGGAAGAACCAGCAAAAGGCTTCTTCCATTCATTGCCAAGGTGGGATTTCTTGTATGCCTTGTCAGCCCACCTTTGCCTCCTGCGGTGGGACTTCAGCTTGCGGGCAGCTCCCATACCGCGTGTCTTCCTGAGAGATAATTGTGCAAAACACGTCACGATGCAGATTAATAAAAACAGAAGCCACAACTACTGTCACACACATCAAAAAATCACCAAACACCCATAATAAACATGACGAGGTAGCTTCTCAAATGAACAAACCCAAAAACATGATGAAAGGGTGAACATGAACTAGCAAACAGCAATTAGCATGCAGTGCATGTATAGGGCTATTCATCAATTACTACAAACTGCTCGTACTTCAACAGAAAACACAACATGCACTTCTGAGAGCATTTACAATCATAGATGAAGAAAGTAAAGCTTTAAAAACAAGCAAAGCATAAAAATGGTCCAAGCAATCAATGTACAATGCATAATCATGGATCTGTGAGCATATAAATTCACCCAAATCAACCATACGAATTTCATTCTAAACCAAGAAAAAAACAGTACTACGTGCCCTTGCAAGTGCAGTCATAAACTATTACAAATAACAAATATTTTAGCAACAAATTCATTAAAACCCTAAATCAATCAGAACTCTTATCTAATAACTATTAGCTGTATTTCACAACCATAGCACTACATCTAGTGCTAAAAAAATATATGAAAGAAAAACCTACTATAGCTCAGAATAGACATTTGATTGCGTGCTATTAAACATTAGTTAGCTGAATTTGCAAGCATTTTCAATCTCCAGCAAAACAAAAGTTGAAAATCAGTTCTTGAGACCACCTTCATTTACTAGCAGAATTATATTAAACAGTTTTTCTTTCGGATCATAATTAATTACCCAATCATACAAATTAATCTACACTTTCAAAAACAAAATGACCACCATCTAATAACACTAAGCAGAAAATACCATTTTACAGGCAATGCTGCGACCTTTTCTATAAAACTTCGAATTAATATACACACCCATTAACAAGAACGATATAGTGTCACGAATTAAGGCTTTATTGGCATAAAAGCATGAAAATTTCGCAGCCTTTAAAGAAGCATAAGAAAACACGTTCATGTTCTTGAGCTAAATCTTTAAAGCTAAAAAGAAGCAGACAGAGAGAGAGAGAGAGAGAGAGAGAGAGAGGAGAATCGCACCCCATGGTTGCTGATAGAAGTTGGTACGACGGCGACGAGGGTTTTTACAGGTTCGATACGAAGATAACAATAGACTGAGACAGTGGCCGCTGCTTAAAACCCTAATCGTCAAAGTGGCGGTGTTGCTCTCATCTTTATAATATGGAGAGATTCATGTCATGTCATGTGTTATTGGACTTTGGGCTGTTTGGTTTCGTTTGGGCCTATTTTTTTTTTTAAATAGCAACTTTCATTAATTTTATAATATAATTAAAAATTTTAACTTTTAATTTTAATAATTATAATTTTTCAATCAATAAAGAGATCTCATCCAATAGAAAATTAGACTTATACATAAAACATATATTTTTTTCATAATATTTAAATTGAAGATAAAAATTAAAATAAAAAAATAATTTCTAAAATGTAAAGAGTCAACCCACTTTTTTATCTTAAATTTAAAGATATAGAAATTTTATTTTTTGCTTAATTTTTTTTTATAATAAGACATTTGAGATATAGAAGTAATTTTTAGAAATATTTCATTGCATGCATTTATTTTAATAGAGTTTGTTATATATTTGTGAGAATGTAACATTCATATGATAACACGTCAAAAAAAATAATTTTATTAAAATTGTTTTAATTTTAGACGAAAAGGTACCTTTTTCAAAAAGAAAAATAATTATATATATATGCTCAAAATTCCACTTTATCAGTTGACTACATAAATTAATGCATATTTATCAAGTAATAAAAGTAAAAATAGTAAAGATTAATTAATAATTAGTCGTGATTCCACTCAATATGCAAACTGAAATAAAAAAAATTGTATAAGTAATTGAATGAAATAATAACTAAAAAATTAAAAATAAAATAAATCACATTAATTTTATTTTTTACAAAATTTTTGTTGCCATAAATTTTTAGTTATAATAAGATTTGTTTTTAGAATTATTAGATTAGTATTGAAATATATATAGTAGTGTTTTAGTTAAAATATAATATTAAGTAATTATTGTAATTTTTTTAATGGTTTAGAAATTTTTTTGAGTAATTTAAGTAGAAAAATACATAATATATAAATAATTTTAGAATTTGAGTAGTATTGAAATATATATGATAGTGTTTTGGTTAAAAAATAATACTAAATAACTATTGAAAAATTTTATTTTTAATAAAAAAAAACAGGATTTTTAATAGTTTGAAATATTAGCTTTTTAAATGAATACTCAAATATGAAGGTGGACACTTTTTTAATGGTTTAGATTTTTTTTTTGAGTAATTTAAGGTAAAAATACATGATATATAAATAATTTTAGAATTTGAGTAGTATTAAAATATGTATAATAATGTTTTGGTTAAAAAATAATGTTAAATAACTATTAAAAAATTTTATTTTTAATAAAAAATTAGGATTTTTAATAGTTTGACACATTAGGAATACTCAAATATAAAAATAGACACTTGTAAAATTTTTTACTTAATAACTTTAAGACTCAAGATTTAATATATATATAGATATTGATTGATTGATTTTTAAATTGTTAAAAAATTAAAATAAAACTTTTTTTTTTATAAAATAAAAACTTTTTTTGTTACAACGGAAAATATTAAAAAAATACTATTTTTTATAAAATAAATACTTTGAAATGGAGTGTTTACATTCCAATTCCAACATACAATTTGTCCGAAGGATTGTTCCTGTAATTTAGCATTGTCATTTCACTATTGTAATTGCAGACTCGGAGGTTATGCAACTTAATGTTGGTGGGTGATGTTATGTTATGACCTTAACCAAATTAATTCACAACAAAAACTGGCAACAATAATGATTCAGAAGAACTTGTAATGGATAATACAATAGAAAATATGAATGTCCTTCCATTTCTGTCACCTGTTTCAAATTAATACACAATCCTCCCACTGAAATACCAAAAAGAAACTGCTTAGCTCTCTAACGTATACAATAAGATGTCGTACAATATTGGCCAAGTTAAACTAGTCTTTTTTTTTTTTCAGATGCCAATACAAACAGGTGAAACAAAATGGATATTCCATAATCTCCTCCAGCTTCCTTCCCATATTAACTATACAGTAGTACTCCGCAAAAGAGTTTAGCCTTCAAAGATTAACCGTATCGAAACTTAGTTGCCATCATCAAGCATGAAATCCTGCTAGGAGTAAGAACAAGAACATTAACTGATTACATAAAGTTCACTAATACTGAGAGCAACAGAAAACTGAGTGTAAATCAGAACACAACCTGTCAGATACTGTGTCTATTTCTGACCCTTCTTCCACAACACTCCAATCTTCTTCAACATGTTTCCATTTTTCTTCTTTGGTGAGTCGTCATCCATGTCTTCCGAGTATGGTGAATCCATAGTGCCAGCAATAGTATTATAGTTGTCAAGCGAACCTGTTTTTTCCCCAGTTTTCCCATTGTTCCCAGCTGAAAGCATAGAAGCAGCTGCCTCAGCTGCCTTCCTCCACTGGTCTGACTGCACCTTTAACCTCCTCAACTCAGCTTCCATTTCTGTGTTTGCTGCCTGGACTGCATCGAGCTGCTCAGTCACCCGCACGGCTCGTCGGCTATTCATATCTGCTTCCTCTGTTAGATGACCAAGTTTCATCAATGCCTCTTGCTCTGCAGCCTTTGCTGATTCTGCTAATGCAACAGCTTCATCATTGATTTTACTCCTCTCAGTTTCCCCCTTCTTGATTTCCATCTTGAGCATTTCATTTTCTTCAGTTATGTTCAGCAATTCTGACTCTTTCTCCAACAGAGTTGCCTTCATCTCTGCCAAATCATGCTCCAATTTCTTCAGTTCCACTGCAAGTTCAGATTCTCTTTCTCTAGGCTGATTTTTCTCAACCTTCAAATTCAGTCCCTCATTCTCCTCTGAAAGACAATGCAATTCAGTTTCCTTATCCACCAATTTGGCTCTCAACTCTTCAATATTACTCTTAGCATTCTGTAATTCAGCCTCTCTCTTTCCTGATTCTAATTTCACTTGTTCAACTTGTTCATAAGCACTTCTAATCTGTAATGTGCTTTGAATGTATTCTTCCTGGTACCTTGCCTCCGATGCCTCTAGTGCAGATCTCAATTGGTCCACTTCAAATTTCAATGAGTTTAGTTCTGACTTGAGCTGATTACTTTCCTCATTTTCTCCACTCTCTTGTTCAGATTTAATGTCCCCTGTAGAATCAGCCAATGTTTTGCCACCACTATTAGCTAGTTCAGCCTTCATTTTGCTAGTAAGTTCCTCCAATGACTGTACTTGAGCTTTTGACTGCTCAAGCTCCAAAGACAAGGAGTTGTAAGCCTCCATGGCCTTGATGCCATCTAATTGATGCTTTTCTGCAGTTGCATTTACCGTTTCCAATTGTTTTTCAGTTTTACTTACTAATTCTAGGGCTTGAGCTTCTGATTCCCTGCAATCACTGAGCTCATTTTTCAGTTTTTCAACAAGGGAGAGAGTTTCAGTTAGTTCCATTCTCAAGCCTTGTAAATCAGCATGTGCTGACTCTGCATGTTTTATTTGTGTAGTCTCAGATTCCATTACCATTTCCAGCTGACCTTTGAGCTTCTGGATTTCATTCATGGCAGAAGCTAATGCTGAAGAGTCCATTGAATGCTGCTTCTGTACAGCCTCAAGTTCAGACTGCCAGGCTTTATCTCGATCATGGGAAATTTTGCGCAGCTCTTGAACACGAGCATCCTCAGAAGCAGAAAGTTCCATCAGTTGCTGTTCAGATTCCTCAAGCTTAGCTGACATAGTTAAGAGCTGCTTCTTGGTGTCTTCAGCTTCCTGCTGAGCTCGCCTCTTCCATGACTCAGATGCGTTTAGTTGATCTTTTGCCTTCTTCAGCTCCTCCTGGAGCTGAGCAAGCTGTGACTCTAATTCAGATACTCTGCCGGGACGTTTCTTCTAAAGTTTGCAAGACAAAGGAAGATGAAAATTTGAATGAACAAATAGCAAAATAATAATAATAATATCTTTAAATATAAAGTTATGTAAATAAAAACTCTCAGTTCCAAATAAATAAAAAATGTAGCTAAACCCCTCTTAAGGTTGAGGACATCTGCCTCAAGTTATGCATGAAAAGCGTCTGGCCTCTGACATTTCTCACTATCCCAAATGCTTCCCTAGGTAGCTTCCTTCCAATATGAGCCAGTATTTTTAACAAGTAATGAATGAATACCTCAGTTGCCGGACTACGTGGTGATCTGCGTTCAGTTACTTTAGGACTTTTGTCTTTTGGGGTCCTGTTTGCTGAATTTGGAGATGAGACAGAGTCAGAATCAGTTCCTGGTGTCTTCAGTTGGCGTGCAGTCCGTGGTGTTGTAGGAGATTTTCTTTGAGGCACTTCTGAAGAGCCAGTTCTGCTCGCAAAGTAGGTGGAATGACAATCAGCATCATCAAACATGCACACAAATTAAAAGAGGCACCTACTGCCACTAACTATTGCTAAATAAACTACAAAGGCATATACCAGAAAACTGAATTTTGTTCAGTTAATTTTAGATATTTGCTTCAGAAAAAACAGCAGTATTAATACATGTGCATTCTTTTAAGCGATACACCTTCACTACTTGCCACCTCTTCAATAGATAAACCATGCTCAAATTCAAGACTCGCCAACCACATGGATAATGATGCATCACCAGACCATAAATACAAGTGATCTTTACTCAGGATAAAACATTTCCAGATATAAAGGCGATATATTTATAGTTATTGCTCTAATAGAAATATTTAAGTCTTAGTGAAGAAAAGAAAACAGAGTTACTGAAGGAAAATAGAAAAGGACAGAGTATCAATTATGGTTGAGGTGGATGTATCAATTAATATACTGCATACAAAAGCATCTCACTTTTTGTTGGCGTATTGACATCAAATCCGAACATTATATGTATTTTATATAAATTGTTTTAAACATTAAGCAACACCTTAAAATTATACTCCACAACACCACTAGGGTAAAACAGGCCTTGGAAATGCCTTCCACTAATAAAAGTATGGTTAAATTTTTAAGCCATTAACAAGAGTTCACTTTGGTCAAAAAACCAAAAACAAGAGTTCACCAATCACAAACCATATAAATAGACTTTCAAATTTCCTTTATGTAGTTGTGGTAGTGATTCGAGCACACAGTATTGTGTCATAAAATTTCTTGTGGAAACTAGTTTTTTTTCCATAAATCCTACTATCTGCCATTAATTACCAAAAGTGATTCTTGTACCGTTAATACATGCATTGAAGAAGGCAAACAAAATCGAAAAGAAATAAACTGCCCCACCCAACAAGCAATGAATTAAACAAACATAACTTACTAGCACAATTTACATGAAGGATGTGTTATTGAGCTAAATCTAGTTAAGCAAACAGCATAGGAGTAATCAACCTAAGAATAAACAAAAAAAAGTAAAGCCCTGCTAAGTTATGCAGCAAAGGATATCTTACCTTGCTTTGGGTGTCTGCATTCTATTCTTGAGTAAAAGAGATAAAGGAGCAAATCAACAACGTCCTTGTTGAAACCTCCACCTGACCCACACCACCTGCAATAGTTCAGAGAATTCTTTTAAGTTTGAAGGAATTAAAAAACTGATACTATTATATATGTATGTAAAATAAAAAATATGCATAGCTCAAAAAGGACAGCCACCTCTAATTTGTTTGCACAGACCATAACAAACTAGCAAGCAAATAAACAAACAACACAATCCCTTCAAAGAAACTCCTTAGAAACTACCCCCACTAGTACCAAACAAACCACAAGACAAAAAATTCAAACCAAAGGCAAAAAAAAGTTGCAATCAAAAGATTTCATTAAATATCCAACACATAAGCCATCTTAATAACTTTATATCTAACATATAATCCATCTAAATAATCTTTATTTTCACCCTTTGTTAATAGTCTATTACTTAAACTACAATTACATAGATGGTTATAAGCCAATATTGGACCAACAAAAAGACAAATGGTAATAATGCCACCAAACAAATTACTGTGTATATGCTTAATTTAAAATATTGTGTCTATGTGTGCATATGCTTTGCACCCAACACCCTCATTGCAACTTAAAAAGCAAAATCTAAAAACATATCATAACAACAAAAGAAAAAAAATGGAGACTTTATGTCTCTGAAGATTAGAAGAAAATGTCATGATTTCATTCTTAAAGAGTCTGAGAAAGAGAAAAAACAAAAAGGATGACCCAGAACCCATCACCCAAAGAAAAAACTGAAAGAGAAAAACAAAGATTAATTAAGCTATAGAACAGCATTTTTCAGACCTTGACTGTATAGTACCTTCAGCAGCCAAAAAGAAAAGCTGTTATGAAATCATAGCTTGAGAGAAGTAAAAAAGCCAACTTTGAATACATTAAAGAGTAAAGAGTAAATAACAATTTTTTTTTTTCAAATAAAAAATAAATAAATAAAAGAAGCAGAGCATCATCAAGTGCAGACAACAAAAATATTGTAATAAATTAGTAAGAACATTTTAAAAAAATAAAAAACAGAAGATAAGTATCATAGGAAGCCGTGTAAATCTCTAAACTTTGTTAATCTTCATGAGTTAAAACAATGAGATCTACAGGAAGCTACCACAATAAATAAGCTAAAACCGAAACTGGAAACAGAGATCCAACCTTAGAAAATAATGGAAGAACACATTTTCTACTAATAAATATAAAAACCTCAAGGAAGAAACCCCCAATAAAAAAAAAAAACTTTTTTGAGAAATCTTCAGAACCTAGAAACCAGCCATGTTCAAGCTCAGTAGACGAACCAAGATTCCACATTATCATGGAGAAGCAGAAACTTCAGCAGGGCTAAAAAAAAAAGGTTCTTTGAAACAGGAACTTGAAGAAGCATTGCTACTAGACTACTCAGCAACAAATTCCTAGAACAAAAACAAGCTTTAAAATCCATAAAAAAAACTCATATGTTTCTACAGTCAAAGAAGTACTAAAGAAAATAATAAGTAACAGAAGATACAAAAAAAAAGGGGGAAAAAAAAAGAAAAGATTTTCATTGCTTATGCTATCTGGGTTTCTTACCAAAAATTTTGTGCTTTGAAAAGCCTCTAGCTTTGACGGGGTTGGCAAGGTGATCTCTGAAAAATTTGAAAGAAAGAAGTAAAGCCTTAGAAGTTGGAAGAGGGAAAAACCCTAGTTTAGCTTAACCAAACAAGGTCTTGGTCTGCATTAGTGGAGTTCTTCAGCTGCTACTGAGTATGAGCTCACTTCCCAAGTCTCTTCTCTCTCTGTTTGTCTCTGATACTTGTCAGTGAGAAAAGGAAAAGAGGAAGCATAGGGTACTGTTCATATATTTTTTGAAGGACCATTGGGCTACCTTTGTATTTTATATTTATTTTTCCTTACATTTATAAAAAAAATATTTATTTTTACTTTCAAATAAAACTTCAACTACTGTTAAAAAAAAATAAAACTATAATTATGTGGCAGTAATATTTTAACAATATTTTAAATCATGAATTGAACCTTTTACCATGCAATAACAATAAAACTTAATTCTGTTTTGACAGTTGAAATTCAAATTTATGGTGTTCCGTTAAGTTTAAAATATTATTTATTCACTAAAATTAATAACTAAGTCGCGATTTTATGAAATATTAATAAGCTAAAAGAAATTTACTTTTTAAATTGTTAAAAAAAAAATATGTATCCATTATTGTCCGATGCATTGTAATTTTGTTTTGTGCATATGTTGGCATTTATTTACTCATGTTGCTGCTAATTGAACAAAAATAAGAATAAAAATGGAAATATTAATTTGAAGTGGAACAAGAAACTACCAAAAGGAAACAAAAATTTTGAATAATTTTGAGCTAGAAAATGACAAAAAATATTCTTCTCAGTCAAGGGAGTCCGATTAACAAAAGAGAAGCTTAGCTTAAAGGGATCTTAAATCAAAATGGGAGTCCTTGGAATCAAAGCCAACAATTGACAATTGACAAGCAACATTTTAAAAAAAAAAAATTGTCTTCAAGTAACCACCCACTCCTTGAAAAAAATTACCCATTAGAGCTTTATCTTTAAAAAGAATTAGTGGGAATCTACATGCTTAACTTCACAATCTACCCATCTTAGATGTCATGCATTTCCCTTTTCAGTTAATTATCCACAGTAGTGGAGTAGACGCATGGCTCCCTTCTGGTTGGTGTGTTACGAGCTTCTGCCTCTTCAGTCAGTAATTATCTAGTAAATTTTTTATAAAAACATAATGTAAAATTCGTAATTTAGTCTTATAGTTTTTTTATATGAACATCTAAATTAGAAAACTAATACTCATAGATACATTTGTATGTGCAGGAATGCTTGTGAACGAATATTCTGAATCATCAATGAGATAAGACATGGTACAATAACTAAATTTTTATTATTTATGACTTGCGATTTAATGAGCCACAGGCCAACAGCAATTGAGATTGTAGAAGGACATGAAAGTTAATGCGGGTCATTGTTCCTGCTCACAACCATAGCGTACACATGTGCTAGCTCTGCCTTCCTGTTCAGGGAATCGGGGAATCAATCCATATCATGTAGGTTGATAAGATGGTTAACCGAATCCACTTGGTAGAGTTGGTGCTGACCATAGGTAATTTCTGTATCTACTTATGTGAAATTTCAAAGCTTATGCACGGAGGATATTACAATAGAAGCACATTGATATATCTATTTTAATATTGTCTTTCTTAATTTCTATTATATTATCTATTATTATTATTATCAATACTACTATATTAGTTATATATATATATCTATATAGTGTGAGATTTCCTAACAAGTGGTATATTAAGGATTAAGTGATATATATATATATATATATATATATATATATATAGTCTGCCTTGAAGCTCATCATTGTAGAAAGACTAATTCATAGGCTATTAAGATCTAATTGTGATCCTATTTGTGCATAAATTTTCAACTTTGGTCTTTCTACACTTCTGAAAATGATTTGGGATTATCTGTTTAAGATATCTTTTTTTTTTTTTTTTTGCCATTATTATAAAGAAGATAGGATTCAATTTCAAATAGGATCAAATGTACCGTAATACGTTGATTATCAAACTAATAAAAAATGGTAATTATTATTCAGCCAAAAATCATAGGCAATGCCTAACATGTTATACCTTAAGTTGAGAGCCAAATGATGACTTGTCATGCAATACTTAAGGCATATGTTTCCTTTCCTATAATAATTGTGCACTTGAGTGTTTAATTGCTCATTTTGGAGTGCTTTAAAAGTAGCTAAAATGGGCAAATTGCCATTGAAAAATATTCTTTTAGGGGCCCAATAATTGGGAGGACTAAACATGTTTGGATCACAATCATAACACCTTTTTACTTTTTAGCTCTCAAGTCCCACCCGCTCCTCTCCATCTCTAGTCAGAGCATAAAGTATAAAAATGAAATGCCATTAGGGTTCAAAAAAGTTTAAAAATAGTTCTCCCTTGGATGAATATTATAAAATTATATTATAAGTTCAATCCCGCTCTCATAATATCTCAGCTGTTAAAAAAAAATTAAAAATGAGGATGTCATATGTTCACCAAAAGAAAAAAAAAAAGTGCTTGCTTTGTTTAGAATGAAAGCAACATGAAATCATGCATAGTGGCTTTTTGTAGCCTTTGATAATTTGCCTTCAACAGCAATCAACCTAAAATTTAGCAAATGCCACAACTCAATTTTGCGGTGGGACATTATCACCAAAGTAAAGGGATAAGTTTTAGTTGTTTTTGATAAACTATAGGCATTCATTATGCAATGTTTACATGCCACAAGTCAACCAATTATTAATTTACACAACATTTCAGGGAATATGAACATTTAGTTTCCTTCTTAGTACTGAAATGAACTAGTGAATTTTTAGTTTCAAATGGATGCAGTGTGTAATCTCTTCTATTACGGCAGCACATCAGATCTAAACATTTGAACTTTAACCCAGAAATAACCTGATCAACAGCATATCCACCTCACAAATTAATCTTCCATTATTCACCAATAGCAAAAAAGGCATAGGCCACTTCTACATGCACATATTGCCCAATTCATGAGGAATTCACCTTTCCTTTTTGCCTTTTGTTGTCAACAGGTATTGCAAGGTGAAAAATGATGGCAACAAAAACAAAGAGAAATTACAGACATTTAGAACCCTTCATTACCAATTTGACCAACAGAAGAAATCTGCAGACTAAAAATTGTGAAACAAAATTCTTGATGGATCTAGCATAACCCAATTGACATTGGACACCCTTGAACATCTAGTTTGCCAATCGTATATGTACTGCCATCTTCAGCAACCATGATCTTGTCGTCTGCAAGATAAGTTTTCATATCCCACACTCTATGATAGTCATCGGTATAGAAGAGCACAATTCTTCTTGAATATTACACGGTCCCAAAACAAGATAAATAATGAGTGATCACCTAAAAATGGTTAAACTAAAATGACAATGCTTCAACCAGTACCCAACCCAATGAGAGCACAAAAGGGCCATTTTGAGAAGATAATGCTCATGAGGAATTAAGAGCAGATATACTTCAGATGCTATTCATCCTTGAAAAACAATTCCTTGTAAAAAATATCACCTTTGAATTTGCTGAGTATCACAACCTGACTTTGAACTTTTGTCCCCTTGTTTCATATGAGTTCTAGCAAAAACACAGATACCATTGGAACTAATATTGGCTTACTATGAAAAAGATAACTCAGATGAAACCCTCATCTAATGATGATCACAAACCCAGATTTCTTGAGGTGAGTTTGTCCCCATGTAATGTGATCTTCCAGCAATCAACTTGGAACATAAAAATGGAGAATCTTTTCGGCACAACTGAGTATAGCAAATATAAAAATGCTTTTAGTGCCAAGATTGCAGATGAATTTACAGAACTGATGCGTAGAAATAAAAAAACAAAAAATTGAGCTTTATAGTTATCTGCTGAATGTGACCTATTGTATTCACTGTTTCAGACTGTTTTCGACGCTGTCACCTGAGAAACACTCAGCTAAGGACCGAAACAATAATAATTCCTCATGGATATTTCATATGATGCATGAAATTTCAGGTGTTCATGAACACTGCATGAACTGCAGCAAAATTACCCCGCTCTCGACAAAATCAAAGACATCAAAATCTATTCCCAGCGTTGTCATCCTTCAACTAAGATCTAAGATATTGTATAATGCAAGAATACAGTCAGAATCCTACATTAATAAAAGTAAGACTAAATAGCTTTGTTACTATATGATCTAATTCCTATTCCTATGTCACTTAAATTTCACCGCTGTCTCAAATGTACCTTAATTGCAAACTAGTTGTTCATGCAGATTAGTTTCATGGTTCCACCAATCTAAGACTATACCTTCAGAGATCAAGCAGCAACAGTCAGGAAAAACCTTCAACTAGTTGTCCAGCTCACACAGGGAAATCACATGTATTGAAACAGAACAACATGGAAACCATGCAGGAAACAAAATCACAACAAGAGAAAATACCGCAGATGCAATTATCCAAAAGAGAAATATAGCACAATGCGTACCACGACATACACAGTATCATCACATATCATATGCAACATAAAATCATTGATAATAATTAAATTAGTTTGAAGTATGCAGATGAGTGAACTACCCCGAAGTTTATTATCTTGTGTTATTATGCCAAATGTTTCTGCTGTTTCACGGATCATTATACCGCAAACTCCAGTGAAAGATGCTATCTTACACTCAGCAACTGCCAGAAAACAGGAAGAAAGTTGAAGTATTTAATAAAAAATATGAATTGCATTAAACTTCAGCAAGAAATTAAAGATGGTTGTGTTTAAAACTAAAATTCTAAAATTCTAAATTTAAATTAAAGCTATAGAAGAGTGCCTGACCTATGATGGCAGCACCATGCAGATCTGCTCCAAGAAGACTTTGAGCCAACTGATTTTTCCTACAAAATTAAATCAAACAATGGTTTAGGAATCCACAGACCATGCTACAAGCACAGGAATTGCATAATTGCAACATTATCAAAGTTAAAAATAATGAATATCTCACCCAGTACTTTTAAGTAGCTGAAAGATGTAAGATTTCCACATCTCATGCATTGGCTTAAAAGAATCAAACCTGTCATGTAAAACCCCAATCAGGATGAAGTTGTATGAGGAAAATTATAAGAACGTTAAAAGGGTAACTTTAGAACAAATAATTACTAAAGAATCTGTTAACCATGACATGCATATTCCTGTCCCATAATGATCACAAGGATGCTCATTCAAGAAGACTCTACTATCCTCTACCCATTTTACAGCAACATCTAAAAATAGTCCAAATGCAGCCTAAAGAGGCTGCAAGTGGCAATCAAACAAACAGTAAAGAAGCATCAAACTCACTTTTGGAGATCTTGAGACAAGTCAAATGATCCACATTTTTTATGTTGCTTCATAGACATGTGCCTTTTAGAGCGCTTTGAGTGGGCTCTCAAAGCCCTAATATGAGAATTATTAGAGTTTTTGCGCCCTTGTACATAAGTATCAAGAAGTATCCAATTGTCAAGTTTTTTGCTTCTGGATCCTTGCATGTACTTTTGAGAAGAATCACCATGTTGAAGAAGTTCATGTAAAATCATGTCCACCATGCTTCCCTTTTTATTCTCAAACTGCACAAAGCCAGGAAAATATTAAGCCACTATACTTAAACAAAGAGATTGAAGCTGCTGTCATAGATATTAATTCAAACAGCAAAGAATCACCTTCACATTAGTTGTCAGTAAGTTCTCATGTACTGGATGGGAGAGCTGTGAATATGCTGGATCATTTTCCTCTATATCTATAAACAATGATCAAGAATAATCATCCACTCCATAAAAAATAAATACAGATACAAGACACCTCCACACACTTGATTGCATTTTCTGCCTAAAAATTAAAAAAGCGCAAATGCAGACTGCACACCTGCCTATATGCATGTATACATGTAAACAGAAAAAAGAAAAAAAATTTAAATCAACAAGGCAAAGTGTACATATGTATCATCATAGAATATCTAAGATTGAACACATGTAAAAGCACAACCTCTTTTAGATGCACTATTGACGAAGAGAGTGGGTGGAGCAGGATGTGCTGGAGATGAGGTCCTATTAATTTCTCCTTGATCTTCCTCAATGGGTATCTGCTTTTGGCTTTTCTTTTGTTGCTGAAGTAGCTCAGCTTGAGCTACAACAAGCCTTCTCTCTAATGCCTCTAAAGCTCGTTTTCTTTGATCTTGGGAACCTGTCTCTGTGCCCATTGCACTGGGTGTTTAGCTGCTGCGGCTGCTGTTGTTTACAGAACACAAGGTGAAAAGCCAAGCCTATTAACAAGTACAACCCAAACCTGATCGGAAATTAAGCAAGCACCCAGAAAAAAGCATCATCAATTACAGTATATACTTCAATGCTATAAGCAATTGCAATCAGAAATCGCTCATCTTTTTATTCGTCAAATGAAAAAAAAAAAAAAAAGGAAATTAGAAAGTAACTAACCTGAACGCACTGTCTTGAGTTAATACTATAGCCGTGGAACTCAACGACCTCGAACTCTATTAAAGTCGGCTGGTGAGTTGTGCAGCGCGGCGGAGCTCCGTCTCCGTCAAGAGAGAGAAGGTAGATGGTATAGTATTAGGATTTTCAGCTGAATTAAACGGTGCGTTTTGCAGCTATTTTTTCCATTTTTGACTTCAGACAAATACAAAATAATAATTTTTGGCATATGAATTTCTTAAGAATTAAAAAAAAAAAAAAATCCCTGCACATGCATCCACCGCACATTTCCCACTGCCACGTCATTTCCGTACAGTAGGGCCAACCTCCGTGAATTCCACGGTGGCGCTTAAAAGCAGTTGACTTACGTGGCAAAATCCTCACCGTTAGTTAACCAGTCAATTCATAGATATAAAAAAAAAAAATTTATCAAGTTATCGTCAGAGCCAACGGTTTCTGTGTCATGGCGATAGTTACAGTAGCAAAGATGCTTTTCCTTTAGAAGGTTTTAATTCTCTTTTTTAAAAATGGTCGGTTAGGGTTTTTGCCTTTTTCTGATTAAATAAGCAATACTTGAATTTCACTCTTCTAAAGTTTCAGTTTCATATATATATATATATATCAAAGACTTTTGCTAAAGTGTGGAGTGGTTGTAGGCGGCGGGAATGGCGGAGGTGAGAGGAGGTAACACGTGGACGGAGGAGTTAGCGAGTTTAATGGAGGAAACCGAAGTAATATACTCATCCGCCGGAGAATCAATCCAAAATTCAGCGTTGAAGCAATCGGAATTTGTTTATTATGGTGATGGTGAGGGTGTGGAAAGAGGTGTGAATGAGAGTTTGAAAGAGCAGGTGATGGGGTTTATGAAATCGTGGGGAGAGATGGTGTTGGATTTAGGTAAAGGATGTAAAGACATTGTGCAACAGAGTTTTGTTACTGAAAATTCTTTTATAGTTCAAAGAGTTGGAAAGCCTATGGCTAAAGTATCGGATAGATTCAAATTCTTGAATGAGTTTTTGCCTGAGGATCGTGATCCTGCTCATGCTTGGCCTGTTATTCTCTTTGTTTTTGTACTCGCTCTTGCTGGTATATATTCTCAATTTTCATGCCCAATTCTTGATCTTGTTGAACTAAAGCTTCTTTCTTTTCAAAGATAGAAGCTAAATTTTGTTATTTTTGGTGAAAAATTATCTGAATTTTTGTTGAAAATCTGAGATATGATTAGATGAACATTCGCAAAATTCTCTTATTTTCTTGCTTTAGTTTAAGTTGCAAACTTGTACGATTCAGAATTTAGCTTAAATTTTGAGAGCAAAAAAGAATTTAGCTTAAATTTTAATGAATATTTGATGCCTCATCTTTTGGTCTGAAATACACGCGCTGGCATTCACATACTTGTTTGTTTCAATTGAAATGGGGAGTTGTAGATTGCTCTTGCTGTTTTTTTAAGACTAATTGTGTATGAAATAGAATCAAATTAAAAAAAAAAAATGGGACTAATTGTGTGTTTTGGCAATCTTGTGGAATGACATGCAGCACTTAGTGTAAATAGCACACATGATAGTTCAGTCCCACCAGTCAAGAGAATGCGTGTACATCGTCCTAGTGCTAATCACATACTGCTTCCTGATGGTAGACGTATGGCTTATCATGAAAACGGTGTCCCTGCTGACAGAGCAAGATTTTCCATGATTGCTCCCCATTGTTTTCTTTCCTCTAGACTTGCAGGTATGCTGCACTTACTGTTGTCTTTTATTTTTCCAAAGAAACGAGCTTCATGGATGAAACATTGTAACTGTTAAAAGTTCCTTTTTTCTTCCTTTCCCATCAAAGGTATACCTGGAATTAAAACATCGCTGCTTGAAGAGTTTGGTGTCCACTTAGTTACCTATGACCTTCCGGGTTTTGGAGAGAGTGATCCTCATCCCAGCAGAAATCTTAACTCATCTGCATTCGACATCCAATATCTAGCAAATGCTGTTGGTGTTAATGGCAAGTTTTGGATTTTGGGTTACTCAAGTGGAAGCATGCATGCTTGGGCTGCTCTCAGATACATCCCAGACAGAATTGCTGGTAGATCAGCATTTTTGTGTTGTTAAATTTTATTGATATACAACTTGCCTTTGTTTTCAGGCCCTGCAAACACCTAGTTGTGTTTTATAATTCGTTAATGCATGAAAAGATATTTATATGTATCAGGAAAAATCTGTACCACTAGCTAAGTTCTTATGTCAGAATTAAGTGGAGAATTGATGCACAGTGATGTGATGCCTGAACTGAATTTGCAGGTGCTGCTATGATTGCCCCAATAATTAATCCATATGAGCTGAGCATGACAAAGGAAGAGAAAAGAAGAACATGGGAACATTGGTCATCAAAAAGAAAATTGATGTACTTTGTAGCTCGGAAATTTCCAAGATTTCTCTCTTACTTTTATCGCAGAAGCTTCCTATCTGGCTTTCATGGTCGAATTGATAACTGGATGTCTCAATCACTTGGGAGTAAGGTTTGTTTCCTGTGGAATTGGTTCCTTAAAGGACTAAAGCTGGTCAAAACATATAATTTTTTTCTCCAAATGCGAGCCTTTTCATAATTTGAATGTAAAATGTGCTGTTCTTCTCTTGTTAGTACATAGTCCCAAAATTTGAATCCAAGTTTCAAATTATTTAAGTTTATTTTTGTTATGACTGAGCAGCCTTCATAAATTTGAATGTAAAATGTGCTGTTGTTCTCTTGTTAGTACATAGTCCCAAAATTTGAATCCAAGTTTCAAATTATTTAAGTTTATTTTTTGTTATGACTGAGCAGCCTTCATAAACCATGCCTGATTATAAAGAATGTACTTATTGTAATAATCTGCATAACAAAGACTTGGCACACATTCAGGATGAAATTCTGATCGAGGAGCCAACATTTGAGGAATTTTGGCAAAGGGATGTGGAAGAGTCAATTCGCCAAGGGAGTACAAAACCATTTATTGAGGAAGCTGTACTTCAGGTATCAAACTGGGGTTTTAGCTTGACAGATCTTCAGGTTCGGAAGAATTGTCAAACAAAAGGCATTCTTCTTTGGCTCAGATCCATGTACAGTCAGGCAGACTGTGAATTGACTGGATTTCTTGGTCCTATGCACATATGGCAGGTTTGGACACATCTTCTTGAATTTGCTGCTTTATTGTCCTGCTTTATAGACTGCTCATGGCAACATAACATTTTCAGAGAAAGGCAAAATTTGTATGTTTTTCAGTGTCACAATACAATGTCATATGATTATTAAATTTTTCTCTCATTTTTAGCATTTTAGGACTGCATAGAATCTCTCTTTCTTCTTACATGTGTGCTAAAGAGAATTTGACAGTATTGAGGCAAAACAGCAAACATTCAACCATTTAAGCATTCAAATGCTGTCCATTGTACAATGTAACTTGCAGTGAAGAATTAGGGTAGTCCTCCTTTCCATCTTTCTCTGCCACTTTAACTCTCCTTATAGAACAGGTGTCAAATTTGTGCTGTCCTTATTTTTATTTATATTCGTATCGAAGCATTTTTTTTTTTATACTTTTGAATTTGTTCTAGTTGTTGTAATATCCAATTGTTTGCAAAATTTAAAGAATGTTCCCTTTTGTAATTTCAATAATTTCATTACTTCTGAACAGGGGACAAATGACCAAGTAGCACCACCATCAATGGCCGAATACATAAGCCGGGTCCTGCCTGGCGTCGTATTACATAAGCTTCCAAATGAAGGACATTTTTCTTTTTTCTATTTTTGTGATGAATGTCATAGACAGATATTCTCTACTCTTTTCGAAGAACCTCTAGGTCCTTTTGACAAGACGGTGGAAATGGATGAAACTTCATTGGAAGGAGAGATGGGAGAAGTATCATCCATTACTTACTGATTCTGCCATGGAGTGATGATACTTGACTATAGATAAACTCACTTTTCTGTCTTTTTTGTCAATTTCTGTTGTAAATACCATAGCCACGGGTTGCTCCTAAGCTAAGTGGAGCATCAAATGAAATTATGAGATGTTCTTTTCCAGTTACTAGGAGAATAGGTCGAGGAAAGCGGTTAAAAGTGAAGAAGCTTCACATCTCAGTTAAAGGTTCCATTTCTTTATGTAGGTGAATTCCCATTAGCCTACGATGATGTCGTTTTATTTTTGTTTCCAAGTTTCACCTCCTTGATAATTAATTAAAATAGTGATCACTTGTACTTAGCATTGGAGGCGATGTCCCTTTTGATAAGACTCCAATGGAGCTTGTGCGGTTGAATTCTGAGAAACGGTGTTTATCCCTAGAAGTGAAGCACTGGGATTTCTGAGTAAATGTTTTTGTTCTCAATTTCTTGGTCAGCTGTTGTAAGAAGTGTTTACTAAGGAAAGATGACAGAAATTTCTGTAAAGCAGAGCCCGATGTTATGGCAAAGTATTTGGACTGATTGCTTGTGGAAGTGGACATCCCTATTATTTTTGGTCCTCGGGTAGATCTTAGGAGAAAGAGATTTGGTCTATTAACAGTGCCATGTGCGCAAAATGTTCATGTTTTGTTCCACAAAGTGTGAAGCATATGCATTGGTAAGATCAGTCAACGACTAGGGAATTGAAATCTCTTGGTAAATCTAATTAAAAAATAGCTCCATGATATTTGGTACATTTTTTATTAGAGACTGCTAGATGAACTTGCCTTGAGAATGAAGCAAAATTCTCAAACGGAGGAAGACAATTTGCCAAATTGTGGCGGTGCATAAGATGTATGGAATTATGCGTACAATTGCAAGGATATCTGTTCCTTGGTTTGACAAAGAAAGTAGTATTAAGGTAAAAGTGATGTCAACATGAATTCAATGAATTTGATGCGGTCGAATACACCAATGTGACTCCTATAGTAACACGTCGAACAAATATCCTAATTTCTAAGTATTCAACATGAGTTTGTGTGTTCCTCCAAAAAAAAAAAAAAAGAGTTTGTGTGGATTCGCTCCTTTACTGTTGCAGAATGATCCAAAAGTCGGAACAGAACAAGTCGATGGCATCAAAATGTAGACCCACCATCCTTTAGTTTTCCGAGCATGATGTCTTTTGCCTCATTTATCTTAGAAGCAAGGTAATGGCTACCACCTGCATCTGGATGGTTTGCAATCATCATTCTCCGGTGTGCTTCCTTCACTTTATCCATTGGAGTGCTTCCTCCTCTCAGAAGGGAAAAAACAGTGAGAGAATTAAGCAGAGCACATGTAGAAATAAGGAGAAGCAAAATGTACATCCAGGCAGACGTTAAATTTGCAACTACAGAGCAGAACTTCACTCACTCATTCACTTGGCAGATGTATCTAAATATATGAAAGTGTAGAATTAGCATTCTTATTTTGAGAGGTGTGCAGATCAAGAAGTTAATCAAGCTAAGTATATTCTGAAATTGAGTCCCTGACTGACTTCCACACGCTTCATCGACTAATCTGGTAAGTGCATATACTAATAGCTAGGAATTTCAATGTGATAGCCAAGATTTTTGACCGATTGCAAGGGGTAAAAGCAACAGCACGCCCTCAGTGCTCAGTGTTCTCCTCATTGGAGACACTCATCTATAATAAAGTAATGACTTTTACATAAAAAATGTTCAAAACACAACAAATAAAAGGTACCTAATTCCCAATATTAGAGTTGCCTCCCTCTTTGTCATGGAAGGTTGAAAACCACCATCGTAAAATCTGCGTAACGTTGCTGTTGGTGGTCTCGCCTTGAACGCATTCCAAGCCTGGATGCAGCATCTGCCAGCATAGGCAGCAGCAGCAACAGCAGCCCCTGCTATAATAGATTCAACCTAACACAAATTGCAGCTAAAGCTCATTAATGACACAAACACACACACAGACCCTTTTGTTTAATTCTTTTTTTCGCAGCATGATCATATAACCTCTACGTCATTAAAGATCACTATTGCAACATTACAATAATCATCGAAATTTCGAAATCCCCGTGATTTTGATTAGCGCAAATTCTCTATAAATCAGCTGAAAGAGGTTAAGAAAATAATAGAACGAAAAGCATGAAGATTCAGAAATAACGAAAACTATGAAGAATCAAACTTTCTGTAAGAACGAAATTTCACAGTCCCTTACCATATCTGCGACGTGGACGAAGAGCTTGGAGAAGAAGAAATAGAAGAAACGGAAACACCGATAGAAGAAACCTTAAGAGGTTTTGAATGAGGGGCTGGCCATATATATATATCTATATATATATATATATATCGGTTAAGTTCAATATTTACAAATATATATATATTTTTATGAATTCATTAAATAAAAAGCATAAGATAATTTTGTTTTTGTTCGAATAAAATCTGTATATAAATGAGAACTATATTATATAAAAAAAATATAAACCTATTCATTATTTATTTTATTAAAAATATTTCAAAAAAATTGCAAAAACAGAAAAAAAAAAAAAAAAAAAAAAAAAGGCAAATGAGATTTTTATAGGTAGACTTTGAAAGGTGCTTGTTGCTCAAGCCAAACATTGTCAAAAGTTTGACAAGTTCTTGTACCACACACCTGTGAACTGTAACTAATGCAAACACAACAATGTTAAGGATCTGTTTGGCAATAAAAAGAATTGTTGATGCAGTGCCAATGGAGAAATCAATAATGCCTGTAGGAGTAAACCTATAGGTACACGGCAAGGAGCAACCGTTACCAACAAAATTTTTCATGTCGCTTGACATACCAAAGCCTGAGTCAGTCAGGGTTTGTACTTCTAACAAATTAACACATAAATAAACAGAGAAAAAACACATCACGTTCCCTAATCCATTGCTAGAAATCAACTTAACAAAGTCGCTCTCAGTATCATTATTGCCAGTGCTTTTTGAAGATAAAGCTTCTAAACTAACTCCCCATTACTGCTGCAGGGTAGGCTAGCTGAATGGAACTTAAAAAGAACGCCCTCAATGTTGGTTTTCTTCTGAAGCAAGGTATGACTGCTGCCTTTAGCTAGATGGTTTACAAGCATCACCTTCAGGCAAGACAACATGATCAGTTTCATGCTTTGGTTCACTACTATCTGTGAAACCCGAAGCATCTTGACACCTAAAACTGTGCCATGAAACTGCTGCTCTACGTTTGCCCCTATTGACCCAGATCTTGCTCTGGGGATTCCACTTCTGGATCTCGCTAAGAGAGAATGTGCTTTTACGTTCATCTTTCTCTCTTATTTGCGAAGCGAAAAAGGCAGGCTTCGCCCCAGCTACTGCTATCCTTGGAAGATTAAGCAAACCACCATGGGAAAAGCGTACAGTTGCCCTTTTGGCCCTTGGAATGGAAAAGGCGGACAAGAACATTTCTCTCACACAAACTTGTTTGCTTTCTGCACCCTTAATAGTAGATAGACTCTTTAACCCAGGAGACATTGCAGTTTGAAGGCCTACCACTGCATAATTGCCAGTTTGTCTAGAAGGGGAGCAGGCTATCTTTCTTTGATCCACTTCCCTAGATATGGAGGCCAGTGAAAACAGGTTACGAGTAGCGGTTATAGTGGGTTCAGGAATATTGCAAGGTGGAACAAACTTTTCAATTGCTTTGCATTTCTTTAGGAAGTGAACATGTGCACCCTCAACCCATCGCACTAGAGCAATTCGAGAGGAACGATTTGGGTCGTACTCTATCCTTTCTATAATGCCCATAGATGATGTGCTTCGTTTCATATCAATTCTTCGATACAATCGCTTTGCTCCACCCCCTCGGTGAAAAATTGTAATTCGCCCTGCAGAATTCCTACCAGCAGTCTTTCCTACACTTGAAGTCAATTTTTTAGGAGCTCCAATTACTTTAACTGTTGAAGTACTTTCCCTGCAAAAAAAAAAAGAACAAAGTTATAAATTAATAAATCAGCAAGGATAACTAAGGGAAGGGAAACTGCCAAACCTTGTTGATGTATGCATGTTATGGCATATAGAAGAATCCATATAAACAGCTTTTGAGTACCATCAGATCATATATGATCATCAACTTTTTGTACAAAGGAAAAAACATCTTGGTAATATTACTTGAGCAAATTCTATCAAATTTTCACCTTGTGAACAAAATCATTTTTGCTATATCTAGTTCTACAATAAAATGAACACTTTCAGTTAAACTTGAGTCCATATTCATTAGGTTCTGTTCTGAGACAAAACTTCAAACAGGCTGCATTGGCATGTCAAATACGTATGAGTAATTAAGAATACTTATCTAAAAGCAATGATAATGATGATGATTATCTTCCTAACCTCATGCGTCATGATGCTGAACGTATTACAAGGGATGCAGCAATGACAATTCCAGGTGAAGAACAAGAACAAAGATTCAAGCTAACTGAGTTGATAACTGTACCAATTCAAGAGATTAGGATCTAAAAGGAGTAACAATTAAATTTTCTCATGTGAATTTTATTTGGATTTGAGAATTAGAGATATTGGGATATGATAAGGGCAATAAATACAAGCTTGAGCATGTTCAAGCAGCAATAATAATGATTTGAACTCTAAGAAGTTCTAGACTCCATCTAAGTCTCATTCGATCCCATGTCCATCAAACATGAGAACCATATGCTCAGTTTGCTAAAAAGAAAAATTTAAATTGTATGATGAACCTGTCGCTAAACGTGATTCATTTTCCTTTCCCAGGGAACTGCTAAACAATACAATTTCAAAACAAAATGAAGCACCCATAGAACCAGAGCAAGAAAATGAAGGTATGAAAACATAAAACATTAGGAAAGGATATTCTATTTCTTTGCACAATATTTTCTGGAAAAAAATGGCTATCACTGCTTTTCATCAATCATATGACTTGAGGTATCAGCTTATTGAATACAATGGGCATTACTGCTTTTAGTGGGTTCAGTGTATTCTATAATCACATATACCATGCTGTAAATAAAGCAAAATTTATGTTGGAAATACTTCCATTTCCATTAGAAAAATACACACTATTTAAATGCTCATAAATTTTGTATCTTAGGTTGGCCCTTAAAATCCACACTACCATTATAACAGCATAATTCGCAATCAAAGAAGTCAAGAGTACCTGATCCCCAGAGCTGCTCCCTTTCCAGCTGCTGGTGATTTTGCCTTGAAAGCCTGCCAAGCCTGAGCACCAAGTTTGACAGCATTTGAGGCAGCAGGCTCTGCATTGCCTGCCATCAATGGTGCAGCCTGAAGGAAAAAAAAAAAGAAATTGTTTTGACCAATCAAAGTTGTTTAGCAAGTGCAACTAATTCTGAAATTAAGCAACACAGGGCAACTCAGGAGAAGCCAAATAGTAATAAATTGCTATCGACACCAAAAGGTGTCCAAACACCATGAAATTGAAATCCAAAAGATCCAGCAAATACTGAATGCTACCCACCAACAGACAGGCAATAAAGTTACGAATTTTAATAAAAACAACAACGAAGGATTCAAAAATATTGGACAAAATTATATAACGGAGTAATTCCCTTAAAACCCTAATAGGTTAAACCCTGAACAGTTTGATACTTTTCAGCAAAAACGAGAAGATAGAACTGTCAATCATAATTCACAACGTTGATTTGCTGAAAGGTGGCGGTAAAAAACAAATCATTATAAAGGAAAGAAGAAGAAATAGTAAAACTCACCATTTCTGCAAATTCTGAGAGCTACTTCAAGGAACAAAAAAAAGATGGAGATTTAGTGAAGTTTTATAGATCCCAGTTGAATCGTTCATTTCATCATTACAAAGCCATTTTGGTTGAGACAGAGTGAGTTTAGTAGGGTTTTCAGACTCATTATTTTTTTTTCTTCTACCGGGCAACGCCAAGGTTATCCTTGGCCCCCCCGATGAAAATGGGCTTCGGGTTCCGCATTTGTGACGTACAGCTAATAAACTAATAATTATAATTTAATTGTAGTATTAATAATATGATACCGATAAATAAAAAAAATAAAAAAATAAAAAAAAAATAAAAATAAAAACTCTTGATCTTTCAAAAAAACAAAAACTTTTGAATTGTTTCATTCTTATTTAATTACTAAAACATCCAAGTCATTGTATATATATAAGGGCATTAAATTTCATCTTCTTCTGTTTAGTTGGAATCAAATTATTCAAAATGTAATAGACTGAATAGCTTGGTTTAAAAAAAAGTAGTTATCAATTTTATAATTTTTATTTATAAATTTTTAATAAATTTATATTTATATTTATTTACTAAATTAGCAAGAATATATTTATTTTCATAATTAAATAAAAATTAATTAGTTAATTTATACAAAAATAAAAAAAATTATTATATTGAAAAATTATTACAATTAAAATTTACTTTAATGTTTAGTTAGGTTCTTTCAAAAAAAAAAAAAGCTTTAGTAAGGTCATAGCTTATTGATTAATTTTTTTAATTTCATTATTGTAGACACCCAATTCGGTCAGTCCGTGTTAGGGGATGAATTAGGGGTGCTCTGTTTGACCGGTCAGTTGTCAAACCCAATGATGAGAATGTGAACTTGGACATGGGAATGAAGCCAGAATCTCTAAGTGGAAAGTGGACTTGAAAATCTAAAGCCTGAAAAATCCAAAACCAAGCCCAACTATCCAAATTCGGCCCAAGCCCGCTTGGCCCAATGCAGGTCCGGGCCAGTGAGGCATTACCTCAGTGTAATGAGGCGATCGCCTTATCGATGAGGCGCCGCCTCTATGGCAGCCCACTTATAGCTACATTTAATGCAACTGCAATCATGACTGTCAAGTGGTGCATGCCCCACTCTCAAGACCTGCTTCTTGGGTGAGAAAAAGATTTTTGGGGAAGGAAAAAAGGCTATGAGAGCTCATGATGGGCTAGAAGGCTTAGGGGCATGAGAAAGCTAAGGAATAAAAGAGGAAAAAGGAGGAGGTTTTATGAAAAAGGAGAAAGGAAAAAGGAGGGAAGAGCTCTGAAAAAAGAAAAACACAGAGTGGAAAAGAGAGAAAAGGATGTCCTCAAGGAAGGAGGAGAGGTGGGAGCAAAAGGAAGGTCCACATTTTCCTAAGAGAAGAAGGAAGAAGCTTGTGTCAAAAGTGGAGATCACGTCCTAGCAAGGATCTCAATCAAAACATCTTTGAGGGCCTCTTCATAGAGGCATCGCCTCATCTCAATGAGGCAATCGCCCTATTGACAGGCCTCCAAGAGGCCCCTTTTGTGTATGTGTCTCACGTTCTTTTAGTAAGGGAACAGGATCCCCTGCTGATAAGGCGTCACCTCATCAATGAGGCGACCGCCTCATTGACAAGGTTAACCTGCTTCCTGCTTCATTTTTTTTATGTTTGTCATGACGTCTGCTTTAATATGTCCCCTTTTGACCTTGAATATGTCTGTATGATTGCATGATGGTGATTAACTTGATTATTTGATGATTTCTTTAGTCCGTAATGTGCAAACCCTTTTTTAGAACATTTCTTTGCAAGTTTTGTGATATATGATTTCGTGTATCAAAAAAGAGAACTAACTGTGTGTTTATTGCAGGAACTACTTGATGATTTTTATTATTATATAGTCGCCCTCATTAGTTATCCCTTTTATTTCATCGTATTTAAGTTATTTATCATTTTACTTTCGATATATGTTTAGTTTATTTTCTGTATATTATTCTATTATTTTTCCTAAAGCGTTGTAATCCTTAATCCCTTTCCCTATTTAATTATTAATGTATGGTTGTAAATTATTATTTAGTTTATTGTTGTTGAATGTTGGGACTTAAAGGCATGAAATTGGACTAATGTGCAAACTAGAACTTGATTATAAAATTTGGCAATTATCTGAAGGCAATTTTATTAGGTGTGGTAAATGAGGAAATAATTAAATAATTAAATGGTAATAAAATACGAAACACAAACGGAGGCCAACCATAAGGTTGGGTGAGCATTCAAACGCTCATACCCAGTTTCCGAACTTGATCTCTGATGACGACTTCTAGGAACCTCCGTGGGATCCAGTTACTGTACAGTGTGTCCCAGCTTTTATCCGGGTGGTGAATCCATCTTTGAATAGGCCCAAGACCTATATCATATTTCCTAATGGGCCTCGAGCCCACACGGTGTCGTGGTCACCAAACACTTGGGCGCGCGCTAAACCCCACCGCCTACAGTGGCGACTCCACTGGGGATAGAGAAACTGATTCCAGTGTTTTATGTTTTATCATCTTTAATTATTTTCTTATTTCTTCCTGCATTTATGCATTCACTACACATTTTGCACACAGTAAGCACTTTAGTCCCGAATAAACTCGACAATAGTCAGTACTTCGCTACCTACGTTTCACTCAAACCTGGTGGTGGAATATTTGATTATTGTCACTCACGACACGTACTAATCCACGTTGTTTGACCCTTGAGTGGGGAGACATATATGGATGTATATCGTTGTGGGAGCCGAAGCCTTTTTACCCAAGACTCAAGCCCATGTAATGACTTAGCAACTATCCTTAGGAATTTTCCCACATGCATGTGTATTATGCCATATAATGGACCTTTAAAATAAATCTCAAGCCTATCAATAAGCAATCCAAAATAAAATGGGCCCTCATGTCCAGCCAAAGCCCATCATAAATAAGCTAGTCAACAAAGGCCTCTCATGCCTACTCATAACCCATTTCAAATGGGCCTTGACAAGCAAGTTTATGGTGCTATGGATCTTGGCTCATAAAAAGTGGACTTGGGCTTTATTTAAAGGAACCATTACTTGTCTAAATCATTTTGAGAGTTTTTTTGCATGCGCTGGTTTTATTATCCCCCACTGATAATTAAAACCCAGGCCAAAAATCCTAGGACAAGATACTCACCATTGAATACGTGTGTGGGAGAAATAAGGGCAAAAGTTTGCATGTTTAAGTTCCATGCTTTGATCTTGTACATCTTTTATGTGTGACCTTTTATTTTTCAAATTTCTAAATAAAACAGGCTTGCATATCATGCATACACATCATGCATCATTCTAACCTACTATTTTGCAGCACTATAGATCCTTCAAGCTCAGCAGGGTAGGTCCGAGCTAGTTCAGGTTGTTTGGTCAGCAATTCAGAATTAGGAATGGCAGGAGGGTTTGATCCAGAAGCATTTGGAGCATGGTGGAAAAAGGAAGTAATAACAGAAACCCGGGCTATGATGAGAGAAATGATGGGGGAGATTACTAAGCTTATCAGAGAGAGTCAACCAACACAGCCACCCAATGCATCGCCAATCGATCCGATCGATCTCGATGAGGAAATACTGATTAGAGGAAGGGAAGAAGATGGTGTAACAGTGTTGGCCAATCCAGTGAATCAAAGAAATGTCATCCCAGCTGAGGATGTGGGTCAGATTGAGTGGGCTAAGAATGTGACCAAAATGATGAACCGGATGCAGGTGATGATGAAGGAGAAGGGTATGGTCATTCCTCTAGACTATGATATGAATATGGAAAAGGGTGATGAACTGCTGCCTCTTAAGTTTAAGTTCCTAGACATGAAGAAGTATGCTGGTGCCGAGGATCACCATTTGCATTTGAAGCAGTACGTAACATGCATGAAGGCTACTGAGCTAACTGAGAGCCAAATTGTTAAGCAGTTCCCTATTTCATTGGAAGGAGCGCCGATTCATTGGTATTAATCCTTGGAATTGCATGTTCAATCGAATTGGAAAGAATTGTGCACTGCTTTTGTCAAGCAATATGGTCTCAACGTTCAACTAAAGGTGTCCTTAAGAGATCTGCAGAATACCAAACAGAACTTTAATGAGCCTTTTGTTGATTACCTGACTCGTTGGAGAGGAAAGTTATCCTTGATGAGGCATAGGCCTGCTGAGTCCGACCAGTTGGTCCTGGCAATAGAAGGGTGTGTTCTCACATTGTCTAGGAAACTGAAGGATTTGGGGATCAGGAATTTTGAAGAGTTATACAGATTTGGGGTCTAGAAAGAATCAGATTTGGCTCAAGATAAGAAATTCTTTGGAAGAGGATCTGGGGGCAAAGAGGGGGCCAGCTCAAGCAATAACGTTCAGATTCATGCTATTCGACCATCGAGCAGTGATATACAAGTCAGCGCAGTTAGACAGCCTCAGAGGTTTCCAAATCTGGAACGTCCTATGTCCAAAGTCCTCGATAAGCTCATTAAGAAGAACTTACTACGACCTTTGCCTTCACAACAACCCTCACTTGGAGCCAACCCAAAATTTTTCTATAAATTCCATCAAACCATCGGGCATGACATAGACAGTTATACCCGACTAAAGCATAAAATCCAAGATTTAATAGACTCAGGTAAAATTATCGACCCAGAAAATAAAAAACCAAACACTCAAACCAACCCATTACCCAATTACCGAAATGTACCACCTCCTAACCCATCCATTATGATGGTCAACTTTGGCCTAACAGAAGAGTAAGTCCTAAACTCCTTCATTGATGTCTCTCTTAATTCCCAACAAACCAAGCCTGAACACTCGAAACTAAGCAAACCACCCATGGAGTTACAAGTATAGGTCTTGGACATATGGAGTTCCGATGATGAAAGCAGAGAACAAGTTAACTTATGGGACAATGAGGGGAGTGAGCTAAGTCAGCCTGTGAGGAAAGTCAAAGAAAAGAAGAAAGAAACCGAGGTTACCAAGACTGGGCCCCAAAAGGCAGAATGTGCAGAGAAGGGAAAGGAGGTAGAACAAAGCAAAGAGACCATTGCCAGTGTTTGGGAGTTACTCATGCATTCTAGGGATCGCAGGGAAGCCCTAGTCCTAGCACAAGATCATAGAAGGATTTTCACTAATTCCACTCCAGAACAGATGGTCCAGTCACTAACGGAGACTCCTCAAGGAATGATAACATTTTCCAATGACAATTTTCCTCTGCAAAGGAGGGATCACCACAAAGCTCTGTTTATCAAAGCTGAGGTAAAAGGGAAAATGACTTATTGTGTGATGGTTGATAACGGTTCTGCCATCAATGTATGTCCACTGAAGATTCTGCCGAAGCTAGGGTTGACGGTAGCTGTTTAAAGCCTTCTAAAGTAGTTATCAAGGCTTATAATGACACCAAGAGATATGTGGAGGGAACTTTCAAGGCGTTAGCTAAAACAAGGCCTATAGAAGTCTGGGTTGACCTGCATGTGATTGATATCCCGATAATATTTGCCATTTTATTAAGGAGGCCATGGTTTCACCCTTTGGGTGGTGTTCCATCCACTGTTCATCAAAGGATTAAGTTTCCATATGAAGGAAGGGTTGTCACCATCTTAGCTAAAACTAAAGTCGCCATACCCACATTGAAGTTGATCCCTAAGGAGATTTCCCTTAGTCCTAGTTTTAAAGTCTGTGTGATCTATGAAGATGAGATGGATGAAAAAGTTCTAAGAATGATGTATAATATGAAATTTCTACCCAGCATAGGATTAGGGAAAAATCAGAGCGGACCTTGAGAGTTTGTAGGAAACAAAGTACCTGTTTTGAAGTACGGGTTAGGGTTCAAAGAGGTTGACGAAGCTGGGGAAAAGATAGGTATGTCAGACTAGTTCAAAGAAAGGGAGAAGGAAATCGAGGCTAGAAAGAAGACTTTGTGGGAAATCTTTATAATGAAGGCATTGGGCACCCATACAGCAGGACTCCGGAACCTCTCCTAGTGGTTGGGGAAGTTATCCCGGGATTCGAGATTTTTGCTGAATTTATGGAAAAAATTGGGAAGCTACTATTGAAGAGGCCCCTACTAAGGAGCTAGTACTGGCTGAAGAGGAGTCTAAAGAGGATAAAGCTATTTTGGAGTAGGAAGGCGTTGATGATCAAAGCAAAGAATTTGACTTTGAGACCTACATCCTCAATTCTATCATAGATACCTTTTATGATGACTGTGATGTTTCTCTGGCTTCTCTGTTTGAAACTGACGATCTTTTCTTTTCAAAAATGAATGCAATGAAATCTAAATTTGCTTATTTGTGTGATATGTTTCCTAATGGTTATTCTGTTTGTGATGATCATTTCATGCATATGTTTGACATTAATTCCACACAAACTAAATCATTTAATTTAGGCATAGATGATAATCCTAGAAATATATTATTTGCTTTTGGTTTAACTCATGGCTAGAGAGGAAAAATGGAAGAAATCTTAAAAAAGAGACAGAAAGTATTTGCTTGGGGTTATGAAGACGTGCTAAGAATTGACAGGGAGATCTCAGAACACAGAATCCCTATGTACCCTCACATAGTGCCAATAAAGCATAAGCAAAAGAGATTAAGGCCAGAATGGGCTCTCTTGGTTAAAGAAGAAGTTGAAAAGCAGCTGAAGAAAAAGTTCTTAGAAGTGGTCGAAGACACTTAGTGGTTAGCAAATATAGTTCCAGTTCCCAAGAAGGATGGAAGGGTCAGAGTGTGTGTGGACTACCGAGATTTGAATAAAGTCTGCCCCAAGGATGACTTCCCGCTTGTAATATCCCGTATTTTTAAATATTTTAATACTGCATCGGGATATGCAGTGTTAATAATTTTGTGTATAATTATGATATTTTTACGAGTTGATATGTATTTAAAACCTATTTTAATTATTGTGTATTATTTTAAGTGCTTTACGTAAAATTTTCCCGGGACTTTCATTTTCAGGGAAATTTTCACGTAAATAATTTACTATTAATTATTTTAAATAGATTTTCATATTTGCATGAACTCATATATATTTTTAAAATACTAAATAACGTATGTTAGTGTAATTATTTATTTAATTAGGGTTTAATTAATATTACTCTAATATTTTATTATTTGTTTATTTATTTTAATATTATTTAATTATTTTAGGTGTATTAAATTATTAAAATATTAAATTATTAGTGTGTGGTGTATATTTAATGTGTGTAATTTAATATTATTTTAATATATAGTATAAAGTATATATATATACATATATACATTTAATATTAACAAAATTATAAAGTTTGGATTAATTACAACTTTGCCACCCGAGCTTCTTCTTCCTCCCGACCGTTCCCCATCACCGTCCGCCGCTGCTACCGCCATTTTCTTGCCGTTGGTGTGCCGTCCGGTGTGCCACCTCCTTCCTCAGCCTTCCTCGCCGCCTGTTGCAGCCGTTTTCGGCGTCTGGAAGCCATTTTTGGCTGGAGAAGCCGAAAGTGGGAGCAACGTCGTTCACAACGTTTCCGGCCACCGTTTTCGACACTGCCAGTCTCTTTCTTCTCCTTGAGCTCTGGTGAGTGTGATTCCAAGCTTTTTTTCACTTAAAATGGTCTTGATTTGCTTAGGTTTCGATTTTTCGAATTCGGCCATTTTAGGGTTCTTGATTTTTTTGAACTTCAATTTGATTGATTCATGAAAAATTACTTCACAAATGTTGTTCCCCTTAGCTTAATCTACATGTATGAATTTTTGTATAATTTTTGGAGATTATTTTGATTTTTGGGTATTTTTAAATATTTTAATATTATTTTCTAATTTTTGAAAAATTAATTAAATAAATTATGAAATTGTGTTTTATGATAAATATAGGTGTTGAAATGAATTATAGGAATTTATTTGGAATTTTTATGAATTTCTATGTATTTATTTTGAATTATTTAGGTTTATGTAAATTTTGGAAAATTAGGTTAATTGTGTTTTTAATCGAATTTAATTGGTTAATTGAGTTTAATTATTGATATTATTGATAAATATGTTGAGAAAATTAATTTTGGATAATTATACTATTTTTGGTGAATTTTTGAATGAATTTTAGTATATTTATATGTATAGGGGTATTTTGGTAATTTTACACAAAATTGGCTAAAAATGTGATTTAATTGGTTTTAATAGTTATTTAAAGTATAAAAATTATTTTTACAAATTATTTAGTATTTTTAATTAATTAAAACTATTTTTCGTGAATTATTTTTAATTATATATATAATATACGATTTTTCTAAATAAAATGAGTTTTATCGGTTTTTACTGTGTTTTAAAGTTAATTATGTAATTTCTACTTATTAAATATATTTCTGTGATATAAGGGTATTTTTGATATTTTTATATTATTTTGTGATTTGTGGACCCCGATCGGTAGACTGTAGTTTGGACTCCGACCGAGGGGTTGTGGATGAGTTGTTGTGCCTGTTTTTTAAAGTGTATTTCTTTGCAGGGCTGACTCTACTCTTTGAGTAGAGAGATGTCTATTTTACAGAGGAGGTTCTGCCGAATTTTCGATAGAATTCTCATAAAATGTGATGTCCAGTCGAATTCTGATTTTTAATTCTGTGTTTAATATTCTAGATCGAGTTTCTAGGATTTTTGGTTAGGTTGTTTCTGATGTCTGTTATTTATTGTTTGTTTAGTTGCGCTGAGACCGAGGCCTAGTGGACCAGGCCCGTCGGACCCATCTCAAGGAGCGCACTAAGTGTGAGTTACTATTTTATATATATATGTTTAGTGTGCATGATTTGGAAATGCATGTTTTATTTTGATTAAATTATATGCATACTTTATTAACCATTTATGTTTAAAATGTTTTTGAATGTATTTCTAGCTTATTTTGCTATTATATTAGATTTGTTTGACGTATATATATACTCAAAATATACCTGGTTTACTTTTGGTATATTTCCAGTATATATATGGTTTATAATGTTATTTTATTTAAATTCATGCATCATTTATTTTGTGAATGAATGTTTTATATTTATTAATGAAGGATATCAATAGAACGTGCTACCTAGTGGGCAGCACTAGGACCAAGTATGTACCGGTACACTTATAGCATTTAGGCTATATTACTAACCAGTTTGAGGATATTGATTGGAATTGATTTATCTGATGTGTGATGTGAATTGGGAGTGTGATTGTTGGAGCTCGGTTGACCAAGTGTCTCGGGGCCAATCACACTGACAGTCAGACTGCTGGAGCTCGATTGATTTAGTGTCTCGGGGCTAGTCTACTGTCTAAATGGAATAAGTGAATATAATTGGAATAAGTGAGCCTGTATGGCTAGAGTGTTGTCTAGCACTGTTTTGAGGTTGTGATATTCTAGGGTTCTATTTGATCCTTCATGAACTGTGATTTCCAATAAAAATATATAAAAATGATTTTAATGCATCTGTGTGTATTTGCCTGTATATATACATATTAGATATATACTGATGATTGTATGCATTGTCATTTAGTATGCATGTATATATATTATAGTAATTCACTCAGTGAGGTCTGACTCCCCTCCGTTGACTATTTTTCAAGAGAATCATCTTCTTCAGACCTCAGTAGCAGGCCTGTACGCCGGATTTCTTCCGCCCCGGCTTCTTTGTGTAAACTGCTTATCTGAGTATTGAGTTTTATTTTATAATCTAGACACTGCATTAGTTGTAAATAAATTGTGGGTTTTGTGTATTATATTTGTATGAATTATGTATTTTAAGAATTTGAACTGGATTTGTATTAAAAGATTTATATATATGAGATATGGATATTATTTTGATATTTATGATTTTATTTTCGCTGCATTAAGAGCTGTTGTTATTATTACTGGCATGTTTATTTTATTTTTAGGCTTGCTACAGGTTTTGGATTCAAAAGAATTCCTGTTCCCTAGCGCCGGTCATGACCCCTGTTTTGGGTCGTGACACCACTACTGCATATCGATACATTAATTGATAGTGTAGCTTCCAATGCAATGTACTCTTTTATGGATGGATTTTCGGGATACAATCCGATCATGATGGTAGTAATAGATAGATTGAAGACATCATTCATCACCAAATGGGGCATGTACTGTTACCAAGTGATGCCTTTCAGGTTAAAGAATGCAGGGGCCATTTATCAGAGCATGGCAACTACCTTGCTGCATGACATGATCTATAAAGAGGTCAAAGTGTATGTGGATGATATGATGGTGAAGTCCGCAACTAGGGAAGAGCATTTTGAAGCACTAGACAAGTTTCTGGCTAGAGCAGAAAAGTATAATCTCAGACTGAACTCGAAGAAGTGTGTTTTTGGGGTCACATCTGGGAAACTACTGGGGCATATTGTCAGCCAGAGAGGAATAGAAATGGACCTATATAAGATTAGAGCAATCAGGGATATTCCAACACCAATGAATAGAAAAGAGGTCCGAGGGTTTCTGGGGCGTCTACAGTACATCAGCAGGTTTATAGCTAAGTCGACAGCCATCTATAATCCCATCTTTAAGCTTTTAAAAAAAATCAACCTATTGTGTGGGATGAAAGATGTTAACGAGCTTTCAAAACTATCAAGGATTATTTGATGAATCCCTCTATCTTACAACCGTCGAGATCGGGTAAGGCCTTGATCCTGTATCTGGCAATTGAAAAGGATGCAATAGGGGCAATGTTAACACAAGAGGGTGAAAGGAAGATATAACATGTTGTATATTACCTGAGTAAAAAGCTTCTGCCCTACGAAGCTACTTATAATTTAGTGGAGAAAACTTGTTTAGTAGTGATTTGGGCAACAAAGAAACTCTGACACTACTTCCAGTCTTATAAAGTGCAAGCAGTTTCTAAACATGATCCCCTCAGGTACCTCCAACAGACCCTGTCTCTTACAGGAAAGCTGGCTAGGTGGCTCATTTTGCTCACAGAATTTAACATAGAGTATATGGCCAAAAAGACAATGAAAGGAAGAGCAGTAGCAGACTTCTTGGCATAAAGCCCAGTAGATGATGACCAAGAGTGGAAATTGGAGTTGCCCGATGAGCATCTAAGGGCGATAGAGATACAAGGCTAGGAGATGTACTTTGACGGAGTTGTTAATAACAAAGGGGCTAGAATAGGGGTAATTTTGGTTATGCTAGAAGGAGAAATGATCCCGATGGCAAAAAGACTCGAATTTGAAGTAACCAATAACCAAGCGGAATACGAAGCTTGCATCTTTGGTTTAGAAGCATTGTGTAGCGCGAGGGCAGAAAATGTTACGATCTATGGGGATTCCATGCTAGTTATAAAACAAGCCACTAAGGAATGGGAGATAAAAGAAGATAGATTACGGTTGTACTGGGAATACTTGACCACCATCCTATGCTCCTTCACTCAGTGTAAATTTGTCCATTTGCCAAGGGAAGGAAACCAAGTAGCTGATGCCCTAGCCACACTGGCCTCTATGTGGGAAAGTGGAAAATAACTAGAGGCCAGACCCTTAATTCTCACGAAGTCTTGAGCCCCCTATTACGAAAAGTTGAGAGTAACGCCAGTTGACGCCACTGAGAAACCTTAGTTTTATAGTTTACAAAGGTATCTAGAAATTGGGAAATTTTTGGATGATGCTGATAAGAAAGAGAGGATATCCTTGCAAATGTTGTCTCGACAGTTCATAAGCCACAATGGGATGTTATACAAGAGGATATCGGTCGAGGTACACCTCAGGTGCGTCGATAAAGATGAAGGTCGGAAGCTTATGGAAGCAATTCATGAAGGCGTGTGTGGGCCACACATGAATGGGACTGTCTTGGCAAAGAAAATAGCCCACCAAGGGTACTTTTGGCTCACCATGGAAGTAGATTGTGTTGGATTCGTGAAGAAATACCATAATTTCCAAACATACGGTGATGTTAGCCACCTACCGTCTATGGAGCTTCAAGGAATGACTTCTCCTTGGCCGTTTGTTGTATGGGGAATTGATATCATAGGAGAGGTGAGGCCAAAAGCAACCAACAGCCATCGGTATATCATTGTGGCTATCAAATATTTCTCTAAATGGGTTGAGGCTGAATCCTATGCTACTGTGGGGTCGAAGTAGATGTCAAAATTCATCGAAAAGAACATAATCTGTAGGTACGGATTATCGCACCATATAGTTACGGACAACGGCATTTAATTTTGGGTAGGAATGGCCACACTATTGAAAGATTATAAGATTGAGCACTACAGGTCATCTCCGTATAGGCCACAGGCAAATGGGGCGGTGGAAGCAATAAATAAGAATGTGAAAAAGATCTTGGCCAAGATGCTGGAAAATTACCAAGATTGGGCTAATTACTTACAATTTGCATTATGGGGGTACCGAATCACTGCTAGAACTTCGACGGGGGTCACTCCATACTCTTTAGTTTACGGGTGTGAGGCTGTTTTGCCCATAGAGGTCAAGATAAGGTCATTGAGAGTCCTTCTGAAATCCAAACTCCCTGAGTATCAATAGGTCAAAAGTCAGTTGGCTCAGTTGACATTGTTGGATGAAAAGAGGATGAAGGCCATGTATCATTCTCAACTGTACCAGAAAAGAATAGCTCGTGCCTATAATAAGAAAATCAAGCCAGGCAAGATTCGTGAAGGGGATTTGGTGTTAAAACTTACAAGACCAATCATGACCAATCCTTAAGGAAAGTTTAAGCCTAACTAGGAGGGACCGTATCTGGTAAAGAAGCTATTTTTGAAAGGCGTTGTCATCTTGTTTGACATAGAGGGAAATGAGTTCAAAGAACCCATCAACCTAAACAAGCTAAAGAAATAGTTTCTGTAAAAAGCCTCACTAGGGAGAAAACCTTGAAAAGAGGCTGTTTAGGCATAAGTTAAAGGCTAAAAAAAAAAGTCCTGCTGGACTGAAAACCTCAAAAGAGGCGGTTCAGGCAAAAGTTAAGGACATATAAAAGGGGACAGAGAGGCAAAAAATGATTAGTGGAAAAACTTGTAAAGGCAAGCCGACTAGTAACATGAGATCTACCAGAGGTGAATGTATATACGTTTTTATGCTTAAATAAAATGAAATGGATTACTTTAATTATCGTTAAACATTGCATAAAGTGTCCATTACAAGTCGTTTAACTAGTACAAGAGGGAAATTACCTCTAATAAAAGGGGAAATGACGACTTCATTTTTCATGAGCTAATTTTGTCTTCTCTTCTTTTATTGCCTACCCTGTGAACTTAACATTTGTAACTCTCTTGTCCTTTTGTATTTAATAAACTCGTCTCTTTCTATCTATTGCAAACAAACCCACGCGTTGTAATGATCATCGGTGGTCTGATCACCGTTGTAGCTTAAATTTCTTTCGATGACTCTTCAAGGCCAAGTTGCCACCAGGTGGTCTAGGAAATTTTGAGAAAGCAGCCCTGGCTCAAACTCGTAAACAGGCTCCGTAATCAGTTGTCTATGACCATATTGGCAGCAGAGGCAGGATGGATTGTAGAAAGTGGCAAAATAGAGATCGGCAATCGGGATGCAGTATGTGTAGGACTGAATGGTTACATGCTGCAATCCCCACCAGGGACACATCTAGCGGATCAGTGTATCAGGGATTGTTGACAACCAGCCATGAACGTCTGCAGGGATGGGATGTAGTTTTCTTGTTCGATAATGCTTGATTTAGTAACGACTGATGTCTTGAGGAGGTTCAATCAGGCCCAACTTTCATAAAACCACATCTGCGGGATTGTAAATAATTGGATATAGATAGTATGACAGTTGTAAGTGAAGAAGGGGACAATGGGATCTAGTAGGAATAGGCTTCCTAAGAATCATCGCATCTTCATAAATTCATCCAATCCGATGATAGTTTCTGCCAAAATGAGAAAGAAGGGATTGAACCTTGACTCCACTTGATCGAGGATGGAAAGGACCTTTGTGTCACAGTGCCCTAAGGGAGAAACCAACAGAAATTGAGCATACAAACAGAGGGCTAACATGCGAGGCTAGTAAGTTTCTTCTTCGTCCACATTTATGGTAACCTCAAGGAAGGACTCTAGTTTGACTTCCAAGTCGGAGATACAGTGAAAAGAAAACTAGGGTGGAAGGTTGAATATGCACGCCATTTATTACTGAATGGAGTGAGAATCCGAGTTTTCAAGGATAGGAATCGCAAGCCGACAAGCAAAGTCCGTATAATGGCCGAGAATTGCCTCAAATTCTTTCGGTAGGGGACATATTTCTATTATATTGAATAGGAAAACTTGTTTATGCAGATCCCAAAATTGAAACATGACATGGAGAAAAGGGAAATTGATTCTCCTAGTGTGGAGTGATTTGAAGACCGGAAGGTGAAACGACTCTAACCTGGCCTAAGATTTATTGTCTAAACCTTTCAAAATTGATTGTAGGGGCCTCAAACTTTGTTCCATCATGTTTGTGGCTTTTCAGAGGCGCTTACAGAGAGAAATAGGAGATTAGGGACAGTTGGAACTCGAGAATTAGGTCAAACTCAGGTTTGGTGGTTTTTATACGAGCAGGACCTCTTGCTGCTGAGGCGATCACCTCATTGGTGAGCTGATTGCCTCATCAATGAGGTGCCACCTCAGCATCAAGAGGTGATCGTCTCTTCACTAGAGATCAATGAGGCGATTGCCTCATCAGCAGTATGGGCCGATTGCGCTTCTTTGAATCACACATGTCTAAACAGGTGGGACAGTTATGTATGTAACCAATGAAATCAACTCACATATGAAGAAATAAGGAAAGAAAAACAAGTAGATTTAATCGAGAAAAATGTTGAATTATGCAATCATTTTGTTCATAAAATCAAAAACCCAAAATTTTATGTTCACTATTCAAAGACTACTTGAGTTTTAACCTCAGTACATCAAGCATCCGATCCAGTACCCTCGGGGTCAGCCTCTCCTCCCACACCGCTGCCACTCCTATCTTCGTCCTCGTCCATCTGAAATACATAGATCTAACACTTGAGGGTGGCGATCCTCACCCTAGTAGCCTCATCCTGATCCTATTCAGATAAATCGCAAGTTAGTAAACCATGCAATCATGCATACATGTAGAAAATAAAGAGGTTCTTACTCTCCACTGTTGGGTGACCTCTAGCATATAATCTCTCTAGGCCTTTACCATGCGATACATATAGAGGCCCTGCTCCAGTGGAATCTGCATTATTGAAATAAATGTTGGAACTAACATTTGGTTAGAGAATTATAGTGAAAGCAGGTCAGGAAAAAAGCCTACATGAGTAGTACCACCAGGGGTGCATACAGGGGTTAAATCCCCGTCCAAGGTCAAGAACTGATGCGATAACTCTCCAGGAGGAACCCAACATCAGGCTAGGGGGTCGGGGACGTGGATGAAGCTTCCTGGAACAAACTCAAAATCGGGGGTAGTAGTCGACCTAGCTTCCTCACCAGTCGTAGAAGTCTCCTCCCTGCCCGGATCCAGTTGACGCCTCAAGGGCTCTCTCTCCCGCACTCAGTACCTAGCTGCTACCACGGGCCTAGTAGGCGCAGCTTGAAGACAAAAGCAGGAGGAATATATTAAGGATGCAGTCAATTTGCAAGAAAAGGGGAACTGATAAGGATATACTTGAGAGGTAGAAGCAGCCTGGGAAGGAACCGTTAGTAGAAGGTGGGTATGGATGAACTCCGTATACTAGCTCTTCACGCAAACTATGTGATCCACAGCTTGTGAGCCTGTAATAGCATGAGCAAGGTCGTCGCCCTCTAGCTCATAAGCCCAAAGCATACTGTCAGGAGTAGACCTGAGGACCTGCCTAGCTCTAACACCTGCCCTCCAGTTCAGGACCCGCTCTCCCAAATACCAAGCTCAATATCCAGGGCCACAGAGGAGTGCCCTCTTCCGGGCTAAGGGCCTAGAGTGAGTTATGTCAATGGTTTAAGTGTCCTCGGACCCCCACAAGTCGTTTCGGATTTGCAAAAGGAAAAAAGAGGAGATGTCAATATGTAAGTAAATTGAATATGAATAATTTACTAATAAGAAGGTTTGTGCTTTGCAGGTACCGCATCCTGTGTTAGAGAGTTCAAGTGTTGTCTGTGGATATGAACTCCTGTAAGGTGCCTCTTCACGATGCGGCTGGCGCCCCATCTACTAAGGGCCGGGAAATGGTCTCCTACTCAGGTAACGCCCATAAGTAACTCTAGCTCTAGAGCCCAGACCTAAAAAATAAAACAGGAGAAATTAAAAAGATTGATGTAAGTAATGGGAGTCAGAACAAGATAAAGAAAAAAAGGGGATCATGACGCACTAAAACGGCATGCCAAAAGCCGTAGAATCTCCTAGCCCCTCGGACCACCTCGTCCATGCTCCGGTACAAATATGCCAGGGCACAACTACCCTAATCGAATATGGGAATCTGGTCAAGATCCTGAAGGACTGGTAGGAACTTTATATCGATGGAGCTGGTCGTTTCAGCAAAGAAGGTGGTACCGAGCAGGTAGAGTAAGAAAGCCCTTACCACTTGGTCAATCTCAAAGGGAGAGATCATCGCTGCAGCTCGATCCTAGGTGTAGAAACTCCTGATTAAGTCCAACTTAAGGGTGTAAGTCTCCTTCATATCAAGAGTCATCCCTAAAAGTTGCTCGATATATGCAGCCTTATCCAGAGATAGCTGGTGTAGACTCTCATCAAAGGGAACAGGATCCTCGACGCAGGCAATCCCCATGATGGCGGTAAATGATACCGGGTCTAGAGTAAGCTCATCGAACGAAAGGTAGAAGGTGTGAGTCGTATCAAACCACCTCTCCATCAGGGCATTCAGTGGCTGATAGTCTGTGCGCCCATGCTTAGATGGAAGCAAGAGTACGAAGTCCTTGAACCCAGTCTCCTAAATTCGATCCCTCTGCTCGTTAGTCAAGTCACCGAAGAAGACTCGGGCTCCATGGAAATTTTTAGCACCCTTGAAAGTCTGAGCATCATGCTGCAAATAAAGAGATAGGGAAGTAAAATTTATGTGTTTTGCGATTTCAGGGAGAATTTCATAATGAATGTACATGTAAATAATACGGTTCGCTCTGATGATGAAGCGATCGCCTCACCATAGAGGCGATTGCGTCACCATAGAGGTAATCACCTCATTGCAGAGGCGATCGACTCTATGAAGGGGCGACGGGCAATCGCCTCTTCACAAAAGCCTATCATCTCATCGATGAGGCGATCGCCTCATCAATGAGACGATCACCTCTTCAATGAGATGATTGCCTCATCAAAGAGGCGATCGCCTCTGTGAGGCGCAGATAGGAATAATGTTCAATTTTCAACGCAATAAAATACAAATTTCATATTTTGTTTGATTAAATAAATGTCCTAAAATGATAATTATGCAAGATTAATCACTAACCCAATGTGATTTTGCAGGAAATTTTAGGGTACTAACCTCTCCGGATGTAAAAGAGCATATGTGAGACCCTAGGTCTACCAGAAGAGGAATCGAGTCTCGACGGGTCAATCCTAGACTCCTAGAAGTACTAATGAGAGGTAGAATATTATTCCACTCAGGTACAGGGGGTGTTCTGTCGTTCGCCATCGATTGAAAAATGGGAAAAGATGTAGAAAGTGCAGGAAGTGTAGGAGGTGGAAGGGGAAAAGAGAAAAGTGACAAAAAGTAAAAGAGGACAAGGATATGGGAAAAAGTTATTTTTATAGTAGGTAAGAGTTTAGGGTTTCCCATAAAAAAAAAGGGCCAGGAAAACCCATATCGAAAAGAGAGGGTTGTTCGGGTTTGAATCCCCGAAGCTCGAAAGGATAGGGTTGTTCGGGTTTGAATCCTAAAAGCTCAAGGATAGGGCAGTTCGAGTTTGAATCCCCGAAGCTCAAAAAGAGAGGGCTATTCGGGTTTGAATCCCCAAAGCTCAAGGACAGGGCTGTTCGAGTTTGAATCCCCGAAGCTCAAAAGATCAAGATGACTAATCGGGTTGTATCCCCAAAGTCAAGAGTAAAAAATAATTGGGCCAGGAAAACTCGAAAGTCTATGTCCCCGAAGGAGTGATAATCAGAGCAGGAAAATCTAAAAACCACATCCCCAGTGATGATTGGGCTAGGAAAACCCAAAAATCAAGTTTCGTGTGTTGTGATGATCGGGCCAGGAAAACCCGAGAATCGAGTTTTAGTGTTGTGATGATCAGGCTAGGAAAACCTGAGAACCATGCTTCGTGTGTCCTAATGATCGGGCTAGGAAAACCCAAAAATCAAGTTTCGTGTGTTGTGATGATCGGGCCATGAAAACTCGAGAATCATGCTTCGTGTGTTGTGATGATCGGGCCAGGAAAACCCAAGAATCAAGTTTCAGTATTGTGAGGATCAGGCCAAAAAAACCTGAGAATCGAGTTTCAGTGTTGTGACGATCGGGCCAGGAAAACTCGAGAATTAAGTTTGTGTGCAGTGATGATCGGGCAAGGAAAACCTGAGAATCATGTTTCAGGTGATTAATGGTTGGGCCAGGAAAACCCATAAGTCTATGTCCCTAGTGAAATAGTAATCGGGCTAGGAAAACCCGAGGTTAACAGTCTTTGAATACTTTATCAAATATTAATGAGTGGCTGATCGGGCCAGAAAAACCCGAGGATCACAGCCACATTTTAGAATTGAAAGATTCATCTCTCAGGTGAGACCCAAGAGTCAGGTACGTTGCTCATCTTGTTGCTTGTTTGTTGTTGTGCATGTGATTTTTCAAAAATTGTCATTGTATGCATTTGATTTTCTGAAAAATCTGGGGGCAAACTATAGACACCCGATTCGGTCGGCTCGTGTTAGAGGACGAATTAGGGGCGCTCGATTTGACCGGCCCGTTGGCCAATGATGAGAATGTGAACTTGGACATAGGAATGAAGCCTGAATCTCTAAGTGGAAAGTGGACTTGAAAACCCAAAGCCTGAAAAACCCAAAACCAAGCCCAACTATCCAAATTCGGCCCAAGCTCGCTTAGCCCAGCATAGGCCCAGGCCAAAAAGGCATTACCTCAGTGTAATGAGGCACCGCCTCTATAGCAGCCCACTTGCAGCTGCATTTAATGCAGCTGCAATCATGATGGCCAAGTGGTGCGAGCCCCACTCTCCAGACCTACTTCTTGCATGAGAAAAAGATTTTTGGGGAAGGAAAAAAGGCTATGAGAGCTCATGATGGGCTAAAAAGCTTAGGGGCATGGGAAAGCTAAGGAATAAAAGAGAAAAAAAAGAGAAAAAGGAGGAGGTTTTATGAAAAAGGAGAAAGGAAAAAGGAGAGAAGAGCTCTGAAAAAAGAAAAACACAGAGAGGAACAGAAAGAAAAGGACATCCTTAAGGAAGGAGGAGAGGTGGGAGCAAAAGGAAGGTCCACATTTTCTTAAGAGAAGAAGGAAGAAGCTTGTGTCAAAAGTGGAGATTAAGTCCTAGCAAGGATCTCAATCAAAACATCTTTGAGGGCCTCTCATTTTGGTAGAAAACTTGCACTTAAACCTGACATGTGCATCATTTTATGAGTTCTTACTTGTGTGATTAAGTTCTTAGTACATTTTAGGTTCATCTTTAGTGTGTCATGCTTGATATCTCATTTTATTGATGGATCTTTGAATACTTTTTCATGTAGTTATAGTATGATGATTGTAGAGTGTGTATATGCATGTATTGTTACTTAGAGTAGAAATCTGAATGTTTTGAGAGTCGGAACTAGCCTGTTGATCAATGAGGCGATCACCCCATTGACAAGCCTCTAAGAGGCCCATTTTGTGTATATGTCTCATGTTCTTTTAGTAAGGGAACGGGATCACCTGTTGATGAGGCGTCGCCTCATTAATGAGGCGACCGCCTCATTGACAGGGTTAACCTGCTTCCTGCTTCATTTTTTATATTTGTCATGATGTTTGCTTTAATATGTCCCCTTTTAACCTTGAATATGTCTGTATGATTGCATGATGGTCATTAACTTGATTATTTGATGATTTCTTTAGTCCATAATATGCAAACCCTTTTTTAGAACATTTCTTTGCAAGTTTTGTGATATATGATTTCGTGTTTCGAAAGAGAGAACTAATTGTGTGTTTATTGCAGGAACTACTTGATGATTTTTATCATTGTATAGTCGCCCTCGTTAGTTATCCCTTTTATTTCATCGCATTTAAGTTATTTATCGTTTTACTTTCGGTATATGTTTAGTTTATTTTCTGTATATTATTCTATTATTTTGCCTAAAGTGTTGTAATCTTTAATCCCTTTCCCCATTTCATTTTGAATGTATGGTTGTAAATTATTATTTATTTTATTGTTGTTGAATGTTGGGACTTAAAGACATGAAATTGGACTAATATGGAAACTCGGACTTGATTATAAAATTTGACAATTATCCGAAGGCAATTTTATTACGTGTGGTAAATGAGGAAATAATTAAATAATTAAATGGTAATAAAATGCAAAACACAAACGAAAGCCAACCGCAAGGTTGGGTGAGCATTCAAACACTCATACCCGGTTTCTGAACCCAATCTCTGATGACGGCTTCTAGAAACCTCCGTGGGATCCAGTTGTTGTACAGTGTATCCCGTCTTTTATCCGACTGGCGGCTCCATCTCCGAATAGGCCCAAAACCTGCATCGTATTTTCTAATGGGCCTCGAGCCCGCACAGTATCATGGTCGCCAAACACTTGGACGCGCGTTAAACCCTGCCGTCTACAATTATTAAAATCAACTACAACTTAACAAAATAGGTTTAGTGATTAAGGCTTAAGAATAATTTTGAATAACTTAGTAATGTTAAATTTCAAAAAATAAAACACATTGCAAACAAAAACAAATCCTCTATGGGAACATGAAAGAAAGTGCTTGGGATGAGCTTTGAAGAGGAATGTACAAAACTACCTAATAAGTTGTTGAGAGAAAGGAAGAGAACCCAACAAGGTTGATGATACAATGGAATGGAAGAACTACATGCTAATGGCTAATGCTACACTATATTAGACTATGAAGCATGAGTGCACTGTGCCTTGATGCAACTTCTTCAAATGGTCATAAAGCCAATTCTCAAAACTTAATTAAAAAAAAAAAAGAGCTACTAGTGGAGTGGTGAAATTGTAGTGTCATTCATTACCTGAAAATACCAAGAAACCAAAATAAATGTCTCAAGAATGAGCAACAATTGCAAGTCAAATTCAATGAGAGAGGAGACAACTAGAGGCTGTTCAAAGTCATTTGGAGATTATTTATCCATAATACAAATTTCAAGGTCCCAAACAATGAAGAACAGTAAATATAAACAAATACATATAACCCGTGAAACAACTGAATCAGGAGACTAATTTCTCCCCAAAACAACACTTTCTCAGCAATGAAAAAATAATTTAAATAACAGCAGAGGATTCAGAAATTGGATGACCTTTATTTTCCTCTTTTTCGTGTTTCTACAGAACCATAACAGCTTCTTCCCCATTTCTTAACTTTAACAAGTTTCTAGCCCTGTCCATTGGCCACTATAATTTCTGCATTTAAGTTGCTTTCCACCTTTCGCGGTAATGACTGCCGCCTGGGTTTGGCTGGTGAAGGTGGGTAAGAAAGTCGTTTCTTTGGTGGCCCTGAAGGTCCTTTATCCTTTTCCGGTGTCCCATTTTTCTCCATCCCAAGTGGACTTTGTAACCTGGACTTGGCTCTTGCAGACTCAGTAGGTACCATGTAACTTGGAACTGCTAGAGAGCTACCGAGGCTCTGATCATCTCGCACTGATGATCCTGCAATGCTGTGCCTTCTAAATCGATCTGACTGCATGCTGATCATGCTTCTGTTGTCATCATCTGCATTTCCAATGCTGCTCCTTGGACTTGCTGACTTCAATTTTCTAGCAACTGCAGAAGAAGCTGGCTTGGAGGGAGTTGATGGTGAACGTGGGCTCATGGTTTGCCTTACCTTCTCACTTTCTACGGGTGATAGTTTATCAGAATTGAGCTGGTAGCGAGCATAAGACCTGCTGATTTCACCTCCAACCATGCTGCGGTTTGCACTCTTTACAGATAAATGCTCGTTATTATGTTCTTTCTCTGTCATGCCCCCCTTCTCCCATGGATGGGCTGCCATCCATCGTTCCAACCAGCTCCAACCCCAGGTTGGATTGCCTGAACTCATGAACATAGGGTTTGCAGATCTTGAAGAGTTCTTCCAGGATTGCTGTAAAGAGACATCAAGCTGGATTAAGCTCAGGAAAAGTCTAAATAAGTTTCGAAGGATCTAATGTCAAATATCTTTAGTCAAGCATGTAAAACACAGACCATTTTAATAAATAGTAATACAAATAAAAGGGAGGGTACAACAGCAGATTTCAAACCAGCAACTATTTTACTCTAAACCACCATCTACTAAACTTTGACTGAGCAGTCATTAGACATGCATGAAGCTAGCAAACTACTTTTTCTGGCTGTTTTTCAGATCTTAAATTAGCCTAAGCAAAAGATATTGCAGTTGAGATGTTCTTAAATAATCCAACTGTGTGATGCCCTTAATGCCCTCAAGCAAACAAAATAACTGAAGATCACCTGATGGGTGAATGAGTATGCAAGTGCTCTTTCCCTCCTCATAGCTGCTTCATACTTGATCAGCAGATTAGCTTCAATTTGCTCCTTTGACTGTAGGCTGTCATCCCATTCCTCTCCCATCTGTTACAATATGCACATAATTATATCTCAGCAGAAAGGACAGGATTTAAAACTGCCCGCAATAGTCCACAGAAGAAATGAGATTCGGGTATTCTAAATAATAATGCCCATCTAAATCAAAATATTGTGTTTTGCCAGTTAAATGAATATGAAGTTTCTGCAAAATCAAGTTCAGTAAAGAAATCATTGATTACCCGAAATATATTTTGCTATCTTTTGGAGAAAAAAAATTGGTTAATTATCATTAGTTTATTTCATTGAGTTGTAAACAAACCACTCCAGGACCTTTTAATGTGAGAACTAATCATACTATGGGTAATGGCCCAGTTAAGTAGGGAATTCCAAAATGAAGGGAAAAGGGACAGACCCGCAACTTCTCAAGCTCTTGTGCATGCTTCTGTAGGAGTTGTCTCTGAAGGGCCTGGTTCTCTTCTGACATTCTCAGCCTCCTCGAATGAATCTGAGACTGCACTCTGGCTAGAATCTGCATGCACCGCAGTGTGTTTGCAGCTTGTCGCTTTACAGCAGGCCCTTCCATCAGTGATTTGAGTCTCACCAGCCCTCTTAAAGCGCGCAATGCCCTTCTTGCCTAAAAACAGAAACCAGAAGAAAATGCAGGAGTAGCCCAGTAAGTCCACATTTATCTCTCATATTACTGAAATTATAAAAGTTTGATGTTACACTTCCTCAACACTTCTCTCTTTCCTGTTCACTCCCTTCCTTCCAGTAAAGAAAAACAGAAACGAAGTTTTTTAAAATGGCAGTAACTACCTGAGAATCAGTAAATCCTAAAGTTGGAAGCTTATTGCACTACCCTTTCTTCTAACCTTAATAGAAATCTCCTGAGGGGTCAGGATAAATTTTTTATTTGTTTTGAACACAAAAAAGCATCATACAATATAACATACCAAATATCCTCTAAATGCAGTTTGAATCTTGGTTGCAGCAGCTCCTTCTCCTAATTTTCCAGCAAACTTGTTAACCCTCACAACCTCCATGGTGGTCTCCACAGGAGGAAGAACAGGTTCAGCAGCAGCAACTGGGACAGAATAGGCAGCATGCGTGTTCGGTTCACTTGGCGTGTCAACAGTTTTGACCTCTTCCAGTTGAGGTGGAGGAGCCGGAGGAGGAGGAGAAAGATCTCTGACATTGTTTTGTAAAGAGGTGGAATCAGAATCCACTTGATGTTGTTTGCCAAACCATTTCTTCTTTGATTTCTAGGAACATGATATTCAAATTACAACACAAACAAAATCCAATAATTAAAAAAGCTTCCTCACAATTGAAAACTAATAAAACCCAAGTACCTGTTCTTTCTTCTCCTTTGAATCAGGGCTAAGAGCCTTCTTCACACTAGAAAACCATTTTCCTTTTCTACCCATTTTCTTATCATTCCCTAATCAAGTAATTTTGTTGAACATAAGTTAAATCAAGCAAGCAACATTTCTGATCAAAAAATTGCTAGGCAAAGAAAAGGAAAAGTATGAAATGTGACAGAAGCTAAGCCACAGGCAGCACTAACAAAGTACGTGCACACAGCACTGAAAGCTTCAATTTTTAAGCAAGTTAAAGGGCAATGAGATAACATTATAAGCATTTAGCGAACCAAAAGCAAATAAATTGAACAACTACAGGCGGGAAAAATAAAGAACAAAAAAGAAACAACTAATCCAAATGGTAGATTAGTTTTGAATCTTTTGATTTGTCCCAAATTCTTTTGCCAAAGTAAGCATAGTGATATTCTATTATCACTTTGAGTTTCTTATGAATTGAAAACATTTTTAGGTGATGAAGATTCCATTTTTACAAATTTCCCATAATTTTCTCAGCAAACAAACAAAAATAGAAAGAATTCCCAAAGAGCAGGAAAAAAAACCACCGACAAAACAAGTAATTGAAAGCAATGCTGTATTATACAAGAACCAAAGTTGAAACCAAGAACCCATTAATACCCAAAAAGAAAGAAGAAAAATTGCACACAACAAAAACAGAAAAAAAAGCTAAATCTTGCAATGGGGGTCCATGAAGAAATTGGGACAAAAAAGAAGAAAAAAGAAAGTACCAGCAAGTATAGATCTCAAAGAAAAGAACTTTTCTTTACTGAAATCAGAGAGAAGGGTCTCTTTTTCTTGCCCTTCCAAGAAAAAAAAAAAGCAGAGAATAATTTGTTGCCAAATGGAGATTGGATGTGGTACAGATCTTTTCTTTCTTTTGGTTAGCACACGAGAATATGAATGAAGAAGGAGACAGAGCTCAGCTGGTTTAGCTAAGACTCCTTTCTCTTCTCTATTCGTTGATTTGGTCCCCTTTTTTTAATATTAATTAATTAATGAAAGTGTAATCAAGCACTCACCTCACTCACCATCCCATTCTTTCGGTGCTTACAGTTACAGGCAGGCAGAGATCTAACCTTTTTTGGGATAATAAAGCACTGTCAAAACTGTTCAACTTACAGTAAATGTTTACTGCACTTTCTTACTTTTATTTATAATTAATTTATTATTTTTTAACATTTCAAGGACTTACATTATTAATATTATCATGCATTTAACCATGATTTTTTATATCTTGAAAAGAGTTTTTTTTTTTTTTAACCTTATTACGAATGGTTAGTATGTTATTAAGGAGGGACGGTAACGATTTGAATGCCATCCTTCAAATTTTTCATCAAAATAACATGTCACTGCACCAAATAAGGATTATCTCTTACCATTTAATTACTCAATTTTTGACATTTATTATTATTATAATTTATAAGTCTTTGGTAATACTAATATTTATTAGTTTAATTTGTGATAAATTTAAATTCCCTTAAGTTTTGAATTAGAGTTTTACATGTAAAGAAATAAATATCAAAATAATTTTCATTTTTGTTGTGAAGTTCAGTTGTTTGAATTGTAAAATACTTTGAAATGATGTGAATACCAAATACCTATATCAAATTCAAATGCTATATATATATATATATATATATATATATATATATATATATATATATAACTGGATATTTTAAATACGCAAAATGTAATAAAATTCATATTTGATATAAATTGTTTGATTTTATAATTATCGAGTTTTCAAATATAAATTATATTAAATTTTTTTGAATTGAAAATATGTTTGTATAAAATATAGATATTATACAATTGTCACTCCTTACTTTTAGATTATAATCGGAATGTATTAGCTTAACTATTGTATAATAAAAATTACAAAAAGAAAAAAAGAATGATTGTATGTGAGTATATTTATGTATATATGCACAAACAAGTTTAAAAGAAATGCAGCTTCAAGTACAAATCAAAAGGAGTAACGGATAAGCTAATATTAAAACACAATAATTTACTATATGGTTTACAAAATAAAAATATCGGGATGTAAATGAAAATAAAATGTATATTTTGGACTTTTTTTTTTTTTTTTGAACAATTGTATATTTTGGACTTATATGACATTATTCTTGTACAAGAGTTGATAAAAAAAAAAAAGTCTTGTAAATGAAAATAAAGTAACCGTTGCAAAATGTTTGTATAAAATGCATGAAGTCAACAATACTACACCAACAAGAGCACATGGTGATAAATTAACTTATAACATAACTAAAATTTTCTGTTTAGTAGCTTTCCTTTTTCTAAGTTTATTTATATTGTTTTATTATTTTTAATAGAAAGTTATATTATCTAAATATCAATATATGGTAAAATATAGAGCAATCTTTTTTTCTTTTAAATCAAGTAGAAATTAATTTTGTAAATTAAAAGTAAAATTTAAACTGTTATTGAAAGACGATGACGACTAAATATTTACCTCCCGGATTTAAACGGGTGCTTATTAGTTTCATCGTGACAGAAGGCTAATTGAATAAGTGAAGTGGGGAGGCGTTAAACTTATTTATAAACAAAAAAACACATAATTTGTAAGGCATAATGAGATCGTAATGAGTGGCATTCATGTCCCTAATTCAACAACTCATTTTCATTATTGGATTAGGTGTTTGCCAATTTGGCCACCATAACATTTAATTTCTGCATACTATATATATATATATATTGTTTATTTTTATATTTATATATTTGTTGTTGGTTTTTTTTTTTTTTGTAGGTCCATGTTTGTTAGCAACCCAACTGCATTCCACGTTGTGAACATTTTCTCTTATAAGGTATAACATTGTTTTTTTTTTTAGCAACCTATAAAGATTAGAGCAGTTGTTAGGGAAAGGAAATTTATTATTATTATTATTATTATTATTATTATTATTATTATTATTATTATTTTCTTGTATTAAAAACAGTTCATGATGATTTAATTCTAGATTCATAATTCATTCATCCAAAAATAATACATATGATGTGCAATATAATCGCAAATGATGAAAATCACATATCTCAAAATATCTAAAAAAATAATTCAATATCAAAATCTAACATTTGCAGGATTAGATGAAAAGGGTATTATGTAATTATATTTGGTTAATTATCTGACAAAAAAAAAAAGAGAAGCAATAAAAAGAAAATGATGTTACAGTGTGTTGCAAGGTACAACAAGTCTATAGGATGGTGTTATGTAATACATTTCCAAATGGAACTTAAGATAAGATAAAGAAAGAAAATGGCATTTATCTTGTCAATGGAAGGTGACAACACATAACAAAACAAAATGAAAAATTGATTGTTTGAGGTAATCTTTTTAGCTAAGTAGTTTGCTTGTCCAATCTGGTTACATACATTTCTTGAGAAAATGTTGTTGGCTAAATAAAAGATTCACTTCATTTGTCAATGATTTTCATTACTATATTGTTCTATTAAAAAATATTAATAACAGTAGTAAGAAGTCTTTTTTTATTTAAGTCATGTTTTAAATTTTAATATTAATATATATAGTTATATTAAATTAATTATTGAAAAATATTTACCATTTTTATGATTCTATTCAAACTCATTAAATTTCATTATAACAGTAATCTTTTGTAAAAAAAAAAAAAAAACTACACCTAGGTTCTATTTATGATAATTTATGAAGTATTGATACTTCTGTTTGTCTTGCTAATTGGATCTTCATCTTTCTAAACTTATGAAAAAACATATGGCAATTTTGAAATTGGAATTTAATCTAACAAGAAAGTTCATATGGAGGTGATAAAAAATTAAACACATAATTTTTTAAATATTATAAAAGGAGTTTAGATTAAAAATTGTTCTGAGTTAGGATTTTCTTTCATTGTAAATTTATGCTAATGATCCTATAATTAAATGCTTTTAAATCTTACAACACCTTTTTTAACTTTAAACAATCAATAATGACTAATGAAAATTAATTGAGCCAATATCAATTCAGTGTTACTCTATCAATTTGCCATGATGGTAGAGGTGGGTAGTATTCCCCTCATAGGCCCCGGAGGACTGATAGAAAAGTCTTGCACCATTTTTATGAACTTCCATTTTTGCCCCTACAAAGCCAGAAAAACATTGTCCTCCCATTTTGTTCATTCGTGCAAACAGATTGCCATTTGATTTCACTAATAATTTCAAGTTTGCATGGGTTTATTTTATTTATGTGCATGGTCCTTTTTTTTTTTTGGGTGGCCTGTTTTGATAACATCTTTTGCATTCTTTTCGAACTTTAATGTTGGCTTGCCTTTTTTCCTGTGTCCTTATTTTACTGTTGAGACTTTTTTCTAGAAAGTAAATCGGTTCTTTATAGGTCCTAAGATGGCCACCTGTGACTGTTAATTGAGTTATTTTGCTGTGTGATTTTCTCTTATTGGGTATTCTATCAGTTTATGTATCGTTAGTTTTCTTACAATACAAAAATTGATGAATGTATCTTTGATAGAGGATTTGCCTCTTGATTTTGCATTAAATGTGTATCTATGTGATTACTTTGTACGCCTTTCATCTTTCATTTTGGTTTCTCAATTGTGCCCTTTTGCTTTGATTTGGAGGGTCTATAAATGTTTGTGCTTGCTTTTAATGCAAATGCAATAACTGCCTTATATGCTTTCCTTTCATCAATTTATTTCTTTCAGTTTTAGTGGTGAGTTGAGTGGCTTATTCAATGCTGCTTCCTCTATTTTTTTTTTACTTCATCTAGCATTTATTTATGCTACTTTTCTAATGCATTTCTGGTGGCTGCGTTGCATTTATTTGTTTTGTTCTCTCTCTACCTATTCGACATGTTCTGTCTGTTACTTACTGTTGCCTATTTACTTACATGTTGTCTCTACTACCTTGAATTTTGTTTCGGTGCAAAAAAAATTGCATGTGTAAAGACTATTTGTTGCTGCATCTTCTTTTCTGTTGCCCTGTCTATTGTGTGCATATACTTCTTTTGCATTTTTTTAGTTCTTTTTTTTTTGGGCTTTAAGGACTGGTGCAGCTTGCTGCTGGTCCTGCTTTACAAACATAAAAAACGATTTGCCTTTTATTGTAAAAAAAGCAAATGTAATTATGTTGTGTTATGTTCTTTGTTGTTTGCATGGTTGCTTATTCCTATACCTGCGTTGCTCTTTTTTTTTTTTTTTCAAGTGCCTACCTTTCATGCCTATGTTCTATTTCGTTTTTATTTAGGGATAAGTAGATGGAAATAAAAAAATTCATTCTTTGCTAGCTTTGTTTTTTTTTTCCTCAAAAAGAAAAGCCCTATATTAAATAGGCCTTGTTGTTCATTTTTGTAGGGCCTGACATTTGTAGACAGATTATTGTTTCATTATTCTTTATGGTTTTTAGTAGCATTTTTTTCCTATGCAAGAATATTAATCTTTTTTTTTTCATATTAGCATTAATCTTTAATGGCAACCATTAAGGTCCATATAGCTTCCATACTTGAAACTGTTGTGGATTCTTTGGGTCTTCCCCATGCAACTTTCGAAGATCAATAGAAAGATGGCCCTGTTTTTATTTGTACTATTTACTATCCTTATGGGGATACTGATGAGAATATGTATATATCTCATATGGTTGGCATAAGCTCCAAACCAATGCTTGATGCTAAAAATTCATCAATCATAGCTGCTCTTGATCACCTAAGGGCGATGTACAATCTTCAAATTGTTGATTATAACCATAGGGAGTTAGCTCTTTTGAAGTCTGAAAATGAACATGATAACAATGACCTCCAGTCACTTCGTGCAGCCTATAACCATGTATGTGGACAATATGTCTCCATTATGCAGAAGTCTTAAAAATTAACTGTTATAATCCGAGTTTTTAAATTTATTGTATTTTAAAATAAGATATGCAGTGTTAATAATTCCAAACGATATTTGGTTATTTATAGATTAATGAGTTCTATTATCATAATTTTATGTTAATTAGGATTCGATACAAATATTTATTTTAAGTCTAGCATTTAAATAATTTATTTGTGTAATATATATCTATCTTATTTTAAATAATACTTAACTTAGTGTATTTTAATTAATGTTATTTTACTTTATTAAATGATATAGTTTTATGCATTATTATTCTATGTGTTATATCCATATTGTCATGCATTAGGGTTTATTATTTATTTAAGTGAATATATTATTAATATTAATGAGGAATATATTAATATGTGTGTGTGTGTGTGTGTGTGTATATATATATATATATATATATATATATATATATATATATATATATACAAATATTAAAAACACTCCCCCCCTTCACTTTCTCTCTCCTGATCCTCACCATCACCCTCCGCCCGTAACCGTCGATCAGCCACCGTCGGTGTGCCTCCCCGCCTTCCACTGCCTACAAGCCAGCTCCACCAGCTCCAGCCACCTTCTTCGGCGCCGTTAAAGCTTGAGAAGCTGAGAAAGCTGTAATATCCCGTGTTTTTAAATATTTTAATACTGCATAGGGATATGCAGTGTTAATAATTTTGTATATAATTATGATATTTTTATGAGTTAATATGTATTTAAAACTTATTTTAATTATTGTATATTATTTTAAGTGTTTTACGTAAAATTTTCCTGAGAATTCTATTTTCGGGGAAATTTTCACGTAAATAATTTACTATCAATTATTTTAAGTAAATTCACGCATTTGCATGAGCTCATATATATTTTTAAAAGTACTAAATAAAATATATATGTGTATTTATTTAATTAGGGTTTAATTAATTACCCTAACATTTTATTATTTATTATTAGTTTTAATATTATTTTTAGTGTATAAATTATTAAAAATATTAAATTATATGTGTGTGGTGTATATTTAATGTGTGTGATTTTATATTATTTTAATATATAGTTTAAAGTACATATATATACATATACATTTAATATTAAACAAAATTATAAAGTTTGATTTATTTACGAAAGTGTCATTGAAGCTTCTCCCTCACTCCCGATCGTCCCTCACGCGAATCCGGCCACTGTCATCCCATTTTCTCATCGTTGGTGTGCCTTCCGGCATGCCACCTCCTTCCTCCAGCCGTTCCGTCGCCTGCAGAGCCCCTTTCCGGCGTCGGGAAGCTTGTTTTGGCTGGAGAAGCCGAATTCTTTCTCACTGTCGTTCACGACGTTTTCAGCCACCATTTTTGACACCGCTGGTCTCTTTCTTTTCCTTGAGCTCCGGTGAGTGTGATTCCAAGCTTTGTTTCACTTAAAATGGTCTTGATTTGCTTAGGTTTCGATTTTGGTAATTCGGCCATTTTAGGATTCTTGATTTTTTTGAACTTCAAATTGATTGATTCATGAAAAATTTCTTCACAAATGTTATTCCCCTTAGATTAATATTCATGTGTGAATTTTTGTAGAATTTTTGGGAATTATTTTGATTTTTGGGTATTTTTGAATATTTTAATATTATTTTCTAATTTTCGGAAATTAATTAAATAAATTATGAAATTGTGTTTTATGATAAATATAGGTGTTGAAATGAATTATAGGAATTTATTTGGAATTTTTATGAATTTCTATGTATTTATTTTGAATTTAATTAGTTTATGTAATTTTTGAAAAATAGGGTTAATTGTGTTTTTAATTGAAATTAATTAGTTAATTGAGTTTAATTATTGATATTATTGATAAATATGTTTATAAAATTAATTTTGGATAATTATATTATTTTTGGTGAATTTTTGGAGTAATTTTAGTGTATTTATATATATAAGGGTATTTTGATAATTTTACCCTAAATTGACTAAAAATGTAATTAAATTGATTTTAATAGTTATTTAAGGTATAAAAATTATTTCTACAAATTATTTAGTATTTTTAACTAATTAAAACTATTTTTCATAAATTATTTTCAATTATATATATAATAAACGATATTACTAATAAAATGAGTTTTTATTGGGTTTTACCGTATTTTAGGGTTAATTACGTAATTTCTACTTATAAATGTATTTCTATGATATAAGGGTATTTTTGGTATTTTTATAATTATTCTGTGAATTGTGGACTCCGATCGGTAGACTGTAGTTTGGAGTCCGACCGAGGGGTTGTGGATGTGTTTCTATGTTCATTTTTCCAAGTGTGTTTCTTTACAGGGCCGGCTCTACTCTTTGAGTAGAGAGATATCCGTTTTACAGGGGAGGTTCTGTCGAATTTTTGGTAGAATTCTCGTAAAACGTGATGTCCGGTCGAACCATAATTCTGATTCTGTGTCCAATATTCTAGATTGAGTTTCTAGGATTTTTTTGTTAAGTTTATTATGATGTCTGTTATTTTTGTATGTTTAGTTGCGCCGAGACCGAGGCCTAGTAGACCAGGCCCGCCGGATCCATCTCGAGGAGCGCACTAAGTGTGAGTTACTATTCTATATATATATGCTTTAGGGTGCATGATTTAGAAATGTATGTTATTTTGATTAATTATGCATAAATAATTCATTTGGTATTTAAGTTTATCTTTAGTTTATATTCGGTATATTTTGGTATATTTTCAAATTATATGCATGTTTTATTAATAAATTATTCTTAAAATGTTTTATGTATATTCTTGGTATATTATTAGTTTATTTTGTAATAATATTGGATTTATTTGACGTATATATACCTGGTTTATTTTTGGTATATTTCTAGTATATATATGGTTTATGTTGCTATTGTATTTAAATTCATGCATCATTTATTTTTATGAATGTATGTTTTATTTATTAAATGAAGGATATCAATAGAACATGCTACCTAGTGGGCAGCACTAGGACCGAGTACGTACCGGTACGCTTATAGCATTTAGGCTATATTACTAACCAGTTTGAGGATATTGATTGGTTATGATTATTTGATGTGTGAGAGATGGTTTGGAGGTGTGATTGCTGGAGCTCGGTTGACCTAGTGTCTCGGGGCCAATCACACTGACAGTCAGACTGCTGGAGCTCGGTTGACTTAATGTTTCGGGCCCAGTCTACTGTCCAAATGGATCAAGAGATTATATTGGAATAAGTGAGCCTGTGTGGCTAGAGTGTTGTCTAACACTGTTTTGAGGTTGCGATTTTCTAGGGTTTTATTTGATCCATCATTGTCACGACCCAAAACAGGAGTCATGACCGGCGCTAGGGAACGGGAATTCTTTCGAATCCGGAACCCGTAGCAAGCCTAAAAATAAAAAAAATAAATCATGCAATAACAATAACCATATAATATATATATGTGCAGCGGAAAATAAAATCATAAATATCATAAATATTACAATATCATCCATCTCAACTGGATATAATTCAAAACTCATCACATCGCATATATAATCTCATAAGTATAATCTTTATACAAATCCAGTTTTAACATAATACATCTCTTTAAAACAAATTACATAAAATCCAATACTGTAATTTACAGCTACTGCAGTGTCTAGATAAAATAAATAAGACTCAAGTAGACAATTTACATAAAGAAGCCGGGGCGGAAGAAATCCGGCGTATCGACCTGCTACTGAGGTCTGAGGAAGTTGACTCTCCTGAAAAATAGTCAACGAAGGGGAGTCAGACCTCACTGAGTGAATTACTATAATATATATACATACACTCTAAGTGATAATGCATACAGTCAACAGTATATGAGTAATATGTATATATACAGGCAAGTTCATACAGATGCAGAAAAATCATTTTATACATTTTGTCTGAAAATCAACTTTTATGAAGGATCACATAGAACCCTAGAATATCGCAACCTCAGAAAATAGTGTTAAACAACACTCTAGCCATACAGGCTCACTGATTCCAAATATATCCACTTAATCCATATGGACAGTAGACTGGCCCCGAGACACTAAGTCAACCGAGCTCCAGCAGTCTGACTGCCAGTGTGATTGGCCCCGAGACACTTGGTCAACCGAGCTCCAGCAATCACACCCAAACCACATCTCACACATATCAATAATCATAATCAAATCAATATCCACAAATAGTCAATAATAAAGCCTAAATACTATAGGCGTACCGGTACGTACTCGGTCCTAGTGCTGCCCACTAGGTAGCACGTTCTATTGATATCCTTCAGTGATAAATAATAAAACATTCATTCACAAATACATGATGCATGAATTTAAATAAATCAACAATATAAACCATATATATACCGAAAATATACCAAACATAAACCAAGTATATTTTGAGTATATATACGTCAAATAAATTCAATCAAATCATGAATTAAACTAAAAATATATTTAAAAACATTTTAAATATATTTTATTAATAAAACATGTATATAATTTATTATATACCAAAAATATACCAAAAATATACTTGAATATAAATCATGTTATTTATGCATAATTAGTCAAAATAAAACATGCATTTTCTAAATCATGCATCCTAAGCATATATATATAATATAGTAACTCACCTAATGCGCTCCACGAGACAGGTCCGACGGGCCTGGTCCACTAACCCTCGGTCTCGGCGCAACTAAACAAGAAATAATTAATCGACATCAGAATAACCCTAACAGAAATCCTAGAATTAAATCTAGAGTATTCAACACAGAATTGGAAATTAGGGTTCGACTGGATATCACGTTTTACGAGAATTCTACCGGAAATCCGGCAGAACCTCCCCTGTAAAACGGACATCTCTCTACTCAAAAGAGTAGAGCCGACCCTGCAAAGAAAATACACTTCGAAAATAAACACCACAATCAATCACAACCCCTCGGTCGGACTCCAGACTACAATCTGTCGACCGGGGTCCACAAACACAGAAAATATATTCAAATATACCAAAAATATCCTTAAATCATAAAAATACATTTTATAAATAAAAATTACATAATTGACCTTGAAACACTATAAAAATCGATTAAAACTCATTTTATTTGAAAAACCGTATATTATATATATAATTGAAAATAATTCACGAAAAATAGTTTTAATTAGTTAAAAATACCAAATATTTTGTAGAAATCATTTTTATACCTTAAATAAATATTAAAACCAATTAAATTACATTTTTAGACAATTTAGGGTAAAATGACCAAAATACCCCTATATATATATATATATCTAATTTACTTCAAAAATTCACTAAAAATCATACAATTATCCAAAATTAATTTTCTCAACATATTTATCAATAACATAAATATTTAACTCAATTTACCAATTAAATTCAAATAAAAACACAATTAACTTAATTTTACAAAATCACATAAACTTCAATAATTAAAAATAAATACTTAGAAATTCATAAAAATTCCAAATAAATTCCTATAATTCATTTCAACACCTAATTCAACCATAAACTCCAATTTCATAATTTAAATAATTAATTTCCGAAAATTCGAAAATAATATTAAAATATTCAAAAATACCCAAAAATCCAAACAATCTCCAAAAATTCTACAAAAATTCATACATGAAGATTAAGCTACCAGGAACAACATTTGTGAAGGAAGTTTCCATGAATCATCCAAATTGAAGCTCAAAAAAATCGAAAACCAAAAGTGGCCGAAATATTCAACTCAAAACCTAAGCAATTCTAGACCGTTTTAGCTCAAACAAAAGCTAGAATAACACTCACCGGAGCTCAAGGAGAAGATAGAGACCGGCGGTGTCGAAAACGGTGGCCGGAGGAGGGAGAAACCACGGTGGGAAGATGGGTGGTCCGGCGGGTGTCTACGGGAAGAAGAAGAAGAAGAAGAAAAAGAAAAAGAAAGAAAAGGAAAGAGAAAGGAAAAGAAAAAGAAAGAAAAAGGAAAAGAAAAAGAAAAAAAAAAGAAAAAAGAAAAAAAATAATAAATTTTAATAATTTAATAATAAATAAAATAATCAAATAATAATAAATAAATAATAAAATATTAGGGTAATAATAAACCCTAATTAAATAAATATACACATACAGGCTTTATTTAATAATTTAAAAATATGTATGAGTTCATGCAAACCCGTAAATACATTTAAAATAATTAATAATACATTGTTTACGTGGAAATTTCCCCGAAAATGAAAGTCCCGGGAAAATTTTACGTAAAATACTGAAAATAATAGACAGTAATTAAAATAGGTTTAAAATACATATTAACTCATAAAAATATCATATAAAATACAAAAATTACTGACACTGCATATCCCGGTACAGTGTAAAAATATTTTTAAAATTACGGGATATTACAGTCTTCCCCCCTTACAGGAATTCGTCCCCGAATTCTAAAAACAGGATTACAGAATCAGGAAGGAAAGAGATACGGGTAAGAAGCTCGCATCTCAGCTTCAGTCTCCCACGTATGCTCTTCAACTCTGTCGCTAAGCCACAAAACCTTGACCATCAGAATCTGCTTCGATCGCAACTGACGAACTTGATAATCAACGATCGCCACAGGTTCTTCCACAAACGTCAAATCTTCACTCACTTCCACACTGTCAGGTTGCAACACATGTGAAGGATCTGAGATATACTTCCTCAACATCGAGATATGAAATACTGGATGCACTTGTGACATACTCGGAGGCAAATCCAACCGATATGCAACAGTGCCAACTTTCTCCAGAATCTCAAACGGTCCAATATATCTCGGTGCTAACTTACCCTTCCTACCAAATCTCATCACACCCTTCATCGGAGATACTTTCAGAAAAACGAAATCTCCAACCTGAAACTCCACATCTCTGCGCCTAGGATCCGCATAACTCTTCTGTCTACTAACTGCGGTCTCTAATCTGCGCTTGATCACGGCGACTTTCTCTGCAGCATCTTGAACCATCTCTAGTCCAGTCAAAACTCTCTCACCGATCTCATCCCAACTCAACGGGGATCTACACTTCCTTCCATACAACGCCTCGTATGATGCCATGCCAATACTGCTATGGTAGCTGTTATTATATGCAAACTCAACAAGCGACAAATGATCATCCCAGCTACCTCTCAAATCCAAGACACACATCCTCAACATATCTTCCAGTGTCTGGATCGTCCTCTCAGACTGACCATCTGTCTGAGGATGAAAAGCAGTACTGAAATCCAACCTAGTGCCCATCGCTTCCTGCAACTTCTGCCAAAAACGAGAAGTAAACACTGAACCTCTGTCTGACACAATGGACACAGGTACTCCATGAAGGCACACAATATGCTTCACATACAACTTCGCCAATCTAGCAACTGAATATGTGGCTTTCACAGGCAAGAAATGTGCAGACTTCGTCAATCTGTCTACAATCACCCAGATGGAATCGTATCCATCCTTCGAACGAGGTAAATCGACTACAAAATCCATAGCTATCCTTTCCCACTTCCACTCAGGAATAGGAAGAGGCTGAAGCTTCCCAGAAGGCTTCTGATGTTCGGCTTTCACTTGCTGACACGTCAAGCACTTAGCAACATAATCAGCAACATCCTTCTTCAATCCATCCCACCAGTATAGATCTCTGATACTGTGGTACATCTTAGTAACACCAGGATGAACGCTGTAAGCTGTAGAATGTGCTTCATCTAGGATCTCTTCTCTCAAATCATCCACATCAGGAACACACAATCTACCACTGATCCACAACACACCATCATCATCGAGTGTGAAATCAGTGAACTTCCCTGCTCTGACATTCTCTGCAAGCTCTTCCAGAATAGGATCTCGGCTCTGAGCTGCTTTAATCCTATCCCTTAGTACAGATCGTACTTTAAACTGAGCTAACAGTCCACCTGATCTACTGATCTTCATCATCAGACCTTGATCCACCATCAGATGCAATTCCTGGATCAATGGTCTCCTCTCCACACCGATGTGAGCAAGACTACCTGAGGACTTCCTACTCAAGGCATCTGCTACCACATTAGCCTTACCCGGATGGTAAAGAATCTCACAATCATAATCCTTCAACAGTTCCAACCATCTTCTCTGCCTCAGATTCAAATCTCGCTGCTGAAAAATGTACTTAAGGCTCTTGTGATCAGTAAATATCTCACAAGTCACCCCGTACAGATAATGTCTCCAAATCTTCAAAGCAAAGATCACTGCAGCCATCTCAAGATCATGTGTAGGATAGTTCTGCTCATGCTTCTTCAACTGCCTCGAAGCATAGGCTATCACCCTTCCATTCTGCATCAACACACAACCAAGACCAATTCTAGAGGCATCACAGTAAACTGTGAACTTATCCACACTATTAGGCAAAGCTAATACTGGCGCTGTGGTCAACTTCTCCTTCAACAACTGAAAACTATTCTCACAAGCTTCTGACCACTCGAATCTAACATTCTTCTGAGTCAAGCGAGTCATAGGGGCTGTAATCCTGGAAAAATCCTGCACAAACCGCCTATAATACCCGGCTAAACCCAGAAAACTCCGAATCTCAGTAACTGAAGTAGGTCTAGGCCACTCAGATACTGCCTCAACCTTCTGTGGATCAACCTGAATACCTTCTTTAGACACTACGTGTCCAAGAAAAGAAACACTCTCCATCCAGAAATCACACTTCGAGAATTTAGCATAAAGCTGATGATCTCTCAGTGTCTGTAGTACAATCCTCAAGTGATATACATGCTCTTCCATACTCCTTGAATATACCAGTATATCATCAATGAAGACTACCACAAACTGATCCACATACGGTCGGAATACTCTGTTCATCAGGTCCATAAAAGCTGCTGGTGCATTAGTCAAACCAAAAGACATCACCAGAAACTCATAATGACCATATCGAGTGCGGAAAGCTGTCTTAGGAATATCAGCTTCACTGATCCGCAGCTGATGATAACCCGACCTCAAGTCAACCTTAGAAAAGAACTGTGCACCCTGGAGCTGATCAAACAAATCATCAATCCTCGGGAGAGGATACTTATTCTTCACTATCACCTTATTCAGCTCTCTGTAGTCAATGCACAGTCTCAGGGTACCATCCTTCTTCTTCACAAACAGGACTGGTGCACCCCAAGGAGAAACACTAGGTCTGATAAAACCCTTATCCAACAACTCTTGCAACTGCTCCTTCAACTCTCTCAACTCTGCAGGAGCCATACGATAGGGTGGCATAGATATAGGAGTAATACCTGGAACCACATCAATACAGAACTCAATCTCTCTATGAGGTGGTAAACCTGGCAACTCCTCGGGAAAAACATGCAGGAAACTCACAAGCAACAGGAACATCTGTGAGTGACAACTTCTCCACTGACGTATCCCTAACCAATGCCAAAAACCCCTGACAACCTTTCCTCAACAACTTCCTAGCTGCAATAACAGAAATAAGATTCTGAGGTGCTGAACTCCTGTCACCAACAAACTTAAATTCTACTTCACCAGGAATTCTAAAAATCACCTCCTTATTCCTGCAATTAACCACGGCATAATACTGAGACAACCAATCCATTCCCAAAATAACATCGAACTCCAACACATCCAACAAAATCAAATCAACGGGTAATTCTCTATCTCCCACGAGAACTGGACAACCAGAAAGAACAATATCGGTGTCCAAAGAATCACTCAGAGGAGTGGCAACAGACAAAGGAAAAGCCATCCTCGAAGCTTGCCAACAAGATTTAGAAGCAAAAATAGGAGAAACAAACGAATGCGTGGCACCCGGATCAAACAAAACCAAAGCATCCAGGTAACAAACAGAAAGAATACCTGCCACGACTGCATTAGATGCCTGAGCATCCTGCGTGAGTCAGATGAAAAACTCTGGCCTGACCTCGACCTCCCTGCTGACTGGTAGAAGCCTGGCCAACACCTCGGGTACCTCCTCTCGTACCTCTACCACGACTCTGCTGTGGAACAAACTGAGTAGAACTCTGATGCTGAGCTGGTGGTAACTGAAATGGCATAGGTGCAGCACTAGCAATCGACTGCTGTGGGAATCGCGGAATCTGCTGCTGCTGATATCCGGGATAAGGACACGATCTGGCAAAATGTCCTGTCTGCCCGCATCTGAAGCATGTCAACGGTGTCAGATAACACGGTCCCTGATGGACTCTACCACAAGTCTGACAAACACTGGCCGCTGATCCAGAACTACGACCACTGCTGCTGCTCGAAGCACCTGATCCAAATCTGAATGATCTACGTTGACCTCCACGACCATGTCTACTGCTCCGATGCACTCGCTGCTGCTGTCTCTGACTCTGCTGAGTCGAACCTCGCTGCTGACTACTCAAACCAACATGAAAACTCGAATACGGAGTAGCCTGCAATCCACTCGACTGAACTCCCCAACTGGTAATAATCAGGCATCGCTCCCTGCCTAACTAACCTCAGCTCAATCTCCTTAGCTAGCTCAATCACAGACTCCAGAGTAAGACCTGCTGTAGGCATACCAGCAAAAGCTGAACCCAAACCAGTAACATAGGTAGTAACAGCGAAATACTGATCTCGCATCAGATCCTCAGCATATCTACCCAGACGAAGGAACTCTCGGGTATACTCCTCTACTGATCGATCTCCACGAGAAATACTGGTCAAACGGAGACGATAACTCAAACGAAGAGGCTCTGGACAAAATCTCCTCATGAATCGCTCTCGAAACTGAGCCCATGTCATCGTCATCATATAGGGCTGGATCATCTGAATGAACCAATCCAAGGCTGGTCCCTCGACAGACAACTCAACGATCATGATCCTCTGGTACTCGGTATGGCAGTCCGAGTCCTAGTCTCAATCGTATGCAGAAAATCTAAAGATCAGAAGTTACCATCAAAAGCAATCCTGCCACTCTGGCATAGAACAAAGCTGCCTCAGGGTCAGACATACCCTGCTGATAGGCAGGCTGAACAAGCTGAACAACTGGAGGAACAGGAACATCAAACTCAGGCTCACAGGCTCCTCGTCCTGTAACTTCCTCTGCCTACGGCCGACCCTGCCCGGCTCCTCGAGGTCTACCCCTGCCACGACCTCTACGTCTAACTGGCTGCTCAGGAGGTAAACCCTCATCCTGAAAAGACTCATCATCCTCGGCCTCAACGACCGGTGGAGCGACACGCGCTCGCCTCCTCATTCTGAAAAGACAAACGGAAAGATTCAGACCAAAACAGACAACGGAGGAATAACGCTGAAAACTACAGCAAGGAATACTCATCAAGACATACTCAAACCTAATACACTGCAGTAGTCCAACAGAAAACACAACTTTAAAACTAGGGCCACAACTCACATAACTAAGCCCTGACACAGAACTCCACTCAGATACGAACTTCGCTCTGATACCAACTTTGTCACGACCCAAAACAGGAGTCTGACCGGCGCTAGGGAACGGGAATTCTTTCGAATCCGGAACCCGTAGCAAGCCTAAAAATAAAAAAAATAAATCATGCAATAACAATAACCATATAATATATATGTGCAGCGGAAAATAAAATCATAAATATCATAAATATTACAATATCATCCATCTCAACTGGATATAATTCAAAACTCATCACATCGCATATATAATCTCATAAGTATAATCTTTATACAAATCCAGTTTTAACATAATCATCTCTCTTTTAAAACAAATTACATAAAATCCAATACTGTAATTTACAGCTACTGCAGTGTCTAGATAAAATAAATAAGACTCAAGTAGACAATTTACATAAAGAAGCCGGGGCGGAAGAAATCCGGCGTATCGACCTGCTACTGAGGTCTGAGGAAGTTGACTCTCCTGAAAAATAGTCAACGGAGGGGAGTCAGACCTCACTGAGTGAATTACTATAATATATATACATACACTCTAAGTGATAATGCATACAGTCAACAGTATATGAGTAATATGTATATATACAGGCAAGTTCATACAGATGCAGAAAAATCATTTTATACATTTTGTCTGAAAAATCAACTTTTATGAAGGATCACATAGACCCTAGAATATCGCAACCTCAGAAAATAGTGTTAAACAACACTCTAGCCATACAGGCTCACTGATTCCAAATATATCCACTTAATCCATATGGACAGTAGACTGGCCCCGAGACACTAAGTCAACCGAGCTCCAGCAGTCTGACTGCCAGTGTGATTGGCCCCGAGACACTTGGTCAACCGAGCTCCAGCAATCACACCCAAACCACATCTCACACATATCAATAATCATAATCAAATCAATATCCACAAATAGTCAATAATAAAGCCTAAATACTATAGGCGTACCGGTACGTACTCGGTCCTAGTGCTGCCCACTAGGTAGCACGTTCTATTGATATCCTTCAGTGATAAATAATAAAACATTCATTCACAAATACATGATGCATGAATTTAAATAAATCAACAATATAAACCATATATATACCGAAAATATACCAAACATAAACCAAGTATATTTTGAGTATATATACGTCAAATAAATTCAATCAAATCATGAATTAAACTAAAAATATATTTAAAAACATTTTAAATATATTTTATTAATAAAACATGTATATAATTTATTATATACCAAAAATATACCAAAAATATACTTGAATATAAATCATGTTATTTATGCATAATTAGTCAAAATAAAACATGCATTTTCTAAATCATGCATCCTAAGCATATATATATAATATAGTAACTCACCTAATGCGCTCCACGAGACAGGTCCGACGGGCCTGGTCCACTAACCCTCGGTCTCGGCGCAACTAAACAAGAAATAATTAATCGACATCAGAATAACCCTAACAGAAATCCTAGAATTAAATCTAGAGTATTCAACACAGAATTGGAAATTAGGGTTCGACTGGATATCACGTTTTACGAGAATTCTACCGGAAATCCGGCAGAACCTCCCCTGTAAAACGGACATCTCTCTACTCAAAAGAGTAGAGCCGACCCTGCAAAGAAAATACACTTCGAAAATAAACACCACAATCAATCACAACCCCTCGGTCGGACTCCAGACTACAATCTGTCGACCGGGGTCCACAAACACAGAAAATATATTCAAATATACCAAAAATATCCTTAAATCATAAAAATACATTTTATAAATAAAAATTACATAATTGACCTTGAAACACTATAAAAATCGATTAAAACTCATTTTATTTGGAAAAACCGTATATTATATATATAATTGAAAATAATTCACGAAAAATAGTTTTAATTAGTTAAAAATACCAAATATTTTGTAGAAATCATTTTTATACCTTAAATAAATATTAAAACCAATTAAATTACATTTTTAGACAATTTAGGGTAAAATGACCAAAATACCCCTATATATATATATATCTAATTTACTTCAAAAATTCACTAAAAATCATACAATTATCCAAAATTAATTTTCTCAACATATTTATCAATAACATAAATATTTAACTCAATTTACCAATTAAATTCAAATAAAAACACAATTAACTTAATTTTACAAAATCACATAAACTTCAATAATTAAAAATAAATACTTAGAAATTCATAAAAATTCCAAATAAATTCCTATAATTCATTTCAACACCTAATTCAACCATAAACTCCAATTTCATAATTTAAATAATTAATTTCCGAAAATTCGAAAATAATATTAAAATATTCAAAAATACCCAAAAATCCAAACAATCTCCAAAAATTCTACAAAAATTCATACATGAAGATTAAGCTACCAGGAACAACATTTGTGAAGGAAGTTTCCATGAATCATCCAAATTGAAGCTCAAAAAAATCGAAAACCAAAAGTGGCCGAAATATTCAACTCAAAACCTAAGCAATTCTAGACCGTTTTAGCTCAAACAAAAGCTAGAATAACACTCACCGGAGCTCAAGGAGAAGATAGAGACCGGCGGTGTCGAAAACGGTGGCCGGAGGAGGGAGAAACCACGGTGGGAAGATGGGTGGTCCGGCGGGTGTCTACGGGAAGAAGAAGAAGAAGAGAAAAAGAAAAGAAAGAAAAGGAAAGAGAAAGGAAAAGAAAAAGAAAGAAAAAGGAAAAGAAAAAGAAAAAAAAAAGAAAAAAGAAAAAAAATAATAAATTTTAATAATTTAATAATAAATAAAATAATCAAATAATAATAAATAAATAATAAAATATTAGGGTAATAATAAACCCTAATTAAATAAATATACACATACAGGCTTTATTTAATAATTTAAAAATATGTATGAGTTCATGCAAACCCGTAAATACATTTAAAATAATTAATAATACATTGTTTACGTGGAAATTTCCCCGAAAATGAAAGTCCCGGGAAAATTTTACGTAAAATACTGAAAATAATAGACAGTAATTAAAATAGGTTTAAAATACATATTAACTCATAAAAATATCATATAAAATACAAAAATTACTGACACTGCATATCCCGGTACAGTGTAAAAATATTTTTAAAATTACGGGATATTACAATCATGAACTATGATTTTTAATAAAAATATATAAAATGATTTTATTGCATTTGTGTGTATTTGCTTGTATATATGCTTATTATATATATATATATATACTGTTGACTGCGTGCATCGACATTTAGTATGCATGTATATATATTATAGTAATTCACTCAGTGAGGTCTGACTCCCCTCCGTTGACTATTTTTCAGGAGAGTCATCGTCTTCAGACCTCAGTAGCAGGCCTGTACGCCGGATTTCTTTCCCCCCGGCTTCTTTATGTAAATTGCTTATCTGAGTCTTGAGTTTTATTTTATAACCTAGACACTGCAGTAGTTGTAAATAAATTGTGGGTTTTATGTATTATATTTGTATGAATTATGTATTTTAAGAATTTGAACTGGACTTGTATCAAAGGATTTATCTATATATGAGATATGGATTTTTATTTTGATAATTATGATTTTATTTCCGCTGCATTAAGTGTGGTTATTATTATTACTATTGCATGTTTATTTTATTTTTTTAGGCTTGCTACGGGTTCCAAATTCGAAAGAATTCCCATTTCCTAGCGCCGGTCATGACCCTTGTTTTGGGTCGTGACAAAAGCTAAAAATTGAACCCTCCTCCATTCAAGGTGATTTCGGCCACCTCTTTCGACACCACTGGTCTCTTTTCTTTCCCTGAGCATCGTTGAGTATGTTTCTAAGCTCCGTTTCACTTAGTTTGGCTTAGATTTTAGTGGTGATTGATTTTAAGTTTCGACCATTTTTGGTTTTTCAAATTTTTTGAGCTTGATTCCTGTATTTCATGAGAAATTCCTTCAAAAAAGTTGATCCCTCTAGCTTAATCTATATCCTAGAATTTTTGTATAATTTTTGGAATTTATTTTGATTTTTGTGAATTTTTTATTATTTTATTATTTCATAAATTAAATAAATAAATTATGAAATTGTGATTTTTGGTGTTATTTGTGGTTGATATTAATTTTAGAATTTAATTTATAATTTTTGTGATTTTTTTGTAATTTTTATAATTATATTTAGTTTATGTCAATTTTGAAAATATAGGTTAAATATACATTTAATTAGAAATAATTGGTTACTTAAGTTATTTGTGGATTTTAGTGAATAATATGTTGAGAAAATAATTTTTGAGTATTTATATAATTTTTATTGAATTTTTGAATGTTTTTAGTATTTTATGTAAATTTTTATATACTAGGGGTATTTTGGTAATTTGATGATAATTTTAGTTGGATATTCAATTTAATTGGTTTTAATAATTATTTGAGGTATAAAAATGATTTTCATGAGTTATTTACTAATTTTAACTAATTAATACTATTTTTCAAAAATTATTTTCAAATTATATATAATATACTATTTTTGTAAATAAATGGATTTATAATAATTTATAATATGTTTTTGGACTAATTAAGTAATTTGGATTTATAAAATGAATTTTATTACTATTTGTGAAATTATCGAGAAATATCAATTTTAATAATATTATATTAATATTAAGGTTTTTAAATAATTATCGGTGAAATAATTACTTTTGGTGTTTGAATAGTTTAAATTGCTATATTATGGGTACTTAAAGAACATTTTTGGAATTTATTGGATTTTAATATATTTTATTGTATTTTGTGGTGAATTATGGACCTCGGTCAGTGGAAATTGCAGGTTGGGATTCCGACCGAGGAGTTTTGAAAATTTTATTCGAAGTGTATTTTCTTGCAGGATTAGCTCTACTTTTTAAGTAGAGAGATGTTCATTTTACAGAGGAGGTTTTGCCGAATTTTCAATAGAATTCTCGTAAAATGTGACATCGGGTCTTATTCCTATTCTCTGTCTGTATTAGTAATCCTAAATCGAGTCTCTAGAAATTAAGTTAGATTTATTCTGATTTCGTGTTATTATTTTATTGTTAGTTGCGCTGAGACAGAGACCTAGTGGACCAGACCCGTCGACCCGTCTCGAGGAGGCCATAACTGTGAGTTTTTATGATATCTATACATTGCTTTAGGTTGCATGTTTTAGAAATTATATGTTTTAAATGTAAATTTTTACATAATGCTTTATTAAATGCTTAGGTATATTTTTAGTATATTATTGGTATATTTAAAAATTAATGCATGTTTTCTTTGTGATTTATTTTCAAATTTGTTAAGTATATTATTGGTTGATTTGAGTATATTACATGATTTAATTGAATTTATTATACATATATATACCTGAAATATACTTAGTTTATTTTAGGTATATTTCTGGTATATATATGGTTTATTTGTTTATTTTAAATGTCATTATGCATTATTTATTTTTCTGAATGTATGTTATAATGAAGGATATCGATAGAACGTGTTTCTTAGTGGGCAACACTAGGACCGTGTACGTACCAGTGCGATAGATTAGAGCTAAGTGAAAGTTACTTGTGGTGATTATGATTGATTGATATTGATTTGATTGAGATTGATGTGATTGAAGGTGTGATTGCTAAAGCTCGGTTGATCAAGTGTCTCGGGGCCAATCATATTGACAATCAGACTGCTGGAGCTCGGTCGACTTAGTGTCTCGGGGTCAGTCTACTGTCTATATGGATTAAGTGAATTTACTTGGAATTAAGTGAGCCTATATGACTAGAGTACTTTCTATTGGTATTGAGGTTGCGATCAGTTAGGGTTCTATTTGATCCTTCATAAATTGATAATTTTCAATATTAAAATGTAAAAATGATTTTCTTTGCATCTGTGTGTATTTGCTTGTATATATATTTATTATATATACTTTTGAGTGTCTGCATTTGATATTTAGCTATGCGTGTATATATATTATAATAATTCACTTAGTGAGGTCTAATCCCCCTCAGTTGATGTTTTTACAGGAGAATCTTCATCTTTAGACTTCAGCAGTAGACCTGTTCGTCAGATTTCTTCCGCTCCGGCTTTATTATGTAAATCACTTACTTGAATTTTATTTTGTAGTCTAGACACTACAGTAGTAGTTGTATTTAAATCTGTCGTGAGTTGTATTTATATTTATACACGTATGAGGACTTTAATTCAGAGTGTTTCTCTGAAGATTGTATTAAAAGATTTTTATTTATGATATATGATGTGTTATCATTTTATTAAAGGATGTTGAGAAACTTATTTTTATTAGTTGAAATTTAATTTTTGTTGAGTAAATATTTTATTTATTTTATTTTATTGCATATTTGTCTCTTAAGGCTTGTTATGAGTTTCGGATTCGAAAGAATTCCGATTTTCTAATGCCGGTTATAATCCTCTGTTTTGGGTCGTGACATTAACCAAGTCTTTAAACAAGATAGAAGTTGCTTTTGTTGGTGCTAATCCTCATATGTAGTATTGTTTTTTTTTTTATCTGTTGCTGTTGTGAGGTATGAATGACAGCCTTCTGTGTTTTTTTTTTTGGAGATATCTCATATTTTGCTCCACTACGTAGAAGCAGGATTTTGTTTCTCAATAGGTTGTCCATTTTGCTTTTTTTTTAGTTCTTCCTCTAATTAGCTCTCTTGCCTTTTCTATTATCCATGTACTGGTCAGCATTTATTGCTGGTTAGAGTGTAAAAAGTAATATGCAAATGGCTTAAGTTTGTTTTTTTCGATTTAAGTTTCTCTTATGCTTTGTTTAAAATTTTTAGCTTTTTCCTTATTTTTTATTAAATCCACTTACCTATATTACTGTTCTTTCTGAAAATTCCGGTCGCTGATTCCTACAAACAAATTCATTTGTGCAGAAAAAAAAAAAAAAAAAAACAACCGCACTTTAACTATTTTAGGAACTTAAGTGAGCTTCCTATAGATAAATGGTAACTCGCAGAAGAAATAAGAAACTAAAAAAAATAATATATTTTTTTTAAAAAGTACATTTTCTACTTTTAATAAATTAAAGATATAAAAAAATGTGGGTTTGTTTCTAGAAAAAAAAAAAAAGAATACTAGATCCTTTCAATAAATAAATTTCAAGAATTCCTATTGTCTTTATATTTTTATATGTTATTAATCAATTAATTTGTTTTTTTCATGTGCAGTTGAACAAAACATTTTTTCCTGTAAAAAAAAAAATCCACGATTATACTTTTTATGTTTCTAAATATACTATATTAATATTAAAATACGTGCATTTCTTTTAAATTGAAAAAGAAAATATAGACAAGATAGTTAAAAGGTATGTGGTTTTATTTCTGCAAGCGAAAGAAAAAACAATTAATTTATTACTTTTTAAATGAATTACTTTTATTAAATTTTTTTTATTATGCAATTTTCATATGTTATTTATCAGAAAATTTCTATTTTCCAAAATCAAGTAGTGGTTATTTTTCATTATATAAAAAAATATAGATGTTATTATGATAATTCCGGTTTCTTATTCCACGTACCTGTAATTTATGATTGCCGGAGATACTTGGATAGATTATTTTTGAATTGATAAAAAAAAAATAACAAAAAAAATGATACCTTATTTTCGAATGGATAAAAAAAATAACAGAAAAATAATAGCATGAAATTACATTTGAATAGGTACTTTATATAGTAGTATTTATACATCAGTATTAAAAAAAATAAATCGTTCACATTTAATTAAAATGAAATTGAAATTTTCCTTCAAAAAAATTCCCTTAACTTGCTATAGTTATCGATTAAATGTATAAATTGTTATCTAAGAAATTTTACTATTAATTGTTCCTGTCTTTGATTACTCAATTTCTTCAAATTTATTTGGATATTATGTATGGTTTTTTTATTGTGCTCATTTTTTTATTTTTAAAAAAAGTTTAAAAAATGCCAAAATAATTTTTTCCCCTTCAATTTAACATTGAGTATATTCTTTTCTTTTCAGACCAGCTTCTAATTCCCTATTTTCCATTCCAGCATATTTTCCACCAGGTTTGTTATTACATTTTGTCACGTTAATTTTTTCCTGAGTACATATGCATTTTTTTTTTTGCCACATGCAATTTAAAGCTTTTGAATTTTATTGTAGATACAAATTCCACCATACAATGTGTTAATTAATTAAACTTTTTATTTCACAATTTATTATATGTAAAAAACAAGACATTATTTTCCGTTAATTTAATTTTAAACAATTCTATAATCATGAGTATTGTTTTAATGAACTGCACGTTTATTTTCTGACAAATAAATATTTTGCACTTAGCGTGAGTAATTTTTCCCCTTTACAAATTATAATTCTGACCATTTTATACTTGCGTGTCATAGCCCTGTTATCTTACCCGATCATTATCAGCTCGACTTCCATCTCCAGGTCTGTTTTTCTTGAAACTATTTTTTTATTAATTTCTTTTAGTTTCATGATTTTTTAGTATTTGTTTGTTAATTTATTTATTTCAACTTGCATTTAGTCTTTTTTTCCATGCTTCCTACCGTCCAACTATGAACTCTTCTAATCAACCGTTCATGAAAGATGATCGACTTATTGACGTTGATGTTCGTTATTTTAATGTTGTCAAAGGTAAACTAAATGATCGATTGTATATTTGATATATGTATTTTTTAAGAAAAACTTCAACCAATGCTCATGATTACTCCTGATATTTAAAAATTTTCAGATTTCCATTTTTCATCAAATGCACCTGAATGCTCACATTTTACATGATGCAATGCGTCACCAGAACCTGAAACAACGCTGGTTGACATCAATATAACATGTAAAATAATTTTTTCTAAAACATTTTTTAAACTTAAACAAAGCACATTTTTCTTTACCATTTTAGTACGTTTTCATTTATAAAAACACTGTAACATATTCCTACAACCAACTATCGATCCGTAGGCTATCAACAAAAAGACACCGGTCGACCGCTTTTAATATGTTTGATCAAACAATCGACATGCAAATGTCTTCTCAAACTGGTATAATTTTCCATTTAAATAAAATTACTTTAATTTTAAAAGATTGACACAAGTTTTTTTTTTTTTATTATTTTCCTCAGAATATTACTTCCCTATATCTTGATATATTTACAACTTTTTAATATTTTAAATTTGTTTTTATAGAACATTGCTTTCAAAGATCAGACATCGGCTATCCTAAAAAATAATGCGTCTTCTGTGGGGCTTTGCATTGGAACATAGAATGCGTTAGCGATTCGGGAAATCATGGAAAAAAAATTTATTCACTTTGTTGTAATAAAGGAAAAATTAAACTTTCAATGCTCAAACAAACTCCTATGTTTCTAGACATTGTTTTGCCGCCTAATGGAAATACATTTTCCTCTAAAATTTAAAGAAAACATTAGATTATATAATTATATGTTTGCTTTTACATCGATAGGTGGAAAAATCGATTATGAAATTAATAAAAAACATGGACCATATGTTTCAAAATATGTGGACAAAATCATCATATAATTAGTTCACTACTTTGAGATGATAGTGAGAGACCTAAATTCGCACAACTCTATATATATGATACTCAAAATGAAACAAATAATAGGATTTCTTCATTTTTGCATGATGATTCAGCTAAAAATATAAATAGTTTTATTGTTGAAGGTTTGATTAAAATGTTTGACGAAATAAATGTCCTTGCAAAATCATTTAGAATGGCTCGAGATAGATTTATAGAAGATGATATGCTGCTTGTTAAATTAAAATTGCTTGGTAGAAGAGCTAACGATAGTTCTCAATATTCAATTCCTTTATCTTTAGAAATTGTTAGTCTTATTGTTGGAGACTATGGTTTATATGATAAAAAACGAGATATTATTATTGAATATAAAACCAACTGTTTAAAACGACTTAGTGTTTTGCATCCATGCCTAATGGCAATGCATATCCAATTTTATTTCCATATGGAGAAGATGGATACATGACGAATATCGAATATATAAATCCAAATTGTTCCTCACACATTACAAGAAAATATGTAACAATGAGAAAATATTACACATATAGAATACAACAATGATTAGATAAGGGAAAAACTTTGCTACGCGGTGGTCGTTTATTCCAACAGTTCATTGTTGATGCATTTTCATGTGTTAAGGAAGAACGCTTAGATTTTATAAGATGTAACCAAAAAGAACTACGTTCAGAAATGTATATCGGCATTAAAAATGCTATTCACCAAGGCATTAGAAATTCTAACGATGTTGGAAAGTTTGTGATTATATTACCTTCAACCTTCACAGGCAATCCAAGATATATGATTGAGCATTATCATGGTGCAATGACTATATGTAAATTTTACAGTCATCCTGATTTGTTTATAAAATTTACATGTAACCCACTTTGGCATGAAATACAATGTATGTTAGATTATATTAGTGGACAAAGACTTGATAATAGACCCAACATTATTAGTCGTGTTTTTAAGGTTAAACTGATGCATTTGATAGATGATGTTAAAAAAAATAAACACTTTGGTAAAACAGCCGCATTGATATATACAATTGAATTTCGAAAAAGAGGTTTACTCTATGTTCATTGTTTAGTTTGGCTAAATTATGCTGCTAAATCAAAAACACCTTTAGACATTGATTTAATAATATCTGCAGAACTTCCAAGTAGTGAAACTGAACCTGAAGCATATAATTTAGTTTATAAATTTATGATCTATGGACCTTACGGTGTATTTAATCCTTAATCTCCATGTATGAAAGAAAAAAAATGTTCAAAATTTTATCTAAAAAATATCAAAATGAAACTTTGATTGATGCTAATGGTTTTGCAATTTATAGACGTCGCAATAATGGTTGACACACTGTTAAGAATGGGGAAAAAATTGACAATTCATTTGTTGTTCCTTATAATATTAAATTGCTTTTGAAATATGATGGTCATATATGCATTAAATATTATTGTTGAACAACCATGTTAAAATATCTATTTAAATATATCAGCAAGGGTATCGATCGAATTCACACAGTTATTCATAATTACTTGAGTACAATTAATGATTCAAGTGATGGTTCTATTATGACCCAAACTAGGAGTCATGACCGGCGCTAGGGAACGAGAATTCTTTCGAATCCAGAACCCGTAGCAAGCCTAAGAAAATAAAATCATACAATCAATAAATAAAAAGTACGATATAATTAAAATTTTTCGAATCAATATATAAAATAAATTCTCCAAATCCTTTCATAAATGTATACATATTCGTAATAATTAAATACAAATTTTTCAGAGTATACAATATCAAAATAATATAATACTCTTTCGATACAATAGCACAACTACTACAGTTTCTAGAATATAAATTAGAGTTCAGAATATACATTTGCATAAAATAGCCGGGACTGAAGAACACCGGCGAGAACTCTAGAACTAAGGTCTGACAATATGGGATCTCCTGAAAAAAAATAATTGAGGGGGGTCAGACCTCACTGAGTGAATTATTATACTATATATACATGCAAACTGAACCATAACAATCAGGCATTCTTATATATATATATGTATATACACATGTTTCACACGAATGCCAAACTCTGCCTTTATAAATATTCTAAATATAAAAAACGTATGTTTTAATTCATGAAGGATCCATAGAACCTTAATAATAGCAACCTCAAACAATCCCATTATCACTCTAGCCATACAGGCTCACTTGATTCCAAATAGAACACTTATTTCAATCTGAACAGCAGACTGGCCCTGAGACACTAAGTCGATCGAGCTCTAGCAGTCTGGCTGTCAGTGTGATTGGCCCTGAGACACTTGGTCAACCGAGCTCCAACAATCACACTATCTATCACCTCACATCTCAATCGACCCAATAGATTCATTCCACTATGAATAATAGACTGGCCCCGAGACACTAAGTCGACCGAGCTCCAGCAGTCTGACTGTCAGTGTGAACGACCCCGCAATCACACTATCTAACATACCATTAATCTTAGTCAAATCAATTAAATCAATTATAATCACCCAAAATTAATTCTCACTCAACCTTATTCTTTCGCTCCGGTAAGTACACGGCCCTAGTGCTGCCCACTAGGAAGCACGTTCTATTGATATCCTTCACTTAAATAAATCATTTATTTTGAAAATAATTAATGTGGAATGACATTCATAATAATAAAATCAACTATATATATATACCAAAAATATACCTAAAATATAGCCAGTATATTTCGGGTATATATATCTGTCAAATAAAATATGAAATAAACTAAAGATAAATCATTAATATGGTTAAAAACAATTTAAATGAGTAACAATAATATAACATGCATTTTCTTAAAAATATACTTAAATATACCAAAGATATACCCTAAGTACACAAATCATTTAATAAAACATTTATGTATAAATATCCATTTAAATATGTGTTTGTGTTTAACATATATTCACAAATATACTAAAAATAAACCTAATTATCTAGCATGCATATATCAAAAATAAACCCTAAATATACCACTAATGTATTAGGTTTAATTTAATAATAAAACATGTATTTATTTGGAAATAAATCAAAATATACCAAAAATAAATTTAAAAATAATTTAAGTGTAGGTTTATAATATAACATGCAATTATTTAAGAATAAACCTAAATTATACTAATCATTTAATAAAATAATTATGGTTTGATGCACATTTAAATCATGTATAAATATTAAATTATAACAAACATAAACCTAAATATCTAACATACGTATATCAACAATAAACTCTAAATATACCAGTGATATATTAAATGTATATAGAAAATATACAAACATTTATATATCAAGATATACTAAAAATAAACCGAAAATATACCAAATCATATTATAATTAAATTACTGTTTAAACATATAATAAAAATAAAAATCCTAAGTCATGCATCCTATATGCAATGCATATATATACAATATAATAACTCACATGTTAGCGCTCCACGAGACAAACTCGGTGGGCCTGATTCATTAGGCCCCTGTCACGACCCAAAACAGGGGCCATGATCAGCGCTAGGGAACGGGAATTCTTTCGAATCCGGAACCCGTAGCAAGCCTAAAAAAATAAAATAGACATGCAATAATAGTAACAATATATAATGCAGCGGAAATAAAAATCATAAATATAATAATAGCATATACACCAACTGGATTTAAATTGAATCCTCATCATTTCATATATATAAATCTTAATACAAATCCAGTTCAAATATAATACAACATCTTTTAAAATATTTATTGACTACTGCAATGTCTAGATAAAATAAAACTCAAGACTCAGAGAAGCAGTTTACACAAAAAGCCGAGGCGGAAGAAATCCGGTGTACAGGCCTGCTACTGAGGTCTGAAGATGATGACTCTCCTGAAAAATTAGTCAACGGAGGGGAGTCAGACCTCACTGAGTGAATTACTATAATATATATACATGCATACTAAATGACAATGCATACAATCAACAATATATATCTAATATGTATATATACAGGCAAATACACACAAATGCAATAAAATCATTTATATATATTTTACTGAAAATCATCGTTTATGAAGGATCAAATAGAACCCTATGATATCGCAACCTCAAAGTAGTGTTAGACAACACTCTAGCCATACAGGCTCACTTATTCCAAGTATATTCACTTATTCTATTTGGACAGTAGACTGGCCCCGAGATATTAAGTCAACCGAGCTCCAGCAGTCTCACTGTCAGTGTGATTGGCCCCGAGACACTTGGTCAACCGAGCTCCAGCAATCACACCCAAATCACATCTCACACATCAGATAAATCAATTCAAATCAAAATCCTCAAACTGGTTAGTGATATAGCCTAAATGCTATAAGCGCACTGGTACGTACTCGGTCCTAGTGCTACCCACTAGGTAGCACGTTCTATTGATATCCTTCATTAATAAATATAAAACATTCATTCATAAAAATAAATGATGCATGAATTTAAATAAAATAGCAACATAAACCATATATATACTGGAATTATACCAAAAGTAAACCAGGTATATTTCGAGTATATATACGTCAAATAAATCCAATTAAATTATAAATTAAGCTAGAAATATATTTAAAAATATTTTAAATATAATCTATTAATAAAACATGAATATAATTTAATATATACCAAAAGTAAACCAAAAATAAACTAAGGATATACTTAAATATAAATCACATTATTTATGCATATTTAATCAAAATAAAACATATATTTCTAAAATCATGCATCCTAAACACATATATATAAAATAGTAACTCACACTTAGTGCGCTCCACGAGATGGGTCCGACGGGCCTGGTCCACTAGGCCTCGGTCTCGGCGCAACTAAACAAACAATAATGACAGAAATCAGAATAAACCTAACAGAAAATCTTAGAAACTCGATCTAGAATATTAAACACAGAAACAGGATTAGGGTTCGACTGGATATCACGTTTTACGAGAATTCTACCAAAAATTCGGCAGAACCTCCCCTGTAAAACGGACATCTCTCTACTCAAAGAGTAGAGCCGACCCTGTAAAGAAACACACTTCGAAAATAAACACCACATCTCATTCACAACCCCTCGGTTGGACTCCAAACTACTGTCTACCGATCAGGGTCCACAAACACAGAATAATTTCAGAAATACCAAAAATACACTTATAACATAGAAATTCATTTTATAGGTAGAAATTACATAATTAACCTTTAAACACAATAAAAATCGATAAAAACTTATTTTATTAGAACAACCGTATATTATATATATAATTGAAAATAATTCACGAAAAAATAGTTTTAATTAGTTAAAAATACTAAATAATTTATAGAAATCATTTTTATACCTTAAATAACTATTAAAACCAATTAAATTACATTTTTAGCCAATTTTGTGTAAAATTACCAAAATGCCCTTATATATATAAATATACTAAAATTACTTCAAAAATTCACCAAAAATAGTATAATTATCCAAAATTAATTTTATCAACATATTTATCAATAAAATTAATAATTAAACTCAATTAACCAATTAATTTCAATTAAAAACACAATTAACCCTATTTTTCAATAATTCCATAAACTTAAATAATTCAAAATAAATACATAGAAATTCATAAAAATTCCAAATAAATTTCTATAATTCATTTCAACACCTATATTTATCATAAAACACAATTTCATAATTTATTTAATTAATTTCCGAAAATTAGAAAATAATATTAAAATATTCAAAAATACCCAAAAATCAAAATAATCTCCAAAAATTCCACAAAAATTCACACATGTAGATTAAGCTAAGGGGAAAAACATTTGTGAAAGAATTTTTTATGAATCAATCAAATTGAAGTTTAAAAAAATTCAAGAACCCTAATAGGCCGAATTCGAAAAATCGAAACCTAAGCAAATCAAGACCATTTTAAGTGAAACAAAGCTTGGAATCACACTCACTGGAGCTCAAGGAGAAGAAAGAGACCGGCGGTGTCAAAAATGGTTGCCAGAAACGTCGTGAACGACGTTAGCTCCCACTTTCCGGCTTTCCGGCCAAAAAACGGCTTCCAGACGCCGGACGACGTGTAATATCCCGTGTTTTTTAAAAAATATTTTTACACTGTACCGGGATATACAGTGTCAATAGTTTTTATGCATTATACGATATTTTTATGAGTTAATATGTATTTTAAACCTATTTTAATTATTGTTTATTATTTTCAGTATTTTACGTAAAATTTTCCCGGGACTTTCATTTTCGGGGAAATTTCCACGTAAACAATGTATTATTAATTATTTTAAATGTATTTACGGGTTTGCATGAACTCATACATATTTTTAAATTATTAAATAAAGCCTGTGTGTGTATATTTATTTAATTAGGGTTTATTATTACCCTAATATTTTATTATTTATTTATTATTATTTGATTATTTTATTTATTATTAAATTATTAAAATTTATTATTTTATTATTAATTATTTATTAATATTTAATTATTTTAATTTATTTTATTTTTTTCTTTTTCTTTTCCTTTTTCTTTCTTTTTCTTTTTCTTTCTCTTTCCTTTTTCTTTCTTTTTCTTTTTTTTTCTTCTTCTTCTTCTTTCTCTCCCGCGGGCGCCGACCACCATTTTTCTCACCGCCGTTTCTCCCTCCTCCGGCCACCGTTTTCGACACCGCCGGTCTCTATCTTCTCCTTGAGCTCCGGTGAGTGTTATTCTAGCTTTGGTTTGAGCTAAAATGGTCTAGAATTGCTTAGGTTTCGATTTGAATATTTCGGCCTCTTTGGGTTTTTGATTTTTTTGAGCTTTGATTTGGATGATTCATGGAAACTTCCTTCACAAATGTTGTTCCTGGTAGCTTAATCTTCATGTATGAATTTTTGTAGAATTTTTGGAGGTTGTTTGGATTTTTGGGTATTTTTGAATATTTTAATATTATTTTCTAATTTTCGGAAATTAATTATTTAAATTATGAAATTGGAGTTTATGGTTGAATTAGGTGTTGAAATGAATTATAGAAATTTATTTGGAATTTTTATGAATTTCTAAGTATTTATTTTTAATTATTGAAGTTTATGTGATTTTGGAAAATTAAGTTAATTGTGTTTTAATTGAATTTAATTGGTTAATTGAGTTTAATTATTGATATTATTGATAAATATGTTAAGAAAATTAATTTTGGATAATTGTATGATTTTTGGTGAATTTTTGAAGTAACTTAGGTATATATATATATATAGGGGTATTTTGGTAATTTTACCCTAAATTGTCTAAAAATGTAATTTAATTGGTTTTAATATTTATTTAAAGTATAAAAATGATTTCTACAAAATATTTAGTATTTTTAACTAATTAAAACTATTTTCCGGAATTATTTTCAATTATATATATAATATACGGTTTTTCTAATAAAATGAGTTTTAATCGGTTTTTACAGTGTTTCAAGGTTAATTATGTAATTTCTACCTATAAAATGTATTTTTATGATTTAAGGATATTTTTGGTATATTTGAACTAATATTCTGTGTTTGTGGACCCCGGTCGACAGATTGTAGTCTGGAGTCCGACCGAGGGGTTGTGATTGATTGTGGTGTTTATTTTTGAAGTGTATTTTCTTTGCAGGGTCGGCTCTACTCTTTTGAGTAGAGAGATGTCCGTTTTACAGGGGAGGTTCTGTCGGATTTCCGGTAGAATTCTCGTAAAACGTGATATCCAGTCGAACCCTAATTTCCGATTTCTGTGTTGAATACTCTAGATTTAATTCTAGGATTTCTGTTAGGGTTATTCTGATGTCGATTAATTATTTCTTATTTAGTTGCGCCGAGACCGAGGGTTAGTGGACCAGGCCCGTCGGACCCGTCTCGTGGAGCGCATTAGGTGAGTTACTATATTATATATATATATGCTTAGGATGCATGATTTAGAAAATGCATGTTTTATTTTGACTAAATATACATAAATAATGTGATTTATATTCAAGTATATTTTTGGTATTTTTGGTATATAATAAATTATATACATGTTTTGTTAATAAAATATATTTAAAATGTTTTTAAATATATTTTTAGTTTAATTCATGATTTGATTGGATTTATTTGACATTATATACTCAAAATATACCTGGTTTATGTTTGGTATATTTCCAGTATATATATGGTTTATATTGTTGATTTATTTAATTCATGCATCATGTATTTGTGAATGAATGTTTTATTATTTATTAATGAAGGATATCAATAGAACGGCTACCTAGTGGGCAGCACTAGGACCGAGTACGTACCGGTACGCCTATAGTTTTAGGCTATATACTAACTTATTTGTGGATATTGATTTGATTATGATTATTTGATATGTGAGATGTGGTTTGGGGTGTGATTGCTGGAGCTCGGTTGACCAAGTGTCTCGGGGCCAATCACACTGGCAGTCAGACTGCTGGAGCTCGGTTGACTTAGTGTCTCGGGGCCAGTCTACTGTCCATATGGATTAAGTGGATATATTTGGAATAAGTGAGCCTGTATGGCTAGAGTGTTGTTTAACACTATTTTCTGAGGTTGCGATATTCTAGGGTTCTATGTGATCCTTCATAAAGTTGATTTTCAGACAAAGTATATAAAATGATTTTTCTGCATCTGTATGAACTTGCCTGTATATATACATATTACTCATAATACTGTTGACTGTATGCATTATCACTTAGAGTGTATGTATATATATTATAGTAATTCACTCAGTGAGGTCTGACTCCCCTCCGTTGACTATTTTTCAGGAGAGTCAACTTCCTCAGACCTCAGTAGCAGGTCAGTACGCCGATTTCTTCCGCCCTGGCTTCTTATGTAAATTATATACTTGAGTCTTATTTATTTTGTCTAGACACTGCAGTAGTTGTGATTTTCAGTAGTTGTGAAATAAAGTATTTGTTTTAAAGAGATGTATTATAGTAAAACTGGATTTGTATAAAGATTATACATTTATGAGATTATATATGCGATGTGATGAGTTTTTGAATTAAATCCAGTTGATATGGATGATATTGTAATATTTATGATTTTATTTTCCGCTGCATATTATATTTTTATTGTTATTATTGCATATTTATTTTATTTTTAGGCTTGCTACGGGTTCCGGATTCGAAAGAATTCCCGTTCCTAGCGCCGGTCATGGCCCCTGTTTTGGGTCGTGACACGACGTTAGCTCCCACTTTCGGCTTTCTGGCCAAAAATGGCTTCCAGACGCCGGAAACAGCTGCAATAGGCTGCGGGGAAGGCTGAGGAAGGAGGTGGCACACTGGACGGCACACCAACGGCAAGAAATCAGGACGGCAGGCGGCGGAACGGTGATGGGGACGGTCGGGAGGGAGAAGAAGAAGATGATGGCAATTTGGTAAATACTTCAAACTTTAATTTTTGTTAATATTAAATGTATATATGTATATATATATATATATATATATATATATACTTTATACTATATATTAAAATAATATAAAATCACACACATTAAATATACACTACACACATATAATTTAATATTTTAATAATTTAATACACCTAAAAATAATTAAATAATATCAAAACCAATTAATAATTAATAAAATATTAGGGTAATTAATTAAATCCTAATTTAATAAATAAGTACACATAGGCTTTATTTAGTATTTTAAAAATACGTATGAGTTCATGCAAATCCGAAAATATATTTAAAATAATTAATAATAAATTATTTACGTGAAATTTTTCCCAAAAATAAAAGTTTCGGGAAAATTTTACGTAAAGCACTGTAAATAATACACAATAATTAAAATAGGTTTTAAATACACATCAACTCGTAAAAAATATCGTAATATATATACAAAAATTATTAACATTGCATATCCTGATGCAGTATAAAAATATTTAAAAATACGGGATATTACAGCCTCGGTCTCGGCGCAGCTAGATAAACAAATGACAACATGAAATTAGAATAAATTTAACGAAAATTCTAAAGACTCAATCTAGAATTTTAGACACAGAATTAAAATAGGAATTTGACCGGATATCACGTTTTACGAAAATTTTACCTAAAATCCAGTAGAACCTCCCCTGTAAAACGGACATCTCTCTACTCAAAGAGTAGAGCGGGTCCTGCAAAGAAAACACACTTTGAAATAACACCAAATTCACAACCACTATCCCTCAGTCGGACTCCAAATTACAATTCACCGATCGAGGTTCATAATTCACAGAATAATTATAAAATATCAAAAATGCCCTTACATAATAAAAATACATTTTATAAATCAAAATTACGTAATTAACCCTAAAACACGTTAAAAACCGATAAAAACTCATTTATTTAGAAAAATCGTATATTATATATATAATTTGAAAATAATTTACGAAAAATAGTTTTAATTAGTTAAAAATACTAGATAATTTTTAGAAATTATTTTTATACCCTAAATAACTATTAAAACCAATTTAATTACATTTTTAGCCAATTTAGTATAAAATTACCAAAATACCCCTATATGTATAAATTTACTATAAATGTTCAAAAATTCACCAAAAATTATATAATTACTCAAAAATTAATTTCTCAACATATAATTCAATAATATCAATAAATATACTCAATTTACCCATTTATTTCAATTAAACACATAATTAACCCTATTTTTCAAAATTACATAAACTTAATAAATTCCAAATAAATATATAAAAATTCACAAAATTTACAAATAAATTTCTATAATTCATTTCAACTCCTATAATCACCATAAAACACAATTTCATAATTTAATTAATTAATTTTCTAAAATTAGAAAATATTAATAAAATAATCAAAAATTCACAAAAATTAAAATAAATTCCAAAAATTCGAAAAAAATTACAACATGTAGACTAAGCTTCCAGAAACAAATTTTGTGAAGGAGGTTTTCATGAATCAATCAAATTGAAGCTAAAAAAATTTTGAAACCCAAAATGGCTGATTTGAAGAAATTGAAACCTAAGCAATTCTAGACCAAATCAAGTGAAAAAAAGCTTGGAATCACACTCAACAGAGCTCAAGGAGAAGATAGAGACCAACGGCATCGAATTTAGTGATCGAAAAGTGCTTAATCGGAGTTAGGAGCAACTTTCGGCCTCTTGATGAAAATCCGGACAAACAACGCCGTAAATAGGAGCTTTAGGTGGTGGAAATGGCTGGAGGTGGAGGAGGAAGGCTGAGGGGCATAGTAACAGTAGGAAAACCAGCTTGAAAGTGGCTGGAAATTGTGGAATCCATTTAGGAAGAAAAATGAATGAGATACTGGCATTTTGGTAATTTCTGCAAACTTTGTTTCTTTTTTTTTGTTATTAAATAATGTATATATGTATATATATATATATGTCCACCTTATATATATTATAATAATATAATCCCACACACAAATGATATTCACCACACAAATATTTTTTTATATTTAATAATTTATACACTTAAAATTAATTAATTAATACAAAAAAATTAAATAATAAAATTAAGGAAATTAATTAAACTCTAATTAATTTAAATAAATACACATATATACAATTTATTTTATCACTTTAAAATTATGTATGAGTTCATGAAAATTCATAAAACTAGTCAAAATAAATATTATTAAATTATTTACGTGTCAATTTTTCCGAAAATACAATTCCTGGAAAAATTTTACGTAAAGTACTTAAAATAATATAAAATAATTAAAATTAGCTTTAAATAAATAACAACTCTTAAAATATAATAAATATATACAAAAATTTTTAACGCTGCATATCCCGATGCAGTATAAAAATATTTAAAAAACTCGGGATATTACAGTCTCCTCCCCTTACAAGAATTCATCCTCGAATTCCAGAAAGAAAATTACAAGATCAATAAAGGAAAGAGATACGGGTAAGAAGCTCGTATCTCAACTTCAGTCTCCCACTTATGCTCTTTCACTTTGTTGCTACGTCACGAAACCTTGATCATTTGGATCTGGTTCGAGCATACTATCAAGCTTGATAATTTACAATCACAACTGGTTCCTTCTTGAACTTCAGATCTTTATTCAGTTCTATATTATTCAACTGTAACATGTGCGAAGTGTCCAAAATACACTCTCTCAAAATCGAGAAATGGAACACTGGATGTACATGAAATAGATTTGGAGGCAAAGCCAATTAATATGTAATCTTACCGTGTCTCATCACACCACTTTTCAGAGACATCTTCAGAATTACAGTCTTCGATCTGAAACTCCATATCTCTACGTCTAGGATCCAAATCGCTCTTCTGATCACAACAACTTTCTCTGTAGCATTTTGAACCATCTTATACCTAATTAAGAATTCTTTTCATAAAAGCCTCATGTGGTGTCATTCCAATACTGCTATGGTAGCTGTTATTATAAACGAATTCTACAAGTAGTATATAATCAACCCAGCTACCTCCTAGATCCAAAACACACATCTTCAACATATTGTTTAGTGTCTGGATCGTCCTCTCAGTCTATCATCTGTCTGAGGATGAAAAGTAGTATTGAAATCCAACCAGGTGTCTATTACTCTCCATAATCTCTGCCAAAATCGAAAGGTAAACACTGTACCTTTACCATATACAATGGACACAGGTAGTCCACGCCGGCACATAATATGCCTCATATGCAACTTAGCCCACTTAGCTACTCAATAAGTGGCTTCCACTGGCAAAAAATTAGCGTGACTTGGTTAATTTGTCTATAGTCATTCCAACAGAATCATATTCACCCTTCGAACGAGGTAACCAACCACAAAAATCATAGTCATTCTTTCTCATTTCCACCCAAATTCAAAAGAGATCGAAACTTCCTAGAAAACTTTTGATGTTCAGCTTTCACCGGCTGGCAAATTAAACACTTAGAAATACAATCAGTCACATCCTTCTATAATCCAACCCACTAGTATTGATCCTAAACACTGTGATAATTCTTGGTAATCATCTGGATGTACATTGCAAGTTTATTTCCACAGCTTATATAGAATCCCTTTCTCAGATTATGTCACGACCCAAACTAGGAGTCATGACCGGCGCTAGGGAACAAAAATTCTTTCGAATCCGGAACCCGTAGCAAGCCTTAGAAAATAAAATCATGTAATAATTAAATAAAAGTACGACCAAATTAAAATTTTTCTGAATCAATATATAAAATAAATACTCTAAATCATTTTATAAATGAATACATAGTCGTACAATGTTCAAATACAAATTCTTAGAGTATTTAATATCCAAACAAAATAATACACTTCCAATATAATAACATTACTATTGCAGTTTCTAGAATACAATTTAAAGTTCAAAATATACATTTGCATAAAATAGCCGGGACTGAAGAACACCGGCGAGGAACTCTACAACTAAGGTATGACGATATGGAATCTCCTGAAAAAAATAATTGAGGGGGGTCAGACCTCATTGAGTGAATTATTATACTATATATACATGCAAACTAAACCATAACAATCAGGCATTCTTATATATAATAATTCACTCAGTGAAGTCTGACCCCCCTCAATTATTTTTTTCAGGAGATTCCATATCGTCAGACCTTAGTTGTAGAGTTCCTCGTCGGTGTTCTTCAGTCCCGGCTATTTTATGTATATATATATATGTATGTATGTATATACACACATTTCACACGAATGCCAAAATCTATTTTTATAAATATACTACATGTAGAAAATGTTTGATTAAATTCATGAAGGATCCATAGAACCCTAAATAATAACAACCTCAAATAATCCTATCATCACTCTAGCCATACAGGCTCACTTGATTCTAAATAGAACACTTATTCCAATCTGGACAGCAGACTGGCCCTGAGACACTAAGTCGACCGAGCTCCAACAGTCTGACTGTCAGTGTGATTGGCCCCGAGACACTTGATCAACCGAGCTCCAACAATCACACTATCTATCACCTCACATCTCAATCAACCTAATAGATCATTCAATTCACTTATGGACAGTAGACTGGCCCCGAGACACTAAGTCAACCGAGCTCCAGCAGTCTGACTGTTAGTGTGATTGGCCCCGCAATCACACTATATAACATACCATTAATCTTAGTCAAATCAATTAAATCAATTATAATCACCCAATTTTAACTCTCACTCAATCCTTATCTATCGTACCGGTATGTACTCGATCCTAGTGCTGCCCACTACGAAGCACGTTCTATTGATATCCTTCACTTCGAATAAATCATTCATTCGAAAAATAATTAATGTAGAACAATATTCATAATAGTTAAACCAACCATACATATATACCAAAAATATACCCAGTATATTTTAGATATATATATATATATATATATATATATATATATATATATATATATATATATATATATATATATATATATATATATATATATATGTGTGTGTGTGTGTCAAATAAAATATGAAATAAACTAAAGATAAATCATTAATATAGTTAAAAACAATTTAAATGAGTAACAATAATATAACATGCATTATCTTAAAAATATATTTAAATATGCAAAAGATATACTCTAAGTACACAAATCATTTAATAAAACATTTATATATAAATATTCATTTAAATACGTGTTTGTGTTTAACATATATTCACAAATATACTAAAAATAAACCTAATTATCTAGCATGCATATATCAAAAATAAACCCTAAATATACCGCTAATGTGCTAGGTTTAATTTAATAATAAAATATTTATTTATTCGGAAATAAATAAAAAATATACCAAAAATAAACTTAAAAATAATTTAAGTGTAGGTTTATAATTTAACATGCAATTATTTAAGAATAAACCTAAAATCTCCTAAAACTATACCTAAGGTATACTAATCATTTAATAAAATAATTATGTCTAAGTGTACATTTTAAAACATGTGTATATTACTCAAATGTATTAAACCTAAACCTAATTGTTTAATGTGCATATATCAAACTAACATGCATAATTATTTAATATGCATATATATAAAAATGCAACCCTAGATATACCAAAAATATTATAATTTAAATCCCTTTTAAAACATACAATGAAAATGAAAAATTCTAAATAATTCACCCTATATGCAATGCATATATATATAGTATAATAACTCACATGTTAGCGCTCCACAAGACAAACTCGACGGGCCTGATCCATTAGGCCTCGGTCTCGGCGCAGCTAGACAAACAAATGACAACATGAAATCCAAATAAATTTAACGAAAATTCTAAAGACTCGATCTAGAATTTTAGACACAGATTTAGAATAGGAATTTGACCGGATATCACGTTTTATGAGAATTTTATCGAAAATCCAGCAGAACCTCTCTTGTAAAACGGACATCTCTCTACTCAAAGAGTAGAGCCGATCCTGCAAAGAAATACACTTCGGAATAAACACAGAATTACAACCAAAATCCCTCGGTCGGACTCCAAACTACAATTCACTAACCGAGGTTCACAATTCACAGAATATTTATAAAATATCGAAAATGCCCTTGTATAATAAAAATACATTTTATAAATCCAAATTACGTAATTAACCCTAAAACATACTAAAAATCAATAAAAACCCATTTATTTAGAAAAATAGTATATTATATATAATTTGAAAATAATTTATGAAAAATAGTTTTAATTAGTTAAAAATACTAAAAATTTGCAGAAATCATTTTTATACCCTAAATAACTATTAAAACCAATTTAATTATATTTTTTACCAATGTAGTATAAAATTACCAAAATACCCCTATATGTATATATTCACTATAAATGTTCAAAAATTCACCAAAAATTATATAATTACTCAAAAATTAATTTCTCAACATATAATTCAATAATATCAATAAATATACTTAATTTACCAATTTATTTCAATTAAACACATAATTAACCCTATTTTTCAAAATTACATAAACTTAATAAATTTCAAATAAATACATAAAAATTCACAAAAATTACAAATAAATTACTATAATTCATTTCAACTCCTATAATCACCATAAAACATAATTTCATAATTTAATTAATTAATTTTCAAAAATTAGAAAATAATAATAAAATAATCAAAAAATCACAAAAATTAAAATAAATTCCAAAAATTTGTGAAGGAATTTTTCATGAATCAATCAAATTAAAGCTAAAAAAAATTCGAAACCCAAAATGGCTGATTTGAAGAAATTGAAACCTAAGCAATTCTAGACCAAATCAAGTGAAACAAAGCTTAGAATCACACTCACCAGAGCTCAAGGAGAAGATAGAGACCGACAACATCAAATTTGGTGGCCGGAAAGTGCTTGATCGGAGCTAAGTCGGTTTTTGGCTCCTTAATGAAAATCCAGCCAAACAATGCCGGAAATGGGAGCTTGGGACGTCGGGAATGGCTGGAAGGGAAGGTGGCACACTGGAAAGCACAGTGACAACAAGGAAAACCAGCTTGAAATGGCTGAAAACGTTTTGAGAGGAAGAAGATGAAAGAGGGGTAAAACTGTAATTAAGGCAACTTTTGTTTTTTTTTGGTTAAAATTTGTGTATATATGTATATATATATATATATATGTCCACACTATATTATAGTAATATATATATTCCCACACACAAATAATACTCACCACACAAATAATTTAATATATTTAACACTTAAAATTAATTAATTAATACAAAAATTAAATAATAAAATTAAGGAAATTAATTAAGCTCTAATTAATTTAAATAAATACACATATATACATTTTATTTTAGCACTTTAAAATTATATATGAGTTCATGCAAATTCATAAAACTATTCAAAATAAATAGTATTAAATTATTTACGTGTCAATTTTCCCGAAAATACAATTCCCGGGAAAATTTTACGTAAAGTACTTAAAATAATATAAAATAATTAAAATTAGCTTTAAACAAACAACAAACTCATAAAATATCATAAATATATTTACAAAAATTATTAACACTGCATATCCCGATGCAGTATAAAAATATTTAAAAATTCAGGATATTACAGATTACAACATCAACACTGTATCATTAACTTGGGCATCCCCTATCAGCAAATCATTCTATGGTGATATGCCATGATGACATGCTATAATGAATGTCATGATGAGATGATATAATGAAATGTTATGATGAAATGCTAGAATGAAAAGTCATGATGAAATGCTTGTAATGAGATGCTATGATGATATGATGAAATGCTATAATGATATTAGGTCTTATCCCCTAAACTTCACGTAATCCTCAGATCAATCAGTCTTCTTCAGCACTTGGAAGCTATTCTAACAAATATCTGTTCACACAATTTTCCTATTCTTCTGAGTTATGCGGGTCATAGGAGCTACAATTCTAGAGAATTCTGTTCAAATTTTCTATGATACCCAATTAAACCCAGAGAATTACAGATCTCAATGGATTCAGTCAGTCTGGGCCGCTCAGATGCTATTTCAATCTTTTGTGGATCAACTCAAATTCTATCTTTATCTTTTGTGGATCAACTCAAATTCTATCTTTAAACGCCATAATTCTAAGAAAAAAAACAACACTCTCCACCCAATGATCACACTTCCTGAATTCAGCATAAAGCTGACATTCTCTTAGTGTTTGTAGTATAGTCCTCAAGTGATATATGTGCCCTTTCATTCACTTTGAATACACTAGTATATCATTAATGAAGACTACTACAAACTGATCCACAACTAATGATAACCCGACTTCAAATCAATTTTTTTTGAAAAGAACTGTGCACCCTGTAGCTGATCAGACAGGTTATCTATCCTCAAAAGAGGATACTTATCCTTCACTATTACCCTGTTCATCTCTCTGCAGTCAATGCATAGTCTCAAGGTACCATCATTCTTCCTTATAATAGGACTAGTGCACCCCAAAGAGAAACATAAGGTCTGACAAAACCTTGGTCATACAACTCTCGTAATTGCTCCTACAGCTCTGCAAGAGTCATTCTGTAGGGCTACATTAAAATAGGAGTTATATCAGGAACCACATCGATAAAAAATTCAATCTCTGTAAGGTGGTAAACCTGGTAACTCACAGGATTAAAACATCTGGGAGAGACAACTTCTCTACTGAAGTATACTCAACTAGAGCCAGATATTCCTGACAACCCTTTCACATCTCATCAAGATTAATTACACCCAAAAGACTGAATTCACAATAACTCTCTGAATCTTAATTCTCGGTTTAGATGCCAATATATTAAGCTTAATCCTGTAACACATAATTCTACCAGTCTCCTCTTATACTGTATTACGTCTTTAGCATGATGTATCAGATTGAAGAGTTTACAGGTAATCTTCTCAACTGATTGCTCTTCCTTTACTCTATGCAATAGTTGATACAGGTGATTGTCCTTCCTTAAAGGTGGATGAAAGTATCTTAGAAATCCCTCTTTAACTCAAATTATGTGTTGCAGTCAGAACTGACAGTTTTACAATCAAGAGTACAAGAGTGTTTCGTCCTCATTAGAAATTTTCCCAATTCCTTCATCAAGCATAATCAAATAACTATCAAACTTGGCTAAATGCTATTAAGCTCTCATTAATCTCGACTATCGTAGTCACAATTGCTGTAAGTTCAAAAGGAATGCTTGTACTGCTTAGAATGACTACCTTTACCCTTAAGTTACAGTTGCCTCTAACCTACCCCTATACTAGATAGGTGTAGTAGAGCAGAAACTGTAACCACAACCTCAACTTGAAAAGACTGATTATCAATATTGTCTCAATAGATGAAATAATTCACATTCATCACACTGAAAAGATATGGAAATCAAAAGGATTCAGAATATAGAATATACACATAATTGACATATCTCAAGTTCTTAACTAAAAAAAAAGAAATTACATCTACTGAACGATTGAAGGTATCAGCACTGCATCATGAGAAACTCCTGTTGCAGAAGCAACATCATTGCAATGGTAAGCCACCAGCTCCTCATTCAGTTATTCTCGTTGTCAACAACGATTATCAAGCCTTCTAAATCCATCTCTACCCTACGCCTATCAGGTTGCATAGGGGGTAGAACCTTGTGCTTAGAAGATCAATTATCATCGATCTCATCGATCGATGGAGCGACTCACACTCAAGGCAATCAGCAAGGAGCAAAAGTAAATAATTAGTTCAAATAATCACAACATCATCAGACACCCTAACGGTTACGCGGAATTCCTAATGCAAGGAAGAATTTTCAAAGACATGATCGAACCTAATTCACTGAAGTAGTTTAACAGAAAACACAACTTTGAAAACTAGGGCCACAACTCAAACAACTAAGCCCTGACACAGAACTCAGCTCTGATACCAACTTTGTCACGACCCAAACTAGGTGTCATGACCGGCGCTAGGGAATAGGAATTCTTTCAAATCCGGAACCCATAGCAAGCCTAAGAAAATAAAATCATACAATCAATAAATAAAAAGTACGATATAATTAAAATTTTTCAAATCAATATATAAAATTAATTCTCCAAATCCTTTCATAAATTTATACATATTTGTAATAATCAAATACAAATTTTTCAGAGTATACAATATCAAAATAATATAATACTCTTCCGATACAATAACACAACTACTGCAGTTTCTAGAATATAAATCAGAGTTCAGAATATACATTTGCATAAATAGCTGGCACTGAAGAACACCGGCGAGGAACTCTACAACTAAGGTTTGACAATATGGGATCTCCTGAAAAAAATAATTGAGGGGGGTCAGACCTCACTGAGTGAATTATTATACTATATATACATGCAAACTGAACCATAACAATTAGACATTCTTATATATATATATATATATATACACACACACACACACACACACACACACACACATTTCACAGGAATGCCAAACTCTGCCTTTATAAATATACTAAATATAGAAAATGTATGTTTTAATTCATGAAGGATCCATAGAACCCTAATAATAGCAACCTCAAACAATCCCATTATCACTCTAGCCATACAGGCTCACTTGATTCCAAATAGAACACTTATTCCAATCTGGACAGCAGACTGGCCCCGAGACAATAAGTCGACCGAGCTCCAGCAGTTTGGCTATCAGTGTGATTGGCTCCGAGACACTTAGTCAATCGAGCTCCAGCAATCACACTATCTATCACCTCACATCTCAATCGACCCAATAGATTCATTCCATTATGGACAGTAGACTGGCCCCGAGACACTAAGTCGATCGAGCTCCAGCAGTCTAATTGTCAGTGTGATTGGCCCCACAATCACACTATCTAACATACCATTAATCTTAGTCAAATCAATTAAATCAATTATAATCACCCAAAATTAACTCTCACTCAATCCTATTCTTTCACACCGGTACGTACACGGCCCTAGTGCTGCCCACTAGGAAGTACGTTCTATTGATATCCTTCACTTAAATAAATCATTTATTCTGAAAATAATTAATGTGGAATGACATTCATAATAATAAAATCAACCATATATATATACCAAAAATATACCTAAAATATAGCCAGTATATTTCGGGTATATATATATGTCAAATAAAATATAAAATAAACTAAAGATATACATTAATATGGTTAAAAACAATTTAAATGAGTAACAATAATATAACATGCATTTTCTTAAAAATATACTTAAATATACCAAAGATATACCCTAAGTACACAAATCATTTAATAAAACATTTATGTATAAATATTCATTTAAATATGTGTTTGTGTTTAACATATATTCACAAATATACTAAAAATAAACCTAATTATCTAGCATGCATATATCAAAAACCCTAAATATACCACTAATGTATTAGGTTTAATTTAATAATAAAACATGTCTTTATTTGGAAATAAATCAAAATATACCAAAAATAAACTTAAAAATAATTTAAGTGTAGGTTTATAATATAGCATGCAATTATTTAAGAATAAACCTAAATTATACTAATCATTTAATAAAATAATTATGGTTCGATGCACATTTAAATTATGTATAAATATTAAATTATAACAAACATAAACCTCAATATTTAACATACGTATATCAACAATAAACTCTAAATATACCAGTGATATATTAAATGTATATAGAAAATATACAAACATTTATATATCAAGATATACTAAAAATAAACCGAAAATATACCAAATCATATTATAATTAAATTACTGTTTAAACATATAATGAAAATAAAAATCCTAAGTCATGCATCTTATATGCAATGCATATATACACAGTATAATAACTCACATGTTAGCGCTCCACGAGACAAACTCGGCGGGCCTGATCCGTTAGGCCCCGGTCTCGGCGCAGCTAGACAAACAAATGACAACATGAAATTAGAATAAATTTAACGAAAATTCTAAATACTCGATCTAGAATTTTAGACACAGAATTAAAATAGGAATTTGACCGGACATCACGTTTTACGAGAATTCTACCAAAAATCCGATAGAACCTCCCCTGCAAAACGGACATCTCTCTACTCAAAGAGTAGAGCCGGTCCTGCAAAGAAAACACACTTTGGAATAACACCAAATTCACAACTACAATCCCTCGGTCGGACTCCAAACTACAATTCACCAATCAAGGTTCACAATTCACAGAATAATTACAAAATACTGAAAATGCCCTTATATAATAAAAATAAATTTTATAAATTCAAATTACGTAATTAACCCTAAAACACGTTAAAAACCGATAAAAACTCATTTATTTAGAAAAATCGTATATTATATATATAATTTGAAAATAATTTATGAAAAATAGTTTTAATTAGTTAAAAATACTAGATAATTTGCAGAAATAATTTTTATACCCTAAATAACTATTAAAACCAATTTAATTACATTTTTAGCCAATTTAGTATAAAATTACCAAAATACCCCTATATGTATAAATTTACTATAAATGTTCAAAAATTCACCAAAAATTGTATAATTACTCAAAAATTAATTTCTCAACATATAATTCAATAATATCAATAAATATACTCAATTTACCCATTTATTTCAATTAAACACATAATTAACCCTATTTTTCAAAATTACATAAACTTAATAAATTCCAAATAAAGATATAAAAATTCATAAAATTTAAAAATAAATTACTATAATTCATTTAAACTCCTATAATCACCATAAAACACAATTTTATAATTTAATTAATTAATTTTCTAAAATTAGAAAATATTAATAAAATAATAAAAAATTCACAAAAATTAAAAGAAATTCCAAAAATTCTAAAAAAATTACAGAATGTAGATTAAGCTTCCAGGAATAAAGTTTGTGAAGTAATTTTTCATGAATAAATCAAATTGAAGCTGAAAAATTATTGAAACCCAAAATGGCTGATTTGAAGAAATTGAAACCTAAGCAATTTTAGACCAAATTAAGTGAAAGAAAAGCTTGGATCACACTCATCAGAGCTCAAGGAGAAGATAGAGATCGACGGCATCGAATTTAGTGGCCGAAAAGTGCTTGATCGGAGTTAGGAGTTACTTTCGGCCTCTTGATGAAAATCCGGCCAAATAACGTCAGAAATGGGAGCTTTAGGTGGTGAAAATGGCTGGAGGTGGAGGAGAAAGGCTGAGGGGGCATAGTAACAGCAAGAAAACCAGCTTGAAAGTGGCTGGAAATGGTGGAATCCGTTTGGGAAGAAAAATGAAGGAGACAATGACATTTTGGTAATTTCTGCAAACTTTGTTTTTTTTTTGTTATTAAATAATGTATATATATATATATATATATATATATATATATATATATATATATATATATATATATATATATATATATATATATATGTCCACCTTATATATATTATAATAATATAATCCCACACACAAATGATATTCACCACATAAATATTTTATTATATTTAATAATTTATACACTTAAAATTAATTAATTAATACAAAAAAATTAAATAATAAAATTAAGGAAATTAATTAAGCTCTAATTAATTTAAATAAATACACATATATACAATTTATTTTAGCACTTTAAAATTATGTATGAGTTCATGCAAATTCATAAAACTAGTCAAAATAAATAGCATTAAATTATTTACGTGTCAATTTTTCCGAAAATACAATTTTCGGGAAAATTTTACGTAAAGTACTTAAAATAATATAAAATAATTAAAATTAGCTTTAAACAAATAACAACTCCTAAAATATCATAAATATATACAAAAAATTTTCACACTGCATATCTCGATGCAATATAAAAATATTTAAAAAAGTCGGGATATTACAGGTTCGAAACATGTTATTGATGAAATTAAAACCTATTTAGATTGTCATTACATCTCTCCATGTGAAGCCACTTGGCACTTATTTGAATTTCCTATACACCACAGAGAACTAGCCATTGAAAAATTAGTTGTTCATCTTGAAAATATGAACCAAGTCCTTTTTCGACTATTCGATAATCTATCATACATTGGAGAAAATTTAAATTTTGCTTGCATAATGTTCACTGAATGGATGCAAGCAAATTATATGTATAAAGATGCTAGATGTCTAACGTATTAAGAATTTCCAATAAAATGGGTTTGGTATAGTCAAGATAAATTATGGACGCGTTATAAAAAAGGTCATTGTATTGGTAGAATTGTTTATGTTCATCCAAGCTCTGGTGAATTATATTACTTGAGAATGCTACTTAATATTGTAAAAGGTCCTAAATCATATGAAGATATTAAAACTGTTTTAGGAATTTTACACCTAACCTTTCAATCTGCATGTGATGGTAATTGTTTATGAGGAAATGACATTGAATGGATATATGCTTTAGAAGAATGCATATATATCGCGTGCAGAATGCTGTCTTAGGAACATCGACTTCACTAATCAGCAGTTGATGATAACCCGACCTCAAGTCAACCTTAGAAAAGAACTGTGCACCCTGTAGCTGATCAAACAAGTCATCTATCCTCGGGAGAGGATACTTGTTCTTCACTGTCACCTTATTCAGTTCTCTATAGTCAATGCACAGTCTCAGGGTACCATCCTTCTTCTTCACAAACAGGACTGGTGCACCCCAAGGAGAAACACTAGGTCTGATGAAACCTTTATCCAATAACTCTTACAACTGCTCCTTTAACTCTTTCAACTCTGCAGGAGCCATTCTATAGGGTGGCATAGATATAGGAGTAGTACCTGAAACCACATCTATACAGAATTCAATCTTTCTATGAGGTGGTAAACCTGGCAACTCCTCAGGAAAAACATCAGGAAACTCACAAGCAACAGGAACATCTATGAGCGATAACTTCTCCACTGAAGTATCCCTGACCAATGCCAAATATCCCTGACAACCTTTCCTCAATAACTTCCTAGCCGTAATAGTAGAAATAAGATTCTGAGGTGCTGAATTCCTATCACCCACAAACTTAAAATCTTCTTCATCAGGAATTCTGAAATTCATCTCTTTATTCCTGCAATCTACCATGACATAGTACTGAGATAACCAATCCATTCCCAAAATAACATCAAACTCCATCACATCCAACAGAATCAAATCAGCGGGTAATTCTCTATCTCCCACGAGAACTGGACAACCAGAAAGAACAATATCGGTGTCCAAGGAATCGCTCAGAGGAGTGGAAACGGAAAAAGGAAAAGCCATCCTCGAAGCTTGCCAACAAGATTTAGAAGCAAAAATGGGAGAAACAAACGAATGCGTGGCACCCGGGTCAAACAAAACCCATGCATCTAGGTAACAAATAGAAACAATACCTGCCATGACTGCATTAGATGCCTGAGCATCCTGCTGAGTGAGATGGAAAACTCTGGTCTATCCTCGACCTCCCTGCTGACTGGTAGAAGCTTGGCCAACACCTCTGGCACCTCCTCTAGTACCTCTACCATGACTCTGCTGTGGAACAAGCTGAGTGGAACTCTGATGCTGAACTGGTGGTAACTGAAATGGCACGGGTGCAACACTAGCAATCGACTACTGTGGGAATCACAGAATCTGTGGCTGCTGATATCCGAAATAAGGACACGATCTGGCAAAATATCCTGTCTGCCCACATCTGAAGCATGTCAGTGGTGTCAGATAACACGATCCCTGATGGACTCTACCACAAGTCTGACAAACACTGGCAGCTGATCCAGAACTATGACCACTGCTGCTGCTCGAAGCACCTGACCTGAATTTGAACGATCTACGCTGACCTCCATGGCCATGTCTACTACTCTGATGCACTTGCTACTGCTGTCTCTGACTCTACTGAGTCGGACCTCGCTGCTGACTATTCGAACTAACATGAAAACTCGAATACAAAGTAGCCTGTAATTCACTCGACTGAACTCCCAACTGGTAATAATCAGGCATCGCTCCTTGCCTAACTAGCCTCAGCTCAATTTCCTTGGCTAACTCAATCACAGACTCCAGAGTAAGGCCTGCTGTAAGCATACCAGCAAAAGCAGAACCCAAACCAGTAATGTAGGTAGTGATTGTGAAATACTGGTCTCGCATCAGATCCTCTGCATATCTACCCAATCGAAGAAACTCTCGGGTGTACTCCTCTACCGATTGATCACCACGAGAAATGTTGGTCAATCGAAGACGATAGCTCATACGGAGAGGCTCTGGACATAATCTCCTCAAAAATCGCTCTCAAAACTGAGCCCAGGTCATCGTCATCATGTAAGGCTGGATCATCTGAATGAACCAATCTAGGGCTGGTCCCTCGATAGACAACTCAACGATTATGATCCGCTGGTACTCGGTGTGAGCAGTCTGAGTCCGAGTCTCAATCGCGTGCAGAAAATCTAACAGATTGGAAGTACCGTCAAAATAAATCCTGCCAACTCAGGCGTAGAACAAAGCTGCCTCGGGGTCAGACATACCCTGCTGATAGGCATGCTGAACAGGCTGAACAACTGAAGGCACAGGAACATCAAACTCAGGGTCTACAGGCTCCTCGTCCTGTAACTCTCTCTGCCTACGGCGACCTGTCGCTCCTCGAGGTCTACCTCTGCCATGACCTCTACGTCTAACTGGCTACTCAGGAGGTAAAACCTCATCCTGAAAGGACTCATCATCCTCGGCCTCAACGACCGGTGGAGCGACACGCGCTCACCTCTTTATTCTGAAAACACAACAGAATGATTCAGACAAAACAGAAAATGGAAGGATAATGCAGAAAACTAAATCAAGAAATACTTATCAAGACATACTCGTACCTAATTCACTGCAGTAGTTCAACAGAAAACATAACTTTAAAACTAGGGCCACAACTCACATAACTAAGCCTTGACACAAAACTCCGCTCTGATACCAACTTTGTCACGACCCAAAATAGGGGCCATGACGAGCACTAGGGAACGGGAATTCTTTCGAATCCGGAACCCGTAGCAAGCCTAAAAAATAAAATAAAACAAACATGTAATAGTAATAACAATATATAATACAGCGGAAATAAAAATCATAAATATCACAATAACAATCCACCACGGGATTTAAATTAAATACTCATTTCATATATATAAATCTTTATACAAATCCAGTTCAAATATAATACAACATCTCTTTAAATATTTAATGACTAATGCAGTGTCTAGATAAAATAAAACTCAAGACTCAGAGAAGCAGTTTACACAAAGAAGCCGGGGCGAAAGAAATCCGGCGTACAGGCCTGTTGCTGAGGTCTGAAGATGATGACTCTCCTAAAAAATTAGTCAATGGAGGGGAGTCAGACCTCACTGAGTGAATTACTATAATATATATACATGCATACTAAATGACAATGCATACAATCAACAGTATATATCTAATATGTATATATACAGGCAAATACACACAGATGCAATAAAATCATTTTATATATATTTCATTGAAAATCATCGTTTATGAAGGATCAAATAGAACCCTATGATATCGCAACCTCAAAAACAGTGTTAAACAACACTCTAGCTATACAGGCTCACTTATTCCAAATATATCAACTTATTCCATTTAGACAGTAGACTGGCCTCGAGACACTAAGTCAACCGAGCTCCAGCAGTCTGACTGTCAGTGTGATTGGCCCCGAGACACTTGGTCAACCGAGCTCCAGCAATCACACCCAAATCACATCACACATCAAATAATCATATTCAATCAATATCCACAAATGGTTAGTAATATAGCCTATCTGCTATAAGCGCACCGGTACGTACTTAGTCCTAGTGCTGCCCACTAGGTAGCATGTTCTATTGATATCCTTCATTAATAAATGTAAAACATCCATTCACAAATAAATGATGCATGAATTTAAATAAAATAACAATATAAACCACATATATATACTGGAAATATACCAAAAATAAACCAGGTATATTTTGAGTATATATACGTCAAGTAAATCCAATCAAATTATAAATTAAGCTAGAAATATATTTGAAAACATTTTAAACACAGTTCATTAATAAAACATGCATATAATTTAATATATACCAAAAATAAACTAAAAATAAACTAAATATAAACTTAAGTAATCATTAAATCATTTATGCATATTTAATCAAGATAAAACATATATTTCTAAAATTATGCATCCTAAAGTACATATATATAAAATAGTAACTCACACTTAGTGAGTTCCATGAGATGGATCCGACGGGCCTGGTCCACTAGGCCTCGGTCTCGACGCAACTAAACAAACAATAACGACAGAAATCAGAATAAACCTAACAGAAAATCCTAGAACTCAATCTAGAATATTAAACATGGAATCGAAATTAGGGTTCGATCGAATATCACGTTTTACGAGAATTCTATCAAAAATTCGACAGAACCTCCCCTGTAAAATGGACATCTCTCTACTCAAAGAGTAGAGTCGACCCTGCAAAGAAACACACTTCAAAAAATAGGCACAACAACAAATCCACAACCCCTCGGTCGGACTCCAAACTATAGTCTACCGACCGGGGTCCACAAACATAGAACAATTTTAGAAATACCAAAAATACCCTTATAACATAGAAATTCATTTTATAAGTAGAAATTACATAATTAACCTTTAAACACAGTAAAAATTGATAAAAACTCATTTTATTAGTAAAATCGTATATTATATATATAATTGAAAATAATTCACGAAAAATAGTTTTAATTAATTAAAAATACTAAATAATTTGTAGAAATTATTTTTATACCTTAAATAACTATTAAAACCAATTAAATTACATTTTTAGCCAATTTTGTGTAAAATTACCAAAATACCCCTATATATATAAATATACTAAAATTACTTCAAAAATTCACCAAAAATAGTATAATTATCCAAAATTAATTTTCTCAACATATTTATCAATAATATCAATAATTAAACTCAATTTACCAATTAATTTAAATTAAAAACACAATTAACCTAATTTTCCAAAAATTACATAAACTTAAATAATTCAAAATAAATACTTAGAAATTCATAAAAATTCCAAATAAATTTCTATAATTCATTTAAACACCTATAATTATCATAAAACACAATTTCATAATTTATTTAATTAATTTTCGAAAATTAGAAAATAATATTAAAATATTCAAAAATACCCAAAAATCAAAATAATCTCCAAAAATTCTACAAAAATTCATACATGTATATAAAGCTAAGGGGAACAACATTTGTGAAGGGAGTTTTCATGAATTAATCAATTATAAGTTCAAAAAAATCAAAAATCCTAATATGGCCGAAATTGAAAATTCGAAACCTAAGCAAATTAAGACCATTTAAGCTCAAACCAAAGCTAGAATCACACTCACTGGAGCTCAAGGAGAAGAAAGAGACCAGCGGTGTCAAAATTGGTGGTCGAAATGTTGGTGAACGGCGAGGAGGGAAGTTTCGACCAAAATGGGGGAAATGGGAGCTAGCCGGCGCTGGGGAAGGAGGTTAGGGGTGGCACAGCAGCTGGAGAAGACAACGACACGTAGGGGAGGCACTCTGACGGCCGGTGATTGGAGTAGCAGTAGGGAGAGGAAGATGGAGGAGGGTCGAGCTCGGGAAGGAAGAAGAAGAAGAAAAGAAAAGAAAAGAAAAGAAAAAGAAAAAGAAAAGAAAAAGAAAAAAGAAAAAAAAAAGAAAAAAGAAAAATAAATAAATAAAAAATAATTTTAATAAAATATTTGGGAAAAATCACACACCACACACTTAATATTTACAACTTAATAATAAATAAAATAATTAAATAACAATAAAATTAATAAAAAAATAATAAAATATTAGGGTAATAAATTAAACCCTAATTAAATAAATATATACACACATAGGCTTTATTTAGTAATTTAAAAATATGTATGAGTTCATGCAAGTACGTAAATATATTTAAAATAGTTAATAATAAAATATTTACGTGAAAATTTCCCCGAAAGTGCAAGTCCTAGGAAAATTTTACGTAAAGGGCTTTAAATAATACACAATAATTAAAATAGGTTTTAAATACACATCAACTCGTAAAAATATCATAGTATATATACAAAAATTATTAACACTGTATATCCCGGTACAGTATTAAAATATTTAAAAAAAATATGGGATATTACAAAGCACCTATGGCCCACAGGTACTGCTTTGAAGCTGTAGATAGAACTTTAAGAGATATTTTATTTGTTTCTAACATTGATAAAGATATGAGACCTTTTGTGGGTAAACTAATTCTATTAGGTGGTGATTTTTGACAAATTCTTCCATTTGTACTAAGGAGTAATAAGGAAGACATTATTAATGCTTCAATCACACATTCACATTTATGGAAATTATTTAAAATTTACAAACTAACCATCAATATGCGTTTAACATCTTCAAATGTTTTGTCTGATGAGACTCACAGTCTTTCAGAATTTTCAAATTGGCTTTTATTTGTCGGTGATGGAACAACTGAATATGTAAGTCTTGGAATAAATGATGAGGAGGCAAATTTCATTAGAATACCCGATAATTTAATTATAAAAAATTTTGAAAATCCAATTGATTCGATAATTAACAAAACATATCCAGATTTTAAAAATAAATACTATGATCATTTTTATATAAAAAATAGAACTATTATCACTCCAACAAATGATGTTGTTGATATTATAAATAAAGAAATGTTAGATTTGGTTTGTGAAGAAGAAAAAACTTATTATAGCTTAGATTAAATATGCAAAACTTCATATGGGGGAGACAAATTGGATGTTCTCTACCCAATTAAATTTTTAAATTCACTTAATTTTAATAGATTCCCTCAGCATAAATTGTGCCTTAAAATATACTACTCCTTAATATTAATCCAAGCATTGACCTTTGTAATGGTACTTGATTGATAATTATCGAATTATGTGTTAAAATAATTGAAGCAATTATTCTAACAGGTTGTCCTTGTAGTACAAAGGATTTATACCTCGGATTATTTTGACATACCATTTGTCACGACCCAAAACAGGGGCCATGACTGGCGTTAGGGAACGGGAATTCTTTCGAATCCGGAACCCATAGCAAGCCTTAAAATAAAATAAAACATGCAATAATAATAATAACATGAATAATATTATGCATCGGAAATAAAATCATTAATAATTAAATAATAATTCACTACAGAATTTAAACCAACAATTCATCTTACATATATAATAAACTTTTAATACAATCCAGTTCAAATCCTTAAAATATATAACTCACACAATATAGTACAAAACCCCTTTAACATATTTATAACTACTACAGTGTCTAGATTATAAAATAAAACTCAAGTAAGTAGTCTACATAATGAAGCCGGGGTGGAAGAAATCCGGTGTACAGGTCTGCTATTGAGGTATGAAGATGATGACTCTCTTGAAAAATAGTCAACGGAGGGGAGTCAAATCTCACTGAGTGAATTGCTATAATATATATACATGCATACTAAATGACAATGCACACAATCAATAGTATATATATATATATAATAAATATATATATAAACAAATTCACATAGATGCAGCAAAATAATTTATATATATATTTTCTATCGAAAATCACAATTTATGAAGGATCAAATAGAACCCTAGCAAATCGCAACCTTAAACAGTGTTAGACAACACTCTAGCCATACAGGCTCACTTATTCCAAATATATTCACTTGTTCCATTTGGACAGTAGACTGGCCCCGAGACACTAAGTCAACCGAGCTCCAACAATCTGACTGTCAGTGTGATTGGCACCGAGACACTTGGTCAACCGAGCTCTAGCAATCACACTCCCAAATCATATCTCACATATCAAATAATCAAATCCAGTCAATATCCACAAATGGTTAGTAATATAACCTAAATGCTATCAGCGTACCGGTACGTACTCGGGCCTAGTGCTGCCCACTAGGAAGCACGTTCTATTGATATCCTTCATTAATATATAAAACAAACATTCATAAAAATAAATGATGCATGAATTTGAAATAAATAGCAACATAAACCATATATATACTAGAAATATACCAAAAGTAAACCAGGTATATTTCGAGTATATATACTTTAAATAAATTTAATTTAATTACAAAATAAACTAGAAATAAACCATAAATAAACCTAAAAACATTTTAAGAATAATTTATTAATAAAACATGCATATAGTTTGAAAATATACCAAAAGTAAACCTAAGCAATACTTAAATCATTTATGCATTTATCAAAATAAATCATACATTTCTAAAATCATGCATCCTAGAACATATATATATATAATAACAACTCATTGTTTATTGCGCTCCTCGAGATGGGTCCACTAGGCCTCAGTTTCGACGCAACTAGACAAACAAATGATAATAAAAATCAGAATAAATCTAACGGAAAATCCTAAAAACTCGATCTAGAATACTAGACACAACATTAGAATCAGAATTCGACCGGACATCACGTTTTACGAGAATTCTATCGAAAATTCAGCAGAACCTCCCCTGAAAAATAGACATCTCTCTACTCAAAGAGTAGAGCCGATCCTGCAAAGAAATACACTTCAAAATAACACAATTCACAATCACAATCCCTTAGTCGGACTCCAAACTACAATTCACCGACTGAGGTCCACAATTCACAGAACAATACAAAAATACCGAAAATACCCTTTAATAATAAAAATACATTTTATCAATCCAAATTACATATTTAACCCTAAAACATGTTAAAAATCGATAAAATCTCATTTATTTAGAAAAATTGTATATTATATATATAATTTAAAAATAATTTATGAAAAATAATTTTAATTAGTTAAAAATACTAAATAATTTATAGAAATAATTTTTATAACTTAAATAACTAGTAAAACCAATTTAATTACTTTTTTAGCCAATTCAGTGTAAAATTATCAAAATACCCCTATATATATAAATTTACTAAAATTAATAAAAAATTCACCAAAAATAATATAATTACTCAAAATTAATTTTCTCAACATATAATTCAATAATATCAATAAATACCCTCAATTAACCAATTAATTTCAAGTAAACATATAATTAACCCTATTTTTCAAAATTACATAAACTTAATAAATTCCAAATAAATATATAAAAATTCACAAAAATTACAAATAAATTTCTATAATTTATTTCAACACCTATAATTACCATAGAACACAATTTCATAATTTAATTAATTAATTTTCAAAAATTAGAAAATAATAATAAAATAATAAAAAATACCCAAAGATCAAAAAAAATTCTAGAAAAATTACAGCATGTAGATTGAGCTTCTAGAATCAAAGTTTGTTAAGGAAGTTTTCATGAATCAATCAAATTAAAGCTCAAAAAATTTGAGAACTCAAAGTGGCCGAAAATGGAAAATCAAAACCTAGGGAAATCTAGACCATTTTAAGTGAAACAAAGCTTGGAATCACACTCACTGGAGCTCAAGGAGAAGATAGAGACTGACGGTGTTGATTTTGGTGGCCAGAATCATGTCAATCGGAGCTTGATCGATTTTCGGCTTCTTTGAGAAAAATCGATCAAAACTCGATGGAAAAGGGAGCTTCAGGCATCGGGAATGGCTGGCAAGAGAGGAGGAAGGAGGAGAGGCACACCGACAGCAATAAAACCAGCTTGAATCGGCCAGAAATGGGAGAAACCGATCGGGAGGGAAGAAGATGAAGATAGTGGCAAAACTGTAAATAAAGCAAACTTCTGATTTTTGATAAATAATAATGTATATATGTGTATATATATATATATATATATCCACACTTATATTATAATAATATATATATTCCCACACACAAATAATTCTCACGACACAAATATTTTATTATATTTAATAATTTTTTACACTTATAATTAATTAATTAATATTAAAACTAAATAATAAATTAAGGAAATTAATTAAACCCTAATTAATTTAAATAAATACACATATATACATTTTATTTAGCACTTAAAAATTATATATGATTTCATGCAAATTCGTAAAACTAGTCAAAATAATTAGTATTAAATTATTTACGTATCAATTTCCCCAAAAATATAATTCCCGGAAAAATTTTACGTAAAGTACTTAAAATAACATAAAATAATTAAAATAAGCTTTAAATAAATATCAAACTCATAAAAATGTCATAACTATGTATAAAATTATTAACACTGTATATCCCGATGCAGTATAAAAATAACTAAAAACTCGGGATATTACACCATAATAATAACTGGCCATTCATATTAAAAAGACGCCAATTCCCAGTAAAAATTTGTTATTGTATGATTATAAATAAAAGTCAAGGTCAAACACTTGAACGTGTAGGTCTATATTTGCACGATCACGTTTTTACACATGGTCAACTATATGTTGCTCTTTCTAGAGTTACTTTATACAATGGAATAAAAATATTAATAAATAAGCAAAACACATATGAATATGATAAATGTATACAACATACAAAAAATATTTGCTACAAAATTTTTTGATGATATTATTATGCATTGTTGAAACATTATTGTCTTATGCATTTTTTGACAATTATTTTGTTATACTATGCTATTTGCTATATTTAAAAACTTTTGCTTCTCAAGAACACTGTAATATGTTTTTCTCTTTTTTCTCATTACTTATTAAGTTCATTTATTTCAAACATCTGCAGTAACTGTACAATCATGTCTTATGTAATGCTTTATGAAATTGATAATACATTGAAGAATATTTGCATAAAAGTTCCATTGCTTGCATTTGGGAGTTCACAAACATCAACAACTCGGACGATATATACAGTTTAGAGTTTTTGATGCTCAATAAAGAGGTATTTCACTTTTTTTTTTACTTGCAGTTACTTCTTTTAATCTATCTGTTATAATTAAATGTTATTTTTAGGGAAACACTATGCAAGGAACAATACCCAAGCAGTTAATTGATCATTTCAAACAGATATACCACATGTCTGGCTTTATAATAATACCAGTATAGTTGAGTTACAAAGTCAGCCATTATCCATACCGCATAAAACTACTTCGAAATACTTTTCTGCGACCCGTAGACAATGCAGATGATCAGATACCTTTCGACAAGTTCGAGTTTCTCAGCTTTGAGGATGTTCGGTTTAAGATTGGTGATAAAACATTTTTAACAGGTATGTATATCATTGGTCACAAAACATATAAGAAAGCATAATAAATAAAACAACCATTTATCTTCGCATTTTATACATTTGTGCAAAATTTTTTTTTTCCTTTCACTAATTATGCTAACAATACATTTCTATGTATAGACATATTTGGCCAGGTTATATCAATTGAAAAATTTGAAGAGATTTATATCATTGGTTGAATTGCAAGGAAAAAAAGAGTCCAGATAAAGAATGTTAAGTATGTATGTGTACTTGAATAATATGTTTTCAACCCTATTATACTTAATTGCCAAAAAATGTTTCAAAAATAAAAAATTATTTGTATGGATGACAAATTGGATATAACACTGTGGGATAAAGCAGCCAGAATGTTTTTAAAAGATGATATTTTAACTGCAGATCAGGATGGTCCTATTATTGTTGCATTCCTTTCGATGACAGTGAAAAAATTTAATGGTATTATATATATATATACAAACATAAACTGTTATGCTCTAATCTAATCAATTTTTTTTTACATTACTTTATAGATGAAATTTTGGTTAACAACACATCAGCAACTAGATTTCTAATCAATCTCGACATTCCCAAAATAATTTCCATGAAGGACAAGTAATTAACTTTATTATATGTGTACAACATGAAAAAAAATTTAAAATAAAAAAAATAGACAATTCGCTTTTTCAACCTTTCCAGAAGGTAGCAAAAAATGATACTCCAATTCACCCTTCGAGAAATATTGAAGCGGACAAAGAAACAAATCGCTGCACAATCACACAACTTCTATCGCTTGATATTCATTCTGATAAGGTTGACAAAAATTTTAATTATAATATTTTTTGCTTATATATGTTATCCATCTTTTAAAATTTACTAACAAATTTTTTTTATAGAACATCAAATTCACATGCAAAGCAACACTCAAAAGTGTTGATGCCATAAGCAAATGGTGGTACAGAGCATGCCCACAATGCAGAAGCAACATTCAAATCTATAATGAAGAAGTATGGTGCAATAATTGTGAAGTCCTTCGTGATCCTCCTATACACTGGTAATAAAATATATATTTTAAAAAATATATTTAATAATTATGTTAAAAAATATTCTAACTTTTGCTATTTATGTTTTTAAAATTTTAGGTATATGTTGAATACAACCGTTCAAGATGCAATTGGAATAACATCTTTTTTTATTTTTGGGCGATTGGCTGCTGGTCTAATTGGATTACCTGTTAGCACACTGGCAAACAACTATAAGGATTGTATGTCAGTCCCACCCTTGATGACACATATTTATGGGCTTAATAGAATTTTCTAGATTGTCATCAGCAATAAGATTACGGATCAATACAATCTTTCTTTAAGGTTGTGCACATATTTCGTGATGACTGTATGGCTACTTCAACAAAATAGGAAAAATTGAAAGATGATACTACATGTTCCACCCTACTTCACAGGCTCATTTTTTTCAGTCTCTGGCGAATCATAAAAAACATCCCTTCATTTTTCGGACAGCAAGAACAACCACATCAATGATGCATCATAAGACTCGCATCCTATTGAGGTTTTAGTTACTTCGATAGCAGTTGGTCAACTGCAAGATGTTTTATTTCCAGATGAATTGCTTGCCAAAAAAATATGCACAAAGTTTGTTCACATTGTTTATTTGAACATTTTTTTTAAAAAAATAACAAACAAATTTTTCTAATTTGAATTAAATCTTTGCAGGTTTGCTGAATCAAGCAAAGACCAAATAGGCGAAGATGAAAGTGATGCTCCTTTTTATTTAAAAAAAAAACTTAAAATACTTATTATGAACTGTTTGTAATTTCTTTATTTTGCCTATTTATACTTATCAAACTTCGATGTAATGCATAATACTTAATCTATTATGTATGAATTTTATATTATTTATTTTTCTTTTCAAATTATTATTGCTAAAATATTTTATCATTGCCCGCAGCGTAGCATGGGTAAACTTTCTTGTAAAATATAAAAGCCAAAATTTTCTTAAGAGAGATAAAGCCAAAAAATGAATAAGGACTAATATGAATATATTTTTCTAAAAAAAAAAAAAGAGTGCATTGGAAAAAGATTGTTTAAGACCTACTTCTATTTTTTATACATATCAAAATTTTGAACTAAATTGAAATCTCAGTTTCTTCTCTGTTTTTTGCAGAAAAAAATTGGCATGCTTCATATATAATGTTGGGCCTATTACATACATGGTCCTTTTTTTTTTTTTTTTAATTTCATTTTGCCTTCCCAATTGACAATTTAACTATTTTTAATTTTATTTTTTTCATTTAACACACCAAGAGTTTATTGAATTTTAACTAATCAAATTATACTTGGATAGAATTATAAAGTAACAAAAGCCTTCTAATAACTAATTTAACATTTTTACATACACCACAACTTAAATCCAAAACATCGTTTAAGAGAATATTTTTCTGCCAACTGATCTCATGATTATTAATAATTTAATATTTTTATTTAAGGTATATAAATAATATTTTTATATATTGAAATAAAATTATTTGAACATTTAAATTAATTTTTTTTATGGAGAATGACAGGTCTCAAATCCAAGACTTATTTGATGCCCATGAGGAGTTTGGCCGTTTGGTAAATTAATTGAAAAATGTTTATAAGTTAGAATTTTAGGAAATTAAAATTTCAAAAATGATGTATAGGAAATTAAAGCAAAATGTGATAAATTTAATATGCAGAATTAAGCCATAGTGTTGGTAATCATACTTGATCATTACTTTTACTCTTTGATTGATGAGCTCTCTCTAAATTCACACTACAATAAAATCAGCAGAAAAAAAAAATGGAGGGATAATGAATTTTTACAGGAAAAGTTTATGATATTCCTGCCCATAAGATCAAGTTCTTGATCAACTTAAACCTCTCTAACCCACATTTATCTTCTTGATTTATCTCCTTCATCACCATTACCATCAGATGCAGTGTTTAAAAGAATATCAGATGATTCTTTTTGAGTGGGAAATTTAAGTTGCCATAGCATGATTTTAGAGCACTCTTCTGGTGGGATTCCCTTCAACTTGGTCTCATCTTCAAGTGCTACTTGTTTCACAAATTTGATTGAGTTCTACCAAGACAAGCAAAATAAAAATCAAACAAGTTATTTTTTTAGAATTTTTTCCCAATATCTGAAGTTTAAATTTTTAAAAAAATTTTAAAGGACTAACAGGGAATCAAATAAGACCAAAATAAATAAAAAAAAATTACAGCATTGATAAATTTCTTTTTTATCCATCCAGGGCAGACTTTTTATGTTAAACTATTAAGACAAATGCACATATTCTGCTCTTTTTTTTTCATTTGATATCTCTGAATATATCTCTAATTTGGAGTTTTAGCGGCTGAACTACAAAGAAAGTAAAACTCTTTCAATATCTATTTTCTTTATATATAAAATTTGAACCCGAAATTTTATTTAAAAAAAATCCAAACTTCTTACTATTTGACTACCGGATGTTGATATTGCTATCCATTGATTTTTTTTTTTGTTAATAGGGGTCATATTATCTAAATTTTAATAGACTGCACAACAGGAAAGCAACCCACCCTTTTCAATTAATAATGGTAGAAATTGAGTTTTATACCTCAACATACTCTTGGAAAGAAATTACCACTAGACTACTTCCTCATTAACTACTACCCATCGGTTTTTACACAGTTAATTTGTCAATAATTAATCTTAAACACCAAAAATATAGATGAAATGTAGTTTTCTATGCCCTAAGTTGGTAGAAAGCTACTATCAGAAAAAATACATGCAACTTTGGATATATTTCTTTATGAAGAAGAAACCTTATATATAATGATAATTAGCAGTTGAAGTTAACTAATCTGGGTTGCTAATAAATGAAGAAAAATATCATTATCATGACATTACCTAATGGCTACATTTATGCACATATATATCTGATTTTAATATGATTAGTTGGCCAAATTCGTCTACTAAACCAAAAATGATTAATTTCAAAGCAAAATCTCTATATCTACCAGTTGGTATGATTGGACCCCAGCTGCACGGTTGAAGCTATGATTAATTAACTTTATTGGATATGTTAATAAATACTCTTAAAGATATGTATAGATTCTATCTAATTTCTTTCACATTAAGAATAAAATTAGGAAGCAAAGTTCTATGCAAGTTTTGCATGGATGCATCATTCCAAGGTGGACAGAATCTTATACTTTTAAGAACTTTATTGTTAGTAATGAATCAAAGCAACACGAACACTACTACTTTAAGTTTTGTTCTTCAATTTGTATCGCACCTTTTTCCTGATATGTTGTTTTTGAAAAAAGAAATTTAAACTAGTTTATATATCTATTGAAATTAAATTATGAAGTATGACGATGCATGTAGCAGTTTGCAATATGATAAAAAAATTTTCATTTTTGCCTTTAGATTTTTTTTCATTGGCCCACGACACACTGTTAATGTCGTGACCTGCAGTGCCAAACTTTATCCATTAAGAAATTAAGGTAAAATGGATGGAGGGTATTGGATAAACTGAATTAAACTACAATTTTAGAGAAATATACCTGAGTAGTATGTGGAATAGAGGAAGGGCGACCCCATCTCTCAGGATCCCAAAGAATAGAACTATTGAATGCAAAACTAGAAATATGAATAGGAGGTTTTGCATCATCTGTTTCATTATTATTGTTCATTTTCTTTAGATGCCATCCTATGACTTGTGAGGAATCGCATATTGGTCCTTCAATTTTCACCTTATTCTTGTTTGCTGATAGTAATGCCATTGGCCATGTCCCAAAGCCCCTGCAAAAACACCCGTTTTTATTGTTTGTTTTTATTTAATATCTTTGCGTAGACCACAGTATCTTCACACATGTCAAATGATGCAAGCTACAAAATTGTTGTTTGAAGTGATGTAATTGACAAGCTAGAAATGGTCAACTTGATAATGTGGGATTTAGACAGGTTGTTTTCTTAATTGTTTTTTGGTATGAGATTTTAGCTTGATGAATTTAAAACTACACCAATGCCTTTCAGACAAATTCAAGAAAAACCTAAACTTTGAGAATTCCACCCACTAACCAAGACAATGTGTCACAACTTGCAAGAAGCTAACAATTAACAACTTCCCTTTACTCTTGTAGTGCAATGCTAAGTGGCAAGGGTACGACTTCTAATTGTATTGTCCAGATCGTATAGACACATAAAAATAGAGATACGGATATGAAAAATATGGAAAAATGTCTACTAATTGAAATGTCCGTGCAACATATTCACTGCACTATTTAAGAGTGGAATAGTAATTTGACTTCACTAACTAATTAAAGAATGACTGTATATCGTGACGATATGCAATGAATGAATGAGCAGGATGGATGAATGAGTTTTAATTCCAATGGTCCTAAGGTTGTCTCCTAGACTGTGAAGTCACGAAGTGAAACTCATGATTTACTAAAAAAGATAATGAGAGAATGAGAGAAAGGAGAAAAGACATACTCAATTTCTCTGAGCTCATCAAAGAAGGCAAGATCGTAGACATTGGAAAGGCCAGCAAAATGAACAATCCCACTGAGTCTGTGCTGCTCTATATGTCTAAGAGCAACATTCCTTTGATGATCAAGTTCAGCTCGTATATCAGTAAAATTTTCCTTTGCCACCAAATGCCTGTACATAATACCTGTTTTTCTAAGATTCTCAGATATTTCATTCGAGTCTGTTTGCCCTTCCACCACAATCCACAACAATGGTGGAGGAATCAACTTTACTGTATTAGCTAATCTCCTCAAGAACACCTTGTGATATGGATCTTTAGCACTTGTTGGTGTGATTAGGATTATTAGTTTTCTTGGAGGCAACTCGGGTTCTTTTTCTTCTTCTTGCTTTTCAATTTCACTTTCCAACAAGTTTGCACGTACAGTTTCCATAGACTTCTCAGGAGTTGCCACTGGTGTCCGAGATGTAACATTGGCATCAGCCTGTGGTGTCACTGCTGAGTGAAACATTTCGATAGGTCGTGGAGATAACTGTGACTTGTTTGATGAAGAAAGTTGGCTTGAAAATATTGAAGATTTAGCAGTAGGAGCAAAGCCTGTGAAAAACCCCATAACAAAACACAATAAGAAATGAACTACGGCTTTCTTCCATAACTGTACTTTCTTCTTCGATCTCTCGACAGACCCCATTTCACCAAAACTTTAAACAATGACTGAAATGTAAGTTTTTTGTGTTGTTTTTGGTGAAGGGGGTCTTAATTCTTGAGGAAAAAAAATATGAAAGAAATGCAGAAGTCTACAATAAGCACGAGACTATTAACATATATACAAGGTGGCACTTCATGTTTGGATATCCTGAAGAAAAGATTGCACCAAAAGATTTTTGAAGTGAAAATGGGAATTAGCCAACTATTATATGATGGGAACTAGCAAACTCAAAAGCACATTGTTTTCAATTGAAGGTTTTTATTCTATTTAGAGGTGAGGCATTGCTTCATTTAGTGGTCTCTTTAAGTGAAAGAAACATTGAAATACACACAGAAGACTGCACCAAATAGTTGTTGAGATGGAACCCATCAACTAATTTTTATATAAATTCGGACAAACTGTTAATTATATTATATAATTTTATGTATAAACCTTAGTCAATTGTTGTCTCCACCAAAGATAACCTTTATAACAACATTCTATTTCGCCAACTTGTTAGTTGAGATGCAAACATATTTTCTATGTATTTTTTTTTCTTAATGTTAAATTCAAGAATATCTATGTTTATTCTAATTTGTCATTATGATTAAAAACCATCCAACTCAAAAGTTTAACTTGTTTTAACCTGAGTCCGGTGATTGGCCTCCCTAGAAGCATGTTCCAAAAGGGTCAGGAAAGAAGTTGCTTATCAATTGAGTGCTGATCTTCTGTTCTTTTGCAATCACAAATAGAAGAGTCAAAATTTCAAAAGGAAAAAACAATGTCTGCATATGCACACAGGAAGAAGAAAATCAGACAACTATGCATATGCGTAGATCCTAATAAATCCTAACTCCCACATTCTACCTCTTCTGAACCAACTTACCAAGATTGAGCTCTATTTGCTACATGCAAATGGATATGTCGATTCACAATTTACATAGCAGAAAAGATTTCTTTAAAAAAAGTTAGATGAACTTCTGTTAAACAGGGGGAAGAGAGTACTAGGCATTTTAGCATTTGCCCATGTGCATCAGCCTATTCAACAAGCCCATAGTCCTCCCCAAAATATCTATCAACTAAACCATTTGCCATATCTCTTAGGTCTTCATTCTCGTGAAACTGAAATCTTTCCATTGCTTCGATTCCATCCTCCCGTTCAACAAGCTTTGGGCCTTCGCTATTTGGCATCCCCCTCAAAACCTGCAAGCATAGATAAGTGATGCCACAAATTCATAGTTCTCAATAGCTATTCTTACCAACTCGACATAAACAGCAACTCTGAACAAATAATTCAGATATTCACCAAAAATGACACTACCACCCTGCAAACTTACTAACTAGATTTTGAACTTCAAATCCTCATCTATAATGTCTTAGTACAATTGCTATGTAATGTCTAAAAATAATCCAGAAATTAAAATCCTCATCCAGTAATCTTCATATTTTTTTAGTAAACAGTGTCAAAGAAATTCACACAAGATTTTCTGAGAAACAAGTTTAATATACTCTCCATCAGCAATGTTGTCAACTAACTTGTCGAACAGGGAAACTAAATATGACTGCATGCCATACCACATCCTAGTTTCAAGTCTATTAGTAAGGAAAAGTTCTTTATATTTGATGATGGCCACTAAAACAAAGGACACAATGAAGTTAACATGAACACAAAAAGAAAATGATACTTGAAAAGGATAAATGCACATGCCCTCTGGTGTATAATTCACTATTCGCATATAAAAAAGCAAATTAATTATCTGCTCACCAGCTCTATAAACTGAAGACCTAATCTTGCAGCCTCAGTATCTACAGATCTAACCAAGTCAATAAAACCTGGAAGGCATCCTCTATTGACCAGGGAAACTAAGTGCTCTGGAATCAGGTTGGGCTTTCCATCACCTTCTGCCGGGGCAACACAAAGATTACCCAAAACATAAGCTACTTCTTTTATTATATCAAATGGTGCTGTTGAAAGAAGGCGCAATAATAATGGCACCGCCTCGCTATAATAGATCAACTGCTTATGCTCAACTGAACCAGCAGCTATATTAGATAACACCCATGCAGCTTCCTACACAATTGATGAAGCTCTTATGTTAAGAAAAAGCAATACAGGTTAGAGTCAAATGATGAAAAAAAATATTAATTCACCTTCTTCAAGACTCTGTGCTCACTCTTCAAACATTTTACTAGGACCTCAATGATATTATCTGAAAACTTAACATAAGCCAAATATTTTAAGTGGAATTTGTGAAAAGGATTAGAGTTTCTCAAAAGCAAATAATTCACCCACCTGTAATCTCACGTTGAGGAAGAAGAACAGTAGAAATTGTGTGTGAATCACCAGCTATAAGATTACCTAAGCTTCGTAGCACCTAAAAGGGAAATAATTTGTCAGCTGTGATCCACATATTAAGTAGCATGCCAAAACCATTTAATTGTATGTGCCATTAAAATAGCACGAGCTTAATGCCTACACAAGCCATGATCTATGGTTTCCAAAATTTAGCAAGTCAGACCTTCTGTTAATATAATTTGAGACATTTAGGAACTATCAAGAAAATCACATTTGTAGAAGGCTCAGGTTGGGGGACACACTAATTATACATATGGCCAAATTCAAAATAATGAAAGGCAATAATAATAAAGTCATATTATTGGATTTGCTAAAGCTTTAATTTTGAACCTTAATGCGACCTCATCAATAGTTTCCCATAAGTACACCTTTCACATCAACAAATGTAGTACAACATAGAAGCAGATTCAAATTCAATATAAGAAGATTTTTAGCAAGTGCAAACTGCATTGTATAACATGAAGATTGAGCCTCCTAAGTTTTGAATTCAGGGACACATAAATTAACAAACAAATAATTACACAGAAAAAAAAATTTTGAACTCTTATATTTACCGGAATGAGCAATTGCAAGCTTTTTGATGTTGCTAATCTTTGGACAAGCAGTTGAAGAACATCACTGTTCACCAACATAACTGTAGCAGCATTTGAAAGGGCTGAGAGATACACAACTACCCATGCTACTTCAGTTGCCAACTCCTCATCCCTGAATTTGAAAAGCAGACTTAATTATACTTCACACTCCAGGACAAGTTTCAGAAGATATAATAATTTTAGTGCAATGAAATTCTTTCCAGCTGAAATTTTAAAGAAATGGCATGTTCTTTCCAGGATAAGTTTCCCTCCCATACAGTTTAGAACCGTTCTATTTTCAGTGTTTCACCAAGTAAATGGAATGTTGCAGCAATTAGCTCTTCAGGAATTCTTGTAGCAATGAATTGCAACTAAATAGCAGAAATAACACAACCAACAGCCTCAAAGCATTCAACTTTAAAAGGAGAAAACGAACATCAACAAGACAGTACTGGCAATGAACAAAATTTTTCAGAAAGTAACTTCAATTACGGGACTCCTTCAACAGAAATATAATTTAAAGTTTTACTTGATATGGAAATTTGGAGAGAGAGAGAACAAACTTGATGTGAAGGATGCCTAAACTAATCAAGCAACCATCACGACTATGGCCTAAGAAGCACAAGCATGTATGATGCTAGTGCAGCCATAAGGGCATTGAAGAAGCCAGAAGGCCATAGAAAATAGACAAAAGATGCAACATCAGTGATTGATGGCTTGCAACAGGAAAAAAGTACAATTTCATTAGCAGTATTAGAGGATCCATGCTGAGCCAACCAAAACTCTAAATCTCCTCACGGTTTTGTCTTTTTGAGTTAAAAGCCGTGCTTTAAATGACCCCTACATATAGACAAAAATGTGGATAAAATGGAAAAACCATAAAATAGAACTTTTAGTAAGCTAAGACAGTCAAATCGGCCTGCACATGGTTTAAAATGGAAGGGCCCATAAGGCAGTCCAAAGATACTTTTAAGAATTTAACCATTATGACCAAAATTTATAAGATTACTATATATGCATAAGAGTTTGCTTACGCTTTTCTTAAGTGCCGAATTATTGCATCCAGTACCCCATCAACTCTAATAAGTTCTGTTGCAGCTTTGGGATCTGGCCCCTACATTCAAGCACACTGAAGCTATGTTGTAAATGAAATTTGAAAAAAACAGACAAGCAGACACATGTGCATATGAACACAAACATAATGAACTTAAATAATAAGAGTTTTTGTCATGCAATGTTGACATTGTAATGTTTGAAGCACAGGAAAAGTGGATGACACAGTATGTATCTATCACCCCAATAATACAATAGGTATGTTAAATCACAAGAATGATGCATATTCAATGGCTTCAAGCTGAGAGACCAGGAATCCAATTGATGTAGGAACAAAGCCTACACAAAATTTTTAGCCCAATTCAAGTTTGAGAACATACACACAGAGACTCGCAAAAGCTCTTCATAAGGAAAAGATTTAAAACCTTGATTAGGTTTGATAATGCCCAAGCAGCTGTTCTGACAGTTGAACCCTTGTTTGGTAGCATCATTCTTGCAAGAGCAGGTAAGGCTCCTTGGGATAACAATACATTTCTCAAATCTTCTCCTTCACCAGCAACATTTCCCAATGCCCATGCACACTGCTCAATGACAGGCAAGGAACTCTTTTCTGCAGGAGAATGCAATTGTAAACACAATCTGAAAAATAGTAATGATATCCACCAAAATTTTACCAACAATGGCATCAAACATGGAGCAAAATGTTGTTAATAATTCAATAAAATATTAACATATTTCCAATGATTTGAAAAAGCTAACAATTTCTACATTCATAAACCATAGAAGTTCAAGAAAATAATTGTACACTCCATTCAACTGTCAAATTTAGAAGTGGAACTTCATAATTACTTAGATTGTTACATGGTGGTTTCAATTATGGACTCATATTGCTGCAACCATGGTATTTGCATGCTAAATATTTAGAGGAGAAGAAAAAACAAATTAAAGGCAAAAAAAAAAAAAAAAACACTTGTGAATGCTAAAAAGAAATGCACTGGCTGTAACCAACCTCCAAGATGCGCAATAAGCAATGGTAATGCAGGAAGTAATGCCCTTGTTTCTTCCGGTCTTCCGGCCGCAATATTTGTTAGGCACCAAGCTGCCTCAAGTAACTGTAATTATAACAAAACCAAAAAAAAAAAAAAAGGAGAGAGAGAGAGGGAGAGAATAATCAGGCTTCCAATTCCCATTGCTCATTTCAAGCAGAACCTAACAATAGTAGAGAGGTCTATTGATGCCTTCCTCTAACCATTTACAGGTAAGGGAAAAATATTATTCGTTATAAAGAAGTGTAGGCAAATATTTGGATGCAAACAAGAATACATCATATATGCATTGTTTCCTAAACACAAAATAAAAACCAAATCTTTCAACCTGTTCATCAGGAGAGCCAAATGAGAGGCACTGCACAAGTAGGAGGATTGCTCCAGCCTTAAGAGCAGCTTCAATAGGAGGGAATTCAGATCTTGATAGCAGACGCCTTAGTTCACGAAGGGCACCAACCTTCTTGTGCATTGCACCTTTTCCTCTAAAGGTTGAAGATCATAACAAAAGCAAATTTCCAAGAAGAAACATCAGTAAAGATCCCCAAGAGAAGCAAGCATAAAGCAGTGTAGATTATAGTTACAAGACATGTCAATGATGCATCTAAACTAAGTTGAGATTTAGAAAAGTTTGTAGGCCATTCAATCTAAGTTTTACCACACAGAAACACAAATCCAAACCGTGATTCTCCAACTAACAAACAAGGTAAAAGCAACCAAAAAAAAAAAAAAAAAAAAAACAATGCTCCAACATAAGTATGCAATTTCTCTTGACCTTGAACTTCAACAACAATACAGAAGTACATATTTTGCCAAATACACCTTGTTTGGGAACTACAAAAATGTAAGAATCGAATTGAATAGGTATATTCTATTTAGTCGATTATCACGTCTGGAAACAACCTATAGTTGCTAGAATTCAATTCATTCAACTCTAGAAACAACAATAGGGCATTTTAAAAGAAACCAAATGGTTCAGAAAATGAAATAATTTAGCAAGTCATGCAAAAATTAACTGTAAAAAATGTGGTATATCATGGCAAAAAAAAAAATCCAATTGACAATCAATTGAAAAAGAAAAAGAAAAAAGAAGAAGAATTTAACATACTGAAAAGCAACAGCAGACTTCAACTGTTCAACAGCAGAAACAGTGTGAGCATCAAGGATAGATTGCTCTTCGTCAATAATCATTTCACTGTCAACAAGAGCATCACCATCATTCTCACCGCTAGTTCCAACTCTGCATAACCTCTTAGCTCGCACCAATGATTCTCTCCTTTCCTTACCCACAGCCACAGCATTCTGCTTCCTCTTCTGCGCCGCAACAGCTCCAACTAATCATAGAAGCAATTTTTTTTAATTACTTTCTTTTGGGTTTATTGAGTCTCAAATAATAGATTGAATCAAGATAAAAAAAAAAAATCGAATCTTTGAAACTGCAGACTATAAATGAAATTAAATTGATTATAGAAAACCTAAAACATTGTAAGGAGCAGAAGAAGAAGACCTGAAGATTTGATAGGATCTCTTTTAAGAGAAGCTAATCCATCGTCCGCCATTTTTAAAGAGGAAGCTTTTGCAATTGCAGAATTGTTATTTGTTTCATTCAATTTTCACGCGCCTTTTCTCTTCTTTTTCGATACAAATGGCGACCAAAATCACTAACTTACGAAGCCGATGATCGTCGTTTTCTGTAAAAGAGATGCGTTTTTTAAAATATAAAAAAATAAAAAAAAAGCCCATAGGTTTTTCAGTTACGAAGCCCACCTCAGCTAATAAATCATGCCAATAATTATATTTTATTTTACAAATTATAAATAGAATTTACATTCCATTAAAGTAAAGATTATTAAAGTACTTAATTTTTTTTAAACAAGAACATATTATATGGGTGGAGTAGAGTGGAGTTTAAACCGTGCACCGCTAGTAGGCTAAGCCACACATGCTGATAGTTAAACCATATGAACTAAGGTGTGCTAGTAAAGTATTTAATTTGAATTTAAAATTAAATTTTTTAAATTTAACTTATAGATAAACTTTATATTCATAGTATAAGATATGATTAGGGTGTGCAGGATTCACTTGATCCAAAGTTTCCAGGATGAATAGAATCAGAATGAAGGAACGGGTTGGAACTGGTTCAGTTAGAAGTCAGTTCGATTAACTCGGAAGGCAGAAGATCGAATTATGGTTGACAGGTCGAGGTTGGATTTCAGTAAGCTGACCCGTCCCATTCTCCAAACTACCCATACACTAAAACAACTTGTTTAACCTAAGTATATATACATCCTAATACCTTTAACTTTTAACCCTAATTTCATTAACCCTCTCACCCTTGTTGCCTCACTCTTTCACCCTACCTTATCTGTTCTCTCTTGATTCTTCAGTTTCTCTCTGCACATGCAAAACCCTAACCTTAATTTCTCTTTGTTGTTGCCACTCTCCCTTTAATCTTCTTAATTCTTAGTAGCATTCTATACTTAGTTGTAATATCCCGTGTTTTTAAATATTTTTACACTGTACCGGGATATACAGTGTTAATAATTTTTGTATAAATATTACGATATTTTTACGAGTTGATATGTATTTAAGACCTATTTTAATTATTGTGTATTATTTAAAGTCCTTTACGTAAAATTTTCCCGGGACTTGCATTTTCGGGGAAATTTTCACGTAAATAATTTACTATTAATTATATTAAATAGATTTACGGACTTGCATGAACTCATACGTATTTTTAAATTACTAAATAAAGCCTATGTGTGTATATATTTATTTAATTAGGGTTTAATTTATTACCCTAATATTTTATTATTTGTTTATTAATTTTATTGTTATTTAATTATTTTATTTATTATTAAATTTTAAATTATTATAATAATGCGTGGTGTGAGATTTTTCCCGAATATTTTATTAAAATTATTATTTTTTCTTTTCTTTTTCTTTTTCTTTTTTCTTTTTTCTTTTTCTTTTTCTTTTTCTTTTCTTTTCTTTTCTTTTCCTTTTCTTTTCTTCTTCTCCTTTCTTCCTTCCCGAGCCCGACCCTCCTCCATCTTCCTCTCCCCGCTGCTACTCCGATCACCGGCCGTCAGAGTGCCTCCCCTGCATGTCGCCGTCTTCTCTAGCTGCTCCGCCGCCCCTAGCTTCCTTCCCCGGCGCCGGCTAGCTCCAATTTTACCATTTTGACCGAAACTTCCCTCCTCACCGTTCACCAACTTTTTGGCCACCATTTTCGGCACTACCGGTCTCTTTCTTCTCCTTGAGCTCCGGTGAGTGTAATTCTAGCTTTGGTTTGAGCTGAAATGGTCTTGATTTGCTTAGGTTTTGAATTTTCGATTTTGACCATATTAGGGTTTTTGATTTTTTTGAACTTTGAATTGTTTGATTCATGAAAAGTCCCTTAACAAATGTTGATCCTAGTAGCTTAATCTTCATGTGTTAATTTTTGTAGAATTTTTGGAGATTATTTTGATTTTTGGGTATTTTTGAATATTTTAATATTATTTTCTAATTTTCGGAAATTAATTAATTAAATTATGAAATTGTGTTTTATGATAGTTATAGGTGTTGAAATGAATTATATAAATTTATTTGGAATTTTTATGAATTTCTAAGTATTTATTTTGAATTATTTAAGTTTATGTAATTTTGGGAAAATTAGGTTAATTGTGTTTTTAATTGAATGTAATTATTGAATTGAGTTTAATTATTAATATTATTGATATATATGTTGAGAAAATTAATTTTGGATAATTATACTATTTTTGGTGAATTTTTGAAGTAATTATAGTATATTTATATATATAGGGGTATTTTGGTAATTTTACCCTAAATTGGCTAAAAATGTAATTTAATTGGTTTTAATAGTTATTTAAGGTATAAAAATGATTTCTACAAATTATTTAGTATTTTTAACTAATTAAAACTATTTTTCATGAATTATTTTTAAATATATATAATATACGATTTTTACTAATAAAATGAGTTTTTATTGATTTTTAATGTGTTTTAAGGTTAATTATGTAATTTCTATTTATAAAATGAATTTCTATGTTATAAGGGTATTTTTGGTATTTCTGAAATTATTCTATGTTTGTGGACCTCGGTCGGTAGACAGTAGTTTGGAGTCCGACCGAGGGGTTGTGAATTTGTTTTGAGCTCGTTTTTCGAAGTGCATTTCTTTGCAGGGTCGGCTCTACTCTTTGAGTAGAGAGATGTCCATTTTACAGGGAAGGTTCTGTCGAATTTTTGGTAGAATTTTCGTAAAACGTGATGTTCGGTCGAACCCTAATTTTGATTCTGTGTTTAATATTCTAGATCGAGTTCTAGGATTTTCTGTTAGGTTTATTCTGTTGTCTGTTATTATTGTTTGTTTAGTTGTGCCGAGATCGAGGCCTAGTGGACTAGGCCCGTTGGATCTATCTCGTGGAGCGCACTAATTTGTGAGTTGCTATTTTATATATATATGCTTAGGTTGCATGATTTAGAAATGCATGTTTCATTTTGATTAAATATGCATAAATAATTTGATTATTACTTAAGTTTATATTTAGTTTATTGTTGGTTTATTTTTGGTATATATTAAATTATATGCATGTTTTGTTAATAAATTATATTTAAAATGTTTTTAAATATATTTCTAGCTTAATTTATAATTTAATTGGATTTGTTTGACGTATATATACTCGAAAGATACCTGGTTTACTTTTGGTATATTTCCAGTATATATATGGTTTATATTGTTATGTTATTTAAATTCATGCATCATTTATTTATGAATGAATGTTTTATATTTATTAATGAAGGATATCAATAGAACATGCTACCTAGTGGGCAACACTAGGACCGAGTACGTACCGGTACGCCTATAGCATTTAGGCTATATTACTAATCAATTGTGGATATTGATTGAATTTGATTATTTGATGTGTGAGATATGGTTTGCAGGTGTGATTGCTGGAGCTTGGTTGACCAAGTGTCTCGGGGCCAATCACACTGACAGTCAGACTGCTGGAGCTCGATTGACTTAGTGTCTCGGGGCCAGTCTACTGTCTAAATGGAATAAGTGAATATTTTGGAATAAGTGAGCCTGTATGGCTAGAGTGTTGTCTAACACTGTTTTCGAGGTTGCGATATTCTAGGGTTCTATGTGATCCTTCATAAACGATGATTTTTAGTGAAATATATATAAAATGATTTTACAGCATATGTGTGTATTTGTTTGTATATATACATATTAGATATATACTGTTGACTGTATGCATTGTCATTTAGTATGCATGTATATATATTATAGTAATTCACTTAGTGAGGTCTGACTCCCCTCCGTTGACTAATTTTTCAGGAGAGTCATCATCTTCAGACCTCAGTAGCAGGCCTGTACGCCGGATTTCTTCCGCCCTGGCTTCTTTGTGTAAACTGCTTCTCTGAGTCTTGGGTTTATTTTATCTAGACACTGCAGTAGTCGTTAAATTGTTAAAGAGATGTTGTATTATATTTGAACTGGATTTGTATTAAGATTTATATATATATGTAATGATGAGGATTTGATTTAAATCTAGTTGGTGTATATGTTATTATTATATTTATGATTTTTATTTCCGCTGCATTAAATATTGTTATTATTACTATTGCATGTTTATTTTATTTTATTTTATTTTCTTTAGGCTTGCTACGGGTTCCGGATTCGAAAGAATTCCCATTCCCTAGCGCTGGTCATGGCCCCTGTTTTGGATCGTGACATTAGTAAACCTTTTTTCCCTTACAATTTAATCACTCTAATAACCCTTTTATGACAATAACCCTCTTTGTACATACAAATGAATCAATCTTTAATCTCAAGCTTCCATTCTCGTTATTTCATCTTCTCTATTCTATTAACTTAACAAAAAATTTTAAAACCACCAATGACAGATGAATCACCTTTTTTATTTCATGATCAGCTAAGGTTTTTTTTTGTTAATCTTTTTTGTGTTTGTTATGCGTAAATCTGCTACCTTTGTGTTTTTTTAATGGTTTTGTATTAGAGTTCTTTAGGGATTTTTGTAAATGATAATGGTTGTTGTAAATTATAATGATTTTTGTAAATGTTAATGGTTTTTTTAATGATTTTTGTATCTGTGTGTATAAAGATTTGATTTTTAAACATGTAGAGTGTCAAGAACAATTTTTTTTTGTATTTTGTTTGTTTTGATTGCAAAGTTATTTAGAAACTATAGATCTGTGTTTTGTTAATCTTTTTTGTGTTTATTATGTGTAAATCTGCTACCTACCATTGTGTTATTTTGAATTTTGATTGGTTTTGTACAGGCGTTCTTTAGGGATTTTTTTCAATTATAATAAATTTTGTAAATGATAATGGTTTTTTTTATTGTTAGTCTTTTTTTATCTTGCTATTTGCGTGTATAAAGGTTTGGAATTTTTAAACATGCAGAGGGTCTATAATTTTTTTTCGTATTTCATTTCTTTTGATTGCAAAGTTGTTTAGAAACTATATATTTGTGTTTTGAAAACATGCAGGTTAATTTTTGTATACTTATTAAGTTTTATAAGCAATTAATAAGGTAAAATTTAAATATGTCAATGTGAATCACACTTATGAGTGTTAGAGTATTTAATCAAGTGTGATTTTAATTTGTGTTGATATGTGAGGATGTTAATTGATTTTGTTAGTTAAAATTTTTGTTTTTTAGTTGATTTTGAATCTGTTTATTAGATCGGACAATTTTAGTTAATAAAATTCAACTAAACTCAATTGGTGGAAACACAAGTTGTTCATACACTCTTCTGTCACTTATGGTTTTTAAAAAAAATTGGTGGAAGCATTATTGCTTGATTTCAGTTCCTGTACATTGCCGAGGCTTGAAAGTTAAAGGTCAATTACTCAATTCTTGTCCAGTTAATTATTTATATTAAATTACTAAATTTTGATATTTGTATATTATCATTTTTTAATTATTGCTACCTTATTATTAAATCTGTAGATGGAACCTGAGGATACTAATGTTGTGCCTCAAGAAAAATAGGTGGAAGCATAATAAAACGAGTAAGCAGACAGTTCTGCTATTGCTAAAAAAAAAAAGAAAGGAAATCGATTCTAAAAGTAAAGCTTAGGAGAATTATGAGAGGGTTAAAGACAGTAAAGGGGTTACACAAAAAGGTAAATGTCTTTACTGTGCTAAGTAATTTAATTCATATTCTAAAAGGCATAGAACATCTTCTTTGAGAAACCATATTCTTACTTGCACCAAAATGCCATATAGTAAAGATACTAGGCAAACTTTGCTCACTTTAACATTTAATGTTATGGAAGCATCTGAATTTAAATTTGTTGGGCGGGGGGGGGGGGGGGGGGGGGGGGCGCTGGGGACTTGGAAATTTGACCAAGACCTCATTAGAAACAAACTTGCTAAAATGGTTATAATTGATGAGCTACCTTTCAAGTTTGTAAAAGGGGAGGGTTTTCAAAAATTCATGCTTGCATGTTGCCTTGTATTCAAACTCCCTTCTAGGTGGATAGTCAATAGGGACATTTATAGTACCTATTTGGATAAGAGATTGAAATTAAAAGTTTTTTTCAAAGACCACTATCTAAAAGTCAGTTTGATAATTTACACTTGGACCTCTAATCAAAGGCTTAATTATATGTGCATAACTGCACATTTTATAGATGATGAGTGGAGTTTTATAAAAAATAGTCTCTTTTGTTCCTATAACTTCCCATTGGGGTGAGTTTATTACTAAGGCATTAGAAAACTGCTTGTTTGATTGGGGTTTAAAAAATGTGTTTTCAGTAACTGCGGATAATGCCTCTTCTAATTATATAACAATAAACTACTTTAGAAAAAAAATTACTTTCTTAGGGAATAACTGCTATTAGATCTAAGCACCTACCTGTATGTTAGGTTCTTTGCACATATTTTGAACCTGATTATATATGATGGGTTAAAAGAAGTGTCAGTTTATATGAAAAAAGTAAGGGAGGCAGTTAGGTATATTATGAATAGTCTTGCTAGATTAAGGAAGTTTAAAGAGCTAACTGATTTGGTTGGGGTTGATTCAAAGACTTCTTTATGTCTAGATATGCCACTAAGTGGAATAGTACATATTTGATGCTAAAGACTACTCGTTTATATAAAAATGTCTTTGACAAATATAATGAAATTAAGTTAGCCTTTAAGGTAAATTTAGCTAATGAAGTCCTAGATATTTTTAATTGGTGTTATATTAATGCAATGGTGGAATGCTTGAAGCAGTTTTATGAGATGACACTTAGAATCTTTGGTTCTAATTATGTCACTACTAATACTTTTTTGAATGAAGTGTCTGATTTATATTGTGTCTGAGATGAGTGGATGAAATCATCTGATGATAGCATGATTAATACGGGCATTAATATGAAAGCAAAGTTTGACAAATATTGGGGTGATATTGAGAAAATAAATTTTCTTATTTTCTTTGCTAATATTTTGGGTCCAACATCCAAACTTAAATATTTGGAGTTCTCTTTGGATCAAATGTATGAGGATAGTGGAAACAAACTTTATCAACTTGTGAAGGCATCTCTATTTAAACTCTATGAGGACTACAACAAACTTTATAATTCTTATGTTGCTACTATATCTGAGTGTTAGTCCTAATCCACTTCAAAAAGCATTGAATATGCTCATTCTTATGTTGTCCATTCTACTACCACCAAGTCTATGTCAGTCTTGAAAGCAAAATACAAGAAGCATAAATTGGAAAGTGGACTTAATAGTGGAAAATAATCGGAATTGGAAATGTATTTGAGTGAAGCTGTAGTAGAAGATAATGGCCTAGATGTGTTGAGATGGTGGAAGCTAAATTATGAAAGATTTCCTATTCTAGCTTATATGGCTATAGATGTATTAGCAGTCTCAATCTCAACGGTTGCATCTGAATTAGCTTTCAGTACATGAGGCACAATTCTTGATTGTTCTAGGAGTTCTTTAACACCTAGAATTATGGAAGCCCTTTTTGTACCCAAAATTGGATGACAATGTCCAATAACCCAATTTCAATTGAAGAGGCAATAAATGATATTGAAAGTCTTGAAAAAGGTCAGTACAAAGCATTTGTTTAAATATACTTTATTTTAATTTTAGTTTTAAACAAAATATTGGTACTTTCTAATTTTTGTTTCCTTTTGTTATTTGCAGAACTGTCTCAACTGGGCAGTGACCCTTTATTGACTTCAACAATTCCATATGCATCATAGTATGTTAATATATTTTGCTAACAACTTTAGTAAATTAACTCATTCCCACTTTGACTTAATTGTTTATATACTATATATGTGTGTAGATAATTCTTTGAGCTTGTGAGAAACTTGTGAGACATGTGACCAACTTTTTTTTGCTGGTTGTTATTGCATTCTCATTAGGTCACTTCACTGTTTTGTCTATTTGCTAATTACTTGTTGTGCCTTTATGAGATTGTGACTGTGAATTGAACATGTGACCAACTTGTTCATCAAGTTGCTGTTGCTATATTCACTAAGTCATATTTTTTTAATTATGAGATGATGATGAAGCTTCCACCATAATGTCTGATTTAAAAGAGTACTTGCTTAAGTTTTATTGGTGACATATTTATCTTGTTGCTTGAAATGTGGCATATTCTTTTACATGACATGAAAAAATCTATTTTACCCTCATAAGAATTGCCTGCTAGTTATGTATTTTAATTTGCTTAGCCACTTCTGCTATTTTGCATGTTATACTTGGGTGTTGTCTTATAATCAGGTTCTTGTTACTTATTGTCAAACTAGTAACATGTTACTTCTAATTTCTATTTTTTTACTTTTAATTTGTGATGAATTTGAGGTGATTATGATTTGCTTCCACCTCTTCAATTCTTAGTCTTATGAATCCCAATTTACTCAAATATCTTTAATGGCAAACTTGCAGACTTTTGTATACTTACTGTCAAATATTTGATACCTAGTTTTCTTTTACTAAAATATTCATATACTGAGCCTCAAATTCATGCTTATTTGATTTTAATTTTTTTCCAATGAATAACATTTATTTTAATTAATTGACATTGTGTAGGATACACTTGCTCACTTCCCAATTTTTTTATTATTGCTAGTGTTATACAATATTTGACACTATACAAATACAATTTCTGTAAAAAAAATAGTCATAAACACAAAGTGGTGGAAGCAAACTATATGGTGGAAGCTTTATTTTTTGTAGCAGTTATCCACAACATCAATTCCCATTTGTAGATTTTTTTTTATGAATGTAGGTCTAGAATTATTTAGATATTGTTGACCTTAGCAAGTTAATTTTTGAGCAACTAATCTGTTTGCTTCAAGTGTGTATAAGTTAGAAACAATTTGGAAGTTAAAATAATGATGAACTATTAAAGAAAAATCATTCCAAAAGTCATCATAAGTATTATTTCGATTGGACTCATCACAGGGAAAAAATTGCACAAAAAAGTAAAATTCTTGTCATAGTCCCGACTAGGACCCAATAAGTCCTGATTGGGACCAAAGGAGATCAATTTTTGCATAAAACTCAAAAAATGGTAGAACCCATCTCGATCTAATGTCCTGATTGAGATACTACTTAGGACATGGCAGTCCTCATCGAGACATTGATATCTCGACTAGGACTAGAGTAGATTTTTAACTACAATGGCTTGTAACAGCTATTCAATGCTCGTCCTAACCAGGACTAATGATATCTTGACTGGGACCTGACAAAATGCAGCTCAAAAGTCCAAATTTCATTCAAATGGACTTTGTTTTTATTGGGAATGAAATTATTACTTCCAATAGCTATAATTGAATTACTCAATTATAAATATAACCTCTGAAGATTATTTTGATGTTAATAAACTTATTTATTCATTCTATACTTTCAAGCATTCAATTAAGCTCTCTAAACTCTTTCAAAATTCATTTTATTATTGTATACTCTTATTAGAGTTGGTGAGTGTTAGAATATAAATTTTTATTCTTCTATTTTCTAGGGTTAAGAAAATGGGAAGTGAGATTCTATTCTAAAGGAATTGGTTTAAGTGTTTAACCATTAAAACACTTGGGATTTCAATTTTAGTATGAGCCTTAAAAATATTTGTGAATTCATTTTTGAGTGAGCCTTGAAAACTCAAGTTGTAAGGCTTGAGTTGAGCTTAAAACACAAGTTCTAAAAATCAATCTAAGGAAATAGATTGTGGTGTTTCAAAATCCTAACTTGGGGATAAGTTAGGTGGAGATGTAGAATTGTTGAGAATTGAAACTCCTTAAATTCTTATGTTCATCATTCTTCATTCTCAACATTTCTTATTCAAATTTTTTAATTTTTTATTATTTTTTTATAGTCTTATTCACCCCCCTTCTAGGACTCTTTCAATTAGTATTAGAGCTTAAATTCTAGAAAATTCATTACTAGAATATAAGATCATGGGGAGTGAATCACAAAACATTTATTCACTTAGACCATTCTTCGATGGTAGTGACTATCCTCATTGGAAGTTGATGGAACTATATCTTGATTGTGATTCCATCAAAATTTAGGATATTATCCTAAAAGGTTGGGAACCACCTACAACTACCATTGATGGTGTGGTAACTACTTTTGTAAAAAGCTAATGGAATACTGAATAAAAGGAAGAAAATCATAAAAATAAAAAAGCTATAATCACTTTAGTCTCTTCCATGATAAGAGAAGAAAGAGGCAAGCTTCAATATTGCCTGTCAACCAAGGAAATGTGGGAGACCTTGGAAAATCATTATGAAGGCAATATGAAAGTTAGAAGTAAGAAAGTTCAACTGTATATGTTTGAATATGAACTCTTAAAAATGAAGCCTCAAGAATCAATCACAGAGATGACAAACCATCTCAATGCTCTCCTCATAACCCTTAAGAAGCTTGGAAAACATTTCTCCAAGGAAGAAGTGAACAATAAGATTCTAAGAATCCTACCTAAGAAGGATTAGGAAATTTCAGTCACTTCAATTAAGGAAGCTCAAAACCTCTCTACCCTCTCAACCAATGTGCTTATTGGTAAGCTTTTAACATATGAACTCATAATTAAGCAAAGAGGTGAAGAGCAAAAAGAGAAAGAAGAAAAGAAAAAGAGTATAGCACTAAAAGCTCTTTAAGAAAACAGTGAAGAGGAAAGCATTAAAGATTCTAGTGACGAAAATGGTGATATTCCCATGCTCACTAGGAATTTTAAGAAGTTTTTAAGAAAGAAAAGTTTCTCAAGAATAAAAGATTTCAATAAGAAGTTCAAAGGAGATAGTTCTCAGAATAAGGGCTTTTAATAAGAAGTTTAAAGGAGATGTAAAAAGAAAATTAAAGAAGTTACTTGCTATGAATGCAAAAAACCAAACTCAAATTCATGAACAAGGGAGTAAACGATAGGAAGAAGGCTTTCAAAGCTATTTGGGATGACTCCTTCGAATCTAAAGAGGAAGAGCAACAACAAGAAGTGGCCAATCTTTTCTTCATGGCTCTTAAAATAAAAAAGAGGTACCATATATTGCTAACTCCTCTTATGATGATTATTGTGATTATGATGAATGTGATTATGATGTTGAAAGCTCTATTATGAGTACATTATTGCTTAAATGCAAAAACTTATTATCTAAAAGGAAGCATTATAAGCACGAGTTAAATAGCTTAACCAAGGAATTTGAGAAGTTGAAAATTAAACTTTTTAGTCTTGTTAAATCAAATGATAAACTTGCTAGTGATTTAAAATCTTTTAATTTCTTAGAAGAGCAACTTAAGAAAGCTAGTGATGAAAATCATAAACTTTTTAATGAAGTAGTTCAACTAAAAAATTCCATATCAAAATTTCAAAGAGGAAAAAAGAGTTTAGATGATTTACTTTACTCTTAAAATTTTCATGGAAATACTTATGGAATTGGATATATTAATGGAATGATTTCATCTTCATCATCAACATATATTAAATTTATTAAAGCATCATGTAATTCCATTCCATCTACTAAACCAATTAAGACTTAAGCTTTTAAAGCTACTAAGTCTCTTGTGTCAAATATTAAAGGGAAGTTTTATAAAACTCAATCCTATATGATACAAAGAGGTACGGCTCAAAATAGAGCATCGTAACCCAAGCATGCTTATATGTACACTAGACACAATCACATTATGCATGCTACACAACACAATGCATATAAACCTATCAAAATACACATTGTCATTGTTAATGCATATCTCACACCATAACTCAAAATAATGGGCGACACACATCACCTCAACATAAAAGGCATATTTCACATCCTAGGAAAACATATTATCCTAGGAGAAAAAAATTTGAAAATGTTTTATATTCATATTGTATGATAAAAGGATATACCAACAATGTGTGCTTCTATAGAAGACTACACATGAATTTGCTTCCTATGGATTATCTTAAAACTAACCAACCTAGACCAAGAAAGGTTTGGGTTTAAAAGAACACTTAAATTATTTTGTGTAGGTGTGCTTGAAATACAAAAGAACAAAAAGAAAGTGGCATCTTGATAGTGGATGTTCAAGGCACATGACTGGAGACAAGGAGAAATTTAACAAGCTTAATGCTAAGGATGGAGGATATGTCACATTTGAAGACAATGCAAAAGGAAAGATTACTGGCATTAGAGAAATAGGTAATCTTCAATCCTTATCTATACATCATGTGTTGTTTGTTGATGGTCTTAAACATAATTTGCTTAGTATAAGTCAATTATGTGACATAGGAAATTAGGTAACTTTCTATCCTAGAAATTGCTTTGTTAGTAGTCTTTATAAAAATAAAGTAATTTTTAATGGTGAAAGATTAAATAATGTTTATGTCATTGATTTGAATAAAATTGATAATAAAGGCATCAAATGCTTAATGTCTATTTTCCATGACATATGGACATGACATAGAACGCTATGATATACAAATTTTGAGTTTTTGAATGATTTTTATAAACATGAACTTGTGATTAGTTTACCTAAGTTACTTAAACATGAACTTGTGATTAGTTTATCTTAGGAAATTTGATTCTAAAGTCGATGAAGGAATTTTCCTAGGCTACTCTATTTCTAGTAAAGCATTTAGAGTTTTTAATAAAAGAACTCTTATAGTTAAAGAGTCAATGCTTATTGTATTCGACGAATCAAACTCACTTGATCCTAGAAAGGATATTGTAGTGTTGATGATCTTGTAGGTGACAATGAGATTATGGATTTTCAAGAAGAAAATGCTAGTAAGCCTTTGGAACTTGAAAGTCCAAGCAAGGAGGATAATAAGGAGACATCTCAACCTATCTTAAAGGATGAACTTCTAAAGGATTTGCAATTCAAGAAAGCTTATCCTTAAGATCTTATTATAGGTGATACTATAAAAGGAGTAACTACTATATCTCAATTAAAGTCTATTATTAATTTAGCCTTCATTTCTTAAATTGAGCCTAAAAATGTTGATGATGCATTGAGTGATGACTTCAGGTCCTTGCTATGCAAGAATAGTTAGATCAATTTGAGAGAAATAAGGTTTGGACCTTGAGTCCTAGAGTTAAACATCATCCTATTATAGGCACCAAATGGGTGTTTAGAAATAAGATGAATGAACAAGGAATCATAACTAGGAACAAAGCTAGACTAGTAGCTAAAGATTATAATTAAGAGGCAGATATTGATTATGATGAACCCTTACCCCCATTTCAAGGTTGGAAGCTATTAGAATGCCACCTACATTTGCATCATTCATGGATTTTAAAATTTATCAAATGGATTATTAAAAGTGCATATCTAAATGGTTTCATTGAAAAGGAGGTATATGTCAAGTAACCTCCAAGTTTTAAAAATTTTGATTCTCCAAATCATGTTTTTAAATTGTCAAAAGCATTGTATGGATTGAAATAAGCTCCAAGAGCTTGGTATGAAAGATTGAGCAACTTCTTACTAGAGAAAGGGTTCTCTAAAGGAAAATTTAACACAACTCTTTTCATAAAGAAATCCAAGCATTATTTATTAATTGTTCAAATATATATTAAAGATATTATTTTTGGTATTACTAACCATTGCTTGTGTGAGGCATTTTCTAGGCCAATGCAAGGAGAATTCGAGATGAGTATAATGGGAGACCTAAAATTCTTTCTCAAATTACAAATCAAACAATGTAAAGATGAGATTTTAATCAATCAAACCAAATATGCAAGAGACATTCTCAGGAAGTTTGGGATGGATGGAGCTAAGACAAACAAACTCCAATGGAAAACTTAACCTTAATTAAAATAAAAAAGACTTAAAAGAGAACTACTTATTAGATATAGGAGAAGAAGAGATGATGCAAAGTGTAGCATAAATGAAACATAAAAAAAACAAAATTTTTGTTGACATGATGCATTTCAAATAAGTTGTGTGTAATTGAGTATACTCCTTAGTTACATTGATTCGAAAAAAAAATGCATTATATATATATGTGTGTGTGTGTGTTTATGAATAATTATGAATAAAAAAGTCTAAAAATGCCATGAGAAATGTGAATTAATGGGCATGCTTAATATTGTCTCAAGGTTAATTTGTTCCTAGAAACCCTAAGTTTGAAGAGTAACCATTTTGGCTAAGTAGCTTGGTTAGTACTTTGACTTAGAATTTTTTATTTTATTCGTAATAGATTGAGATAAATTATTAAATTTATTGCTTATGCTATAAAACTTGTTGTTATCTATCATTTTTGAGCATTGGAAGTTTAATTATTAAACTATCTTTTTCTAACTTCTTTTATGATTAAAATGACTTGTTAAGGTAGTTACATTTATTATGAAGAAGTTGAAAATTTTATTAACTTTTCAACTTGGATCTTTATTTCTTGCTTGAGGGCAAGTAAAGTCTAAGTATTGGGGAGTTTGTTATAATGTAAAAGAGAATAGTTAATTAGGGTAGTTATGCTTTACATTTTCTTTGATTTAACTATGCTTATTTAATTATTGCACTATTTTTCTTTATCTTTATTGTTCTTAATTCAATTTTATGTTTTGTAGGTTTTCTTGAGCTTAATTCGTACATAGAAGTGTATTAGAAAGTTTTTAGATGAAGAAAGGATTGAGAAAGACCAAACGGAGGATGAAGTGAAGAGTGTCGATTCATCACATCATGTCGAGTCATCATAGAGAAGCATCATACCAACTCATCACACAGTGCTGACTCGTCACAGAGAAGCAGCATGTTGAGTTCCTCTTAAGTTAGCACAATAGTGCTGACTCATCACCTCACACCTCTTCATCATACCTTTTCATTTTTGCACCCATTCAAAGAGGCACGAATTAGGATGCCAAGAAGTCTATAAATACATAAAGTTGTCTCTGTTTTAGATATAAAGAAAAGGTATTGAAAAACATTAGTAGTCTATTAAGAAGTTAGAATATTATTAGTTTCATTGAAAGAGTTAAAGTGCTTAATGTTCAAAAGATACATCCAAGGAATTAAAGGAAGATATCAAAAGGATTTGCCCCAATCAAAGTAACTTCTTGGAGAGCATTAAAGGGTTTTATCAACATAATCTTTTCTCCATTGTTCTATTTTAGTTACTTGATGTTTATAATACTTCTTTGTTGTTATTTAATATTGAGCATTATATATTTTGGCTAGGTCTTTGTATGTAGAACTACAATGATGAATTAATTTATGAAATACATTCTTATATTTCATAATTTATGGTTGATTTAGTTTTAATTGAGTTATGAATTGTGTTATGTATGCTTGATCACCATATATAACTTATTAACCAATTATTCACAATAAGAGTTGGGATAATTTGGTGGAAATGCAATTTAAATTACTTAAAGGTTAGAAAAATACTCGGAGACAAGAAATTCACTTTAATTGAGTTATGTACGATTGATCACCATATATAACTTGTTAATCAATTGTTCACAATGAGCATTGGGAAAATTTAGTGGAAATGCAATTTAAATTACTTCAAGGTTAGAAAAGTACTTGGAGATAAGAAATTCACTTTAAGGGAATAAAGAATTAGCACAAAACTTAGTGGTTTTCGTTTATCTCTGCAATTTCACGAGAGTGTGTGTGGACTCTAAATGAAAATGCCCTTAATTGACAATGAGAGTTGCTTTTAAGAATCATTGGTTTATTCCCCAATTAATGCATAAAATTTTATATTTTGTTGACGTTTAAAGTTCTTGATTAATTCTGATTTGTAATTCTAATAGACATTGCTTAAAATAATTATTAGTATAGTCTAGTTAATTTATGTAATTAGAAATTAGTAATTTAGAATTAGTTTGAATAAATTAATATTATTTAAATATAATTTGTCTATCCATCCAAGTATTTGCCCGGTTAATACAAGATTTACTTTAAATTCCCTGTGTTCGACCCTTGCTTATCCTTTATTTAGCTATAGAAGCTAGGGTATACACTCTAACTCACATCAGAATTTGGCGTATACCCTAGCTTTTATGGCTAAATATAGGATAAGCAAGGGTTGAACATAGGGAATTTAAAGTAAATCTTGTATTAACCGGGCAAATACTTGGATGGATAGATAAATTATATTTAAATGATATTAATTTATTCAAACTAATTCTAAATTACTAATTTCTAATTACACAAATTAACTAGACTATACTAATAACAATTTTAAGCAATGTATGTTAGAATTACAAATCAAAATTAATCAAGAACTGTAAAAGTCAATAAAATATAAAATTTCATGCGTTGATTGGAGAATAAACCAATGATTCTTAAAAGTAACTCTTGTTGTCAATTAAGGGCATTTTCATTTAGAGTCCACACACACTCTCGTGAAATTGCAGAGATAAATGAAATCCATTAAGTTTTGTGCTAATTCTTTATTTCCTTAAAGTGAATTTCTTGTCTCCAAGTACTTTTCTAACCTTTAAGTAACTTAAATTACATTTCCACCAAATTGTCCCAACTCTCATTGTGAACAATTGATTCATAAGTTATACATGGTGATCAAGCATACATAATAACACAATTCATAACTCAATTAAAACTAATTAACCATAAATTATGAAAGACAAAAATGTAGTTCACAGATTAATTCATTATTGTAGTTCTACATACAAAGACCTAGCCAAAATACATAATGCTCAATATCAAGAAACAACAAAGAAGTATTATAAACATCAAGTAACTAAAATAGAACAAGGAAGAAAAGATGGTGTTAATAAAACCCTTTAATGCTCTTCAAGAAGTTACCTTGATTGGGGCAAATCCTCTTAATATCTTCCTTTAATTCCTTGGATGTATCTTTTGAACACTAAGCACTTCAACTCTTTCAATAAAACTAACAATATTCTAACTTTTTAATACAATACTAATGTTTTTAAATATCTAAAATAGAGACAACTTTATGTATTTATAAACTTCTTGGCTGTAATATCCCAAGTTTTTAAATATTTTTATACTGCATTGGGATATGCAGTATTAATAATATAATGTATATATATTTTACTAGTTAATTACTTTGTTAATATAAAATTGAGATTTATATTTGAGTATTTTACTATTTGTGAAATAGTATCATTATTTTATATTTAATTAACATATTTTACGATAATATGTATTTAAATTACGTTATCTCGGAAGTAGTGTATTGATAATTCCCTATGTAAAGCATTAATATTTTAATACTACTACGTTAATACATATATATTATTATTTTGCATGGATATATATATATATATATATATATATATATATATATATATATATATACATATATTAGGGTTTAGTGTTATATTAAGTGTGTTATTATTATATGTGTTTATATATAGATATATATGTGTGAATGTGTGGTTTATAATACATATACATTATTTTAATATTAAATGATGCTTTATACTATAGTTTTAATATATGTATATGTACATATAATAACAAAACCACCATTATTTCTTCTTCTCCTCCCCTCACGATCGTCCCACGCCCTACCCTCACTATGCCTCTCAGTTTGGTACACCGGACCGCCCTTCACCACCACCAGCTATGGCCAACCTCCTCCCCCTTCCTTCCTTTTCCTCTTCGATGTGTTTAGGTCTCCGAAAGCTCGCTGGAACGCCCGAAAATTACAACGGCAGCGTGTGAAGCTCTTCACCGTCGATCACTTTTTCGACCACCATTTCATACACCATCGGTCTCCATCGACTCCCTGAGCTCCAGTGGTTCCTATTCTAAGCTTCTCTTGGCCGGAAAAAGAGTGGTTGTTAAGGTTTGAGCTTGATCTTCATTTTGGTCAACTTGAGTTTTTGATTTTTTTTTAGTTTTAATTTGATTGATTCATGAAAACTTCCTTCACAAACTTTGATCCTAGTAGCTTAATCTTCATGTTGGAATTTTTGTGGAATTTTTGGAATTTATTTTTATTTTTGGGTATTTTTGATTATTTTATTATTATTTTCTAATTTTCAAAAATTAATTAATTAAATTAGGAAATTATGTTTTATGGTAAATATAGATGTTGAAATGAATTATAGAAATTTATTTGTAATTTTTGTGAATTTTTATGTATTTATTTTGAATTTATTTAGTTTATGTAATTTTAAAAAATAGGGTTAATTGTGTGTTTAATTGAAATAAATTGGTTAATTAAGTATATTTATTGATATTATTGATATATATCTTGAGAAAATTAATTTTGAGTAATTATATTATTTTTGGTGAATTTTTGGATTTTATTTTAGTATATTTATATATATAGGGGTATTTTGGTAATTTTATACTAAATTGGCTAAAAATGTAATTAAATCGGTTTTGATAGTTATTTAGGGTATAAAAATGATTTCTACAAATTATTTAGTATTTTTAACTAATTAAAACTATTTTTCGTAAATTATTTTCAAATTATATATAATATACGATTTTTCTAATAAATTGAGTTTTCATCGATTTTTACTGTGTTTTAGAGTGAATTACGTAATTTGGATTTATAAAATATATTTTTATTATATAAGGGTATTTTTTGTGTTTTTGTGAATATTCTATGAATTGTTGACCTCGATCGGTAATCGTAGTTTGGAGTCCGAGTCCGACCGAGGGATTGTGGTTGTATTTTGTGATTATTTTCGAAGTGTATTTCTTTGCAGGGCCGGCTCTACTCTTTGAGTAGAGAGATGTCCGTTTTACAAGGGAGGTTCTGTCGCATTTTTGATAGAATTCTCATAAAATGTGATGTCCGGTCGAATTCTTATTTTAATTATGTGTCTAGTAATCTAGATCGAGTCTTTAGAACTTTTGTTAGATTTATTCTGATTTTTGTTGTCGTTTGTTTGTTTAGTTGTACCGAGATCGAGGCCTAGTGGACCAGGCCCATCGGACCCGTCTCGAGGAGCGCAATAATTGTGAGTTGCTATTTTATATATATATATGCTCTAGGGTGCATAATTTTAGAAATTTATGTTTTATTTTGATTAAATATGCATAATGGTTTAATTAGTACTTAAGTTTATTTTTAGTTTACTTTTGGTTTATTTTTGATTTATTTTTGATATATTTTAAACTATATGCATGTTTTGTTAATGAATTAGTTTAAAATGTTTTGAATATATTTCTAGTTTATTTTGTAATCTAATTGGATTTATTTAACGTATATATACTCGAAATATACCTGGTTTACTTTTGGTATATTTCTAGTATATATATAGTTTATGTTGCTATTTTATTTAAATTCATGCATCATTTATTTTTATGAATGTATGTTTTATATTTTAATGAAGGATATTAATAGAACGTGCTACCTAGTGGGTAGCACTAGGATCGAGTACGTACCGGTACGCTAGTAGTATTTAGACCCGTTTAAGGATATTGATTGGATTTGATTATACGATGTGTGAGAAATGATTTGGGAGTATGATTGCTGGAGCTCGGTTGACCAAGTATCTCGGGGTCAATCACACTAACAGTCAGACTACTGGAGCTCGATTGACTTAGTGTCTTGGGGTCAGTCTACTGTCCAAATGGAATAAGTGAATATATTTGGAAGAAGTGAGCCTATATGGCTAGAGTGTTGTCTAACACTGTTTTGAGGTTGCGATTTCCTAGGGTTCTATGTGATCCTTCATAAACAGTGGTTTTCAATAAAAATATATAAAATGATTTTATTGCATCTGTGTGTATTTGCTTGTATATATATTTATTATATATACTATTGTCTGTGTGCATCGACATTTAGTATGCATGTATATATATTATAGTAATTCACTCAGTGAGGTCTGATTCCCCTCCGTTGACTATTTTTCAGGAGAGTCATCATCCTCAGACCTCAGTAGCAGAACCGTACGTCGGATTTCTTCTGCCCCGGCTTTATTATGTAAACTGCTTATTTGAGTTTTATTTTATAATCTAGACACTGTAGTAGTTGTATATAGTTGTGGAGTTTATGTATTATATTTGTATGAGTTATGTACTTTAAATATTTGAATTGGATTTGTATTAAAGGTTTATTTATATATACGAGATGAGTTATTGATTTAAATTCCATAGTGGATTATTATTTAATTATTTATAAAAATTTTCGCTGTAAATTATATTATTATTATTATTGTATGTTTTATTTTATTTTTAAGGCTTGTTACGGGTTCCGGATTCGAAAGAATTTCTTTTCCCTAGTGTCGATCATGGCCCCATTTTAGGTCGTGACATTGGCATCCCAATTTGTGCCTCTTTAAATGGGTGAAAAAATGAAAAGGTGTGATGAAGAGGTGTAAGGTGACGAGTCGACATTGCTATGCTGACTCAGAAGGAACTCGAAACACTGCTTCTCTGTGATGACTTGGCACTATGTGATGAGTCAGCACAGTGTGACGTGTCGGCACTCTTCACTTTATCCTCCTCTTGGTATTTCTCAATCCTTTCTTCATCCAATGATTTTCTAATACACTTCTATGTATGAATTAAGTTCAAGAAAACCTACAAAATATAAAATTGAATTGAGAACAACAAAGATAGAGAAAAATAGTGTAATAATTAAACAAACATAGCTAAATCAAAGAAAATGTAAAGCATAATGACCCTAATTGACTATGCTTTTTTGCATTATAACAAACTCCCCTATACTTGCCCTCAAGTAAAAAATAAAGATCCAAGTTGAAAAGTTAATAAAATTTTCATCTTCTCCATAATAAATGTAGCTACCTTAACAAGTCATTTTAATCATAAAAGAAGTTAGAAAAAGATAGTTTAATAATTAAACTTCTAATGCTTAACAATGATAGAAAAAAACAAGTTTCATAGCATAAACAATAAATTTAACAATTTATCTCAATCTATTAAGAATAAATAATACTAAGTCAAAGTACTGATCAAGCCACTTAGTTAAAATGGTCACTCTTCAAACTTAGGGTTTTTAGGAGCAAAAGTAACCTTGAGACAATATTAAACATACGCATTAACTCACATTTCTCATGGCATTTTTAGACATTTTTATTCATAATTATTCATTAACACACACACACACACACACACACATATATATAATGCATTCTTTCTGAATGAATGTAACTAAGGAGCATACTCAATTACACACAACTTACTTGAAATGCATCTACTTATGACGTTACACATTCTTTCTGAATGAATGTAACTAAGGAGCATACTCAATTACATATAACTTACTTAAAATGCATAACATCAATAAACATTTTATTTTTTTTTAATTAATTAATGTCTTCATCCATTATTGAAAAGCGAGTTTCATATGTATTATGGCTTTAGTTTCTTAAAGCTACTCAAATCTTTAAAACCTAAGCTTAAATCTTTACCACCCTAGCCTTAAGCGTAATTAGTAAGTTGACTAAATATTCTCTAGATTTTAGAAATAATAAAAAGAGATAAAAATAAAAACTTAAAACTTATACTAAATGAAACTTTAAAATTCTATCAATTGAACATAAAATGTTAATTATCAACATGGAAAACTTAACCTCAATCAAAATAAAAATGACTTAGAAGAGAACTACTTATTAGATATATGAGAATAAGAGATGATGCAGAATGTAGCATAAATGAAACATAAAAAAATAAAAAAATGGAAACATAAATAAAACATAAATAATAACTACTAGTAATATCCTTTCCCCCACGCTTAAATATACATATTATCCCCAATGTGATAATAGTAAAGTAAGGAAAGGAAAGTAATACTCCCCTAGTCATTCAAAGGGGTTGGTGGTGGTGACTTGATGTTGTAATTGGAATAGGTAAAGAGTTAATTTAACTTGTACTCCATTTGCCTTTACCGACGATCGAGTTATTGGTTCGTAGTCTCTATCACATTTAGTTGACATTATGTGGCAATTTGATTATCGAAGATTTGGTTCCAAATATAAGAATGTCCACTTAAAGAACCACAGGGGTTACCCTGCAAATGATAAGTTAGTAATGGCACATCACTAAATGGTGTGGAAGTAGGAAATTCCTCCGGGTCCTCTTCCTTTTCCACCTCTTCCTCTTCTACCTCTTAAGATTCTTCAACTTGTGGTGGACATTCTACCCCTCGCCAACAAGATTGTGACCTTGCCTAAATCAAGTAGAATGCAGAATTGACAACTTTACCTCTCACAAAGGCTTGCTTAGTAAAGTAAGAACACTTAACTACATGAGTGAACTCATCAATGTTAACATTCAAAGCTTTTGCAATAATTAAAACAACATGTCTATGGGTAAGCGAGGCATCTTTACATGTAGCATAAGTCAATAATTGATTAAAAATCTAGTAAGTCCAATAGACTTGGTTTTTGGTATGAATGCACCATATCAAAAATAATTCTTGTGCAAAAACATGATTAAACTCAAATTTATGAAAAACCACGCATGTAAGGACTTTATGCAACAACTAATATTTTAAATCCTTAATAAACATAACTTTTCCTTTTTTAGGTTAAAATGGTGTTTGCAAGTCAGTCAAGAACATCCAAAATTCATTCAATATAAATGATAGAGGGGGATCACACAAACCATCCTTCTTGAAACCAAATACACATTGCATGACTGAATAAGTGAGTTGAGGATTAGTGCTTAGCATGAGAAATTCCAGAATTTGTGTATTGGTTGAGTTCACATATAGAGTAGTATAAAATTCAGTAATCAAATCAACATAAGTTTTTTCATTCATAGATACAAACTTCTTTAGCCCACATGTTGTTAACATTTGATTAAAAGAATCACTTATACCCACATCATTAAGAAGAGAGTTAGGAATAAACTTACAACCTATAATTTCCCTGAACTTAACGGTTGTGAACTTAGCACCTTTATTATGTGATAAAATTGGATATTTAGCCTTGTAAGTATATAAAAGGTTCTTTTCCTCTTGATGTGCTTCTTCAAGATGTGGTCTTTTTGAAGATGAACCTCTTGTCTTACCTATAACGAAAGCTTATTTAATGAAATGTAGAAGTGTAAAGAATGTATGAGGAATGGAAAATATGGAAAGGAAATGAAAGCAAAGAGAAGATGAATAAGGAAATAAAGGGATTTAGTTAGGTTAGAGAGTAAGGGAATAATGAAAAGACAAAAAAAATGAAAAGATTAAAATGAAAAGACAAGAAAGAAGGTAAGAATATAAAGAAGAAAAAAAGGAGGAGATATGAAATGTATGGGAATTTGAAGAAAAATGGGTGCTCAAAAGTGTAGTAAAAAGGGTATATATATAGGTAATAGTGCAGGGTGTAAGTTGATAATGAAAGGTCATGACCTTTCTTGGAAAGGAACATGACTTTTCAATATATATATATATATATATATATTATGTAGTAACAAAAAGACAAATAGAGTGAAAATGTGTGTAATATTTCAATAAATATGTGTTATAAATAAATTTATGTGTGTAATTATATACATATATATATGAATGAAAAAGAAAAAAAAATTAAAGGGCAATAGAGGGCACGAGTCTACACTAATGTGTTGACTCGACACGAAGACTTTCTGTAATAAGTTGTCACGATATGACAACTCGACACGGGACTGTCTATAATAAGTTGTCATGATGTGACAACTTGACATTGTAGGTTACTGTTACGAGTCGACAACTTGGTGCCAACTCGGCACACATATGAATATTGTATTTAAATATATAAGTGATAATATAAACTAAAATACATAAAAGAAGTAAATATAATTGAATTAAACTGAAAGAAAATGACATGTATATGTGTTATACAATTAATCGATATATGTAAAATATAAATAAAGAAAATAATAACTAAATTAAAGAACTAAACTAAAAAAAAAGTAAAACTATGAATACTAAAATGTGGTCCAAATAAATCAAAATGATATTAAACATAAAAAGAAAATTAATATAAAAAATTAAAATAGATAGTACCTTGCTATATTTAATGGTCTATAGCTCGACCGTACCTTGTTCATTTTTAGGTGGAAATAGAGAGAGGGATATGATTTGATCAATTGCTTCACCAATCAAATAAGGCTTAAAACAGTGATTATTAACTTCAAAAACTTCCCCTTTTTCATTAGTAATGTTAATTGCTTCATCAGGGTAAACCTTGATAACCTTGAATGGACTTGACCATCTTGACTTCAAATTTTCCAAAAATATTTTCAGTCTTGAATTGTAAAGTAAAACAAGCTCACCTTCATGAAACTACTTCTTAGATGAATGCTTATCATGCCGTAGCTTGGTGCAATCTTTATACAATTTTGCATTCTTATAAGCATTGATTCATAACTCATCTAATTCATTAGGTTGAAGTAGCCTTTTCCTTCCTGCTTTTTCAAATAAAATTCAAGGCCCTTGTTGCCCAATATGCCCTATGCTCAAGTTTTACAAGCAAATGACAAGACTTCCCATAGATCAATTGGTAGGGTGTAAGGTTAATTGGGGTTTTGAAAGCTGTCTTATATGCTCGTAAGGCATCATCAAGCTTTAATGCCCAATCTGTTCTTAAAGAAGACACCACTTTCTCTAAAATCCATTTAATCTCTCTATTACCCACCTCAACTTGCCTACTTGTTTGTGGGTGATATAGAGTAGCTATTTTGTGTGTTACCCTATACTTCTTCAAAAGAGCCTCTATTACATGATTATAGAAATGTGAACCTCTATCACTTATCAATGCTTTAGGAGTACCAAACCTTCGAAAAATCAATTTCTTGAGCATCATCTTAATAACCTTTGCATCATTAGTAATGGTTGGTATTGCTTCTACCCATATTAAGACATAGTTAACCATAACCAATATGTACTTATAGCCTAAAGAACTAGGAAATGGACCCATAAAATCTATGCGCCAAACATCAAAGAGCTCAATTTCAAGAATTCCTTTCAAAGGCATCTCATGTTTTTTAGAAATATTACCCATTCTTTGGCACCTATCACATATAAACAGAAATTCTCTAGCATTTTTTAATAAATTAGGCCACTAAAAACTAGATTGAAGTACCTTAGATATTGCCTTTGATGCTCCAAAAGTGTCTACCCACATTCAAAGAATGATAATATCTTAAAACATCTTGAACTTCATCTTGAGGAATGCATCTCTTAATAAAACTGTCTGCACATCTTTTGTAAAGCAATGGCTGCTTCTAATAGTAGAATTTACTATCATGCAAGAATTTCTTCCTTTGTCTATAATCCAACTTATAAGGAAGAACACCACTAATAAGATAATTGACGATGTCCGCAAACCATGGAATATCCTTTGATGTTATACTAAAAAGATATTCACCATGAAAATTCTCATTAATCGGCACACCATTATCATTCCTTTTTAATCCCTCTTGATCAAGCCTTGATAAATGATCCACAATAAGGTTTTCACTGCCTTTCTTATCTCTCACTTCCCAATTAAACTCTTAAAGCATTGAAATCCACCTTAGGAGCCTTGTTTTTACATCCTTCTTGCTTTGAAGATACTTGAGAGCAACATGGTATGAATAAACAATTAATTTTTATCCTATAAGGTATGCTCTAAAGTTGTTAAATAAATAAATAATAATAAGTAACTCTTTCTTCGTAAGTGGTGTAGTTAATTTTGAGCCTCATCAAGTTGTTTGCTAGTATAGTAAGTCACACAAGGCTTACCTTCTTTTCTTTGTCTTAAAAAGCTCCTACCATAAAATTACTTATGTCACACATAATTTTAAATGGTTGCTCTTAATTAGGTGGTTGTAAAAAAGGTGCTGAGATAAAAGTTTCTTTAAAGCGTCAAATGAATCAAGACATGCCTTATGAAACTCCAAAATAGCTTTTTTTAGCAAGTACTTTTGCATAATGGCCTTGCTATCTTGGAAAAATCTTTAATGAATCTTTATAAAAGCCTGCATGACTAAGAAAACTTCATATATCCTTAACACATTTTGGAGGTGGCAAATTAGTAATAACCTCTATTTTTTCCCTATTAACTTCAATACCCCTCTTTGATATCAAGTGCCCAAGAACAATTCCCTTTTATGCCATGAAGTGGAACTTCTCCTAATTCAAGACCAACCTATGCTCAATACACCTATCAAGGATTTTAAATAGATTGTCTAGACAATAGGAAAAATTAGTACCATACACACTAAAATAATCTGTAAAAACCTCTACATAATTATCAAGCAAATCGCTAAATATTGAAAACATGCATCTTTGAAAAGTTGTAGGTGCATTACATAAACTAAAAGGCATACGCCTAAAGGTGAATGAACCATATGGACATGTAAAGGTAGTCTTAGCTTGGTCCTTAGGATGAATAGGAATTTGGTAAAAACCATTAAGTCCATCTAAGTAACAAAAATAGGAAAAATTAGCTAATCTCTCAAGAACTTGGTCAATAAAAGGCAATGGAAAATGATATTCCTACCTACTTTATTTAAATTCCTATAATCTATACATATACGCCATTCCATGATAGTTTTAGTGGGTACTAAATCATTAAATTCATTCTTAATAACTGTTAAGCCTCCCTTCTTTGAAATAAATTGAACGAGGCTCACCCATTTACTATCACTAATGGAATATATGATTCCATTATCAAGCAACTTAGTTACCTCTTTCCTTACCACATCTTTGAGAGTTAGATTTAGCCACTGTAGATGGTGGGGCTTAGTGTGCATCTAATATTTTAGCAACTGTAACATTGTTTGAGCTTAGGGCTTTAGAGAACACACTAACCGTTGTTACAAAGACATGGCGTGAAGATGAGGAGTCACCACCCAACGTAATAACTGAGACAAATCAAAAAATGGTGGTACTTAATTCCCTAAAAGAAAGATAGCACCACAACCAAGAGATTCTGGATATGAAATACCAGCTTCTTTTAGTCTCGTGTTCTTTTAGAGTTACTTTATGAATTACTATCTTACCCTCTATGTACATAAAATTTCATATAAACCCTTATTAAAACAATCAACTCTAGCCAAACTAGTCATGAAAAATACATGTAAACAATGCATTCATTTAAGTTCACAATCCCTAAGTTAGTCTAATCTACATTGATTTTAATTAAATGAGCTAAATTTACAAGGGAACCTAAAGACTAGTGGGCCTAATTCCTATTTAATTTTAATTAAGTGAACCTAAGTCTACTTATTTTTATTTTAAAATGAGCCTAAATCTACAAATTATGAAGTATTTAAATTAGTGGGCCTAATTCTACATGTTTTTATTCTAAGGTGATTTTAAATCTACAAGTTATGAGAAAGACTTTAATTTAATAGGTTAAGTCTAAATTAATTTAATTAAACTAGGTGGGCTTATATCTAATTAACCAAATGGGCCTAAGTTATATCTAACATAATTTCTAATTAATTATGGCCTAAAAATGCATTTTAATTAATTAAAATCAAGACCTATTAATTAATAACCTATTAAATGAGATGAGCTAATTAAAAGGTGGGCCAAAAGAACTACCTAGACCTAAACTTAATTATATGGGTTAGAGCTTAACTTGGGCTTAAGGCCCACAACATATAAAATAAATGAACAAGCCCAAAAACATAAAACGATACCAAAACAATCAAATAAAATATCAAACAATCAATTAACTTATTTCTTCTAAAATCTTAATTTAGTTAAAGTGACCTTAAACAACAAATTATTAACAAAAAAAAAAAAAAATTTACAAACAACCCTAATTCTATCCACTTAAATTTAATTCAATTTTAATTATAACCATAATTATCTTTATAGCCATTAATTAATCACACAATTAAAAACCTAATCTTACCACCCAATTAATAAATATACAACCACACACACGATTTCATTATTCCCACTATTGGGCCTATTATAATGATCTACTAAAAAAATAAAAATTAATGCAGTCCTAGAAAAAACTAAATGCAAAATAAAATAATTAAAATAATAATAATAAATAAATAAATAAAAAGACCCTAAAAACTATATTCGACTATAAAATTCAATCCATGGCATTCTATGGATTTTCATGGATTTTGTTCTCTAAGTGAACTCATCATGTAACCCTCTCCATAATCACCAATAGAAACAAAAAAAAAAGAGATAATGATTAGTGAATAAACAAAATAACAATAAAAATTAAATACAGTTAAAATTTAATGGAGCCAAAATAATAAAATAAAAAATAGAAGAAAGTAAGAGAGGAGATGGTATGGATGCAGTATTAATTTGCCCCCTCAGATTACCAAGAAAAAAAATCACTGTTGCTTTTTAAATAGATCTTCAATACTATATAAAATACCAACTCACAGTTGTGCGCTCCTCGAGACGGGTCCGACAGGCCTGGTCCACTAAGCCTTGGTCTCGGTGCAACTAGCAATAAAATAATAACACAAAAATAGAACAAATTTAACTTAATGTCTAGAGACTCGATCTAGGATTATTAACACAGACAGAGAATAGGAATTAGACCTGATGTCACGTTTTACGAGAATTCTACCCAAAATTTGACAGAACCTCCTCTGTAAAATAGACATCTCTCTACTTAAAAAAAAATAGAGCCGGTCCTGTAAGAAAAATACACTTCAAACCATAATTCTCACAACTCTTCGGTCGAGATCCCAAACTACAAATTTCCTCGACTGAGGTCCACAATTCACAACAAAATACAATAAAATATATAAAAATTCAATAAATACCAAAAATACCCTTTAAGTACCAAAGTATAGCAATTTAAGTATTAAAACACCAAAAGTAATTATTTTACTGATAATTACTTAAAAACCCTAATAATAATATAATATTATTAAAAATCGATATTTCTCGATAATTTCACAAATATTAATAAAAATTCATTTTATAAATCCAAATCACTTAATTAGTCCAAAAACATATTAAAAATTACAAAATATCCATTTATTTACAAAAATAGTATATTATATATAATTTGAAAATAACTTTCAAAAAATAGTATTAATTAGTTAAAATTAGTAAATAATTTGTAAAAATCATTTTTATACCTCAAATAATTATTAAAACCAATTAAATTTAATATTCAACTAAAATCATCATCAAATTACCAAAATACCCCTATTATATAAAAATTCACATAAAATACTAAAAATATTCAAAAATTCAATAAAAGTTATATAATTACACAAAAATTATTTTCTCAACATATTATTCATTAAAATCAACAAATACACCTAATTAACCAATAGTTACTAACAAAATGTATATTTAACCTAAATTTCCAAAAATAACATAAACTAAAAATAATTATACAAATTAAACAAAATACAAAAAAATTCTAAATTAAATTCTAAAATTAATATTAACCACCAATAACACCAAAAATAATAATTTCATAATTTATTTAATTAATTTACAAAAATAATAAAATAATAAAAAAATAATAAAAAATTCACAAAAATCAAAATAATTCCCAAAAATTACACAAAAATTCTAGAATGTATATTAAGCTAATGGGAACAATATTTGTGAAGGAATTTATCATGAATCAAGCAAGAATTATCGAAAAAAATAAAAAACTCAAGAATGGCCGAAAATGGAGATGAATTCAAAACCCTACCAAATCGTGTTTTCAAACTACAAGAAGCTTGGAATCCTCCTCTATGAAGTTCTAGGAGTCCAATGGCACCGGAATCATCAAATTTTGTGGCCGCAAATGCCTTGAACGGAGGAAGGAAAGAATTCGTGCTTTTCGGCTTCACAGGCTTCAAACGGCACTGGAGAAGGTGGCTGGTGATGGCTGGGCTGGCTATCTGGCAGCGGAAGACATGGAGGCACACTGAAAAAGGAGGAAATAGATGGCAGGCGGTGGTGAGGGGAAGGGATCAGGGAAGATGATGAAGGGGAAGGTTTTTTGCAAATTTTTGTATATATATATATTAATAAAAATTTATAATAAAGAATTAATAAACTATATAATATATTATTCAAAAAAATTCACACACCACATATAAAATATACACATGCATAATAATATATTTATATATACACACACACACACATTTATAGATATATTTTACACACTAATATTAACACTAAACTTATTTAAATAAATATTAAACCCTAATTAGTATTATATGTTGATATATATATATATATATATATATATATATATATAAACTCATGAAATTACATTTAAATGATGTAATTTATTATAATATTAATATTCAAAATGCTAAGGCACCAAATTAGAGATTAATAAATACTATTTCCCAAAATAATAACTTAAAGACATGTATTTACGTAATAAATATTAATTAAACGTAAAATAATAACGATAATAATTTTTCAAGATAATGAAATAATCAATTATTATTTTAAAATTATTAACACTGCATATCCTATTATATAATAAAATAATTTAAAAATTCAGATTATAACAACATTATATTTATATATGTTTAAAATTATTTCCTTCATATTGTCAAATATTCTTTTTATTTTAACACATTTGGCCATAATTTTCTTATGATATATTTTATATTTTTTCATTAAAGAATAAATTAAAACTTATATTTATTATCATGACCATATTCATAGAGGGAGAAATAAAGAAATATATTTGATTTTATTTGATATCATTGTTATTATAACAATCATTATCTATCACACACTTTACCTAGTATTATTTTTATCAAACTCAAAATAAGTTTGTCAAAATCAAAAAGAGGGAGATTGTTAACCTTAGAAAGTTATCAATCTTGATTTTAATCTTAACAAAATTAATTTTTGAGCAACTAATATGTTTGCTTCAAGTGTGTATAAGTTAGGAACAATTTGGAAGTTAAAATAATAATGAACTATCAAAGAAAAATTATTCTGAAAAGTCATCATAAGTATTATTTTGACCAGACTCATTACAGGGATTAAATTACACAAAAAGTGCAATTCGTGTCACAGTCCCAACAGGAACCAAAGGAGACCAATTTCTGTATAAAACTCAAAAGATGGTAGAACCCATCTCGATCCAATGTTCTGATTGGGACACTGCTTAGGACATGGTAGTCCCATTTAAGACCAAAGCAGATTTTCAAATGCAACAACTCATAACAGCTATTCAATGCTCATCCTAACTGAGACTGATGATATCCCGACTGGGACCTGACAAAATACAGCTCAAAAAGTCCAACTTTCATTCAAATGGACTTTATTTTTGTTGGGAATGAAATTATTATTTTCAGCATGTATAATTGAATTGCTTAAGTATAAATATGACCTCTGAAGATTATTTTGATATTAAGAAACTTTTTTATTCATTCTATACTTTCAAGCATTCAATTAAGCCTTCTAAACTCTTTCAAAATTCATTTTATTATTGTATACTCTTGTGAGAGTTTATGAGTGTTAGAATAGAAATTCTTATTCTTTTATTTTCTATGGTTAAGAAAATAGGAAATGAGATTCCATTCTAAAGGAATTGGTTTAAGTGTTTAGCCATTCAAACACTTAGAATTTCGATTTTAGTGTGAGCCTTAAAAATGCTTGTGAATTGGTTTTTGAGTGAGCCTTGAAATAAGTTGAGCCTAAAAATCAAGTTGTAAAAATAAATATAAGGAAATAGATTGTGGTGATTAAAAATCCTAACTTGGGAATAAGTTAGGAAGAGATATAAGATTGTTAAAAATTTGAACTCCTTAAATTCTTGTATTCATCATTCTTCATTCTTAACATTCTCTTTAATTCTTGTTCAAATCTTCTAATTTCTTATTATTGTTCAATAGTCTTATTCACTCCTCTCTAGGACTCTTTCAAATATCTTATAATATTTTGTATATAAAAGGCTAAAAGCCTATATTAATTTTGTAAAAATTATGTACACTGAAATCCAAGCCCTTCAATTTGGATGGTGGAAATCCAAAATTTTGTATGTAACCTTTTATATACATCTCAACCTTTACTAATGGGGCATTACTAGAAAAAAGAATATGAATATAGTACTATAATTTTGAGTTTAATTGTATGTCCAAGCCCAGTAAATCAAGGCCTAATCCAAGTGGCCTAATCTGGACTTTGGAATCAATTTAACCTGATGTTTTTGATTTCTCAACCGGTCAATTATGTAGCTCAAATCGGTTCAATTCAGTTGTAATTTCTTCTTTTGTTAAACCAATCAGATTAACGATTAGGGGGTCCAAACCAATCCGATCCTACCCATGCACATCTTTAGATAGAATTGCCCTAATTGAATACATACCATAAAATTATGGGCACTTTGCTTACATTTTATCAAGTAGAGTGTTGCAGTTGAAATAATAGCTAACAATAATATATACTAGTAGTAGATATATTATAATGACTATTTAGGTTTTTTTAATTTTATTTTTTTACATAAAATTATTAAAAATAGATAAATTTAATATGTGAGAATGGAATTGTTTTATTTACAAGTTCCTCGAAACATCTTTTAAGATCTTGTGTTTTGGATGTGTCGATTAAAATTGTCGCATTATGTAGAGTCTAAACAAAAAAATTCTGCGAATGATGTATGTAATAATCCGAATATTTTAAATTTATTTATATAAATATTGAGATATTCGAGAGTACAAATTTTCTTTATTTCATATTGTTATAATGGATGTATTAAATTATTATATTTAAGTACTTAATCTAAAATTCCATTGAGAACTATTAATATTATTACTTTTACATTATTTTATTTTTATGCACATACCTTATTATTTTAAATTGTCAAATATTTATTTGTAGCATTACTATTATTGACTATTATATTTGTAGTATTATTTTGTTATCTAGAGGTATATTAATAACATTATTATATACTTATACTACCTTATATATATATATATATATATATATGTGTGTGTGTGTGTGTGGCTTTAGGATTTTTAGACCAAAAAAATTTTGGTCAACCCCTATCTCCTCTTCCCCCTCCCTTCTTTCTTTTTTCTTCTTCATGCCATCTTCCTTTTCCTCTGTCACCGTGCGCCCGAACCAGCATCCACCCTATTCCTTCTCCATCTGCTTCTTCTTCCCTTAGCATCATCTCTACAGCACATCAGGAAGAGGTTGCAGCAGCAACAGCCAAGTGAAGCAGTAGCCGTGTGAAGCAACATGAACGATGACAACAACAGCCTCCAGCCCCTCTGCCGTGACAACTAGCACGACCACCGCCACCACCTGCTGTTGCTAGAAGCAGCAACAACTCGGGCTTACAGTAGCAACCCCTCCTTTGCCCTGATTTGAGCTTGAAGTGAGTTAGTAGTTAGTTGACTTTAGGTTAGTTTTTAGTTAGATTTAGTTGTTTGTTAGTTGATTTGGTTAGTTTTTAGGTTGTTTTAGGATTTTTGTTAATTATGAGTTAATTGTTTAATTATTGCAGAATTTATTTTAATTATTTGGGGTAACTTTTGGTTGATTAATGTATGTATATTAGTTGATTTAAGTTATTGGAGTTAATTTTGGTTAAGAATATATATAAATTTAATTTAGATTAATTAAATTGATTTTTATGGAATTTTAGTATATTTATTTAGGCATTTTAAGTTTTATGTATATTATGTTGATATGGTTAATTAATTGTTTTTTATTGAATATTTGAGTTATTAGTGTTAGTATATTATGTTAGTAATTTTAGTAGTGATAAAATAATTTTTGATAATTTATCTAATTTTTTTTAGAAATTATTATATTATTTAAATTTTGATATAATGGGTAAATGGGGTGTTTTTGTTGATATTATAATTAAATGCTATTATTTAGATATTTTTAAGATAAAATGTAGTATTAAAATAATTTTTATAAATTATTTATTATTTTTGGTTAATTGATACTAACTATTTTTGAAAATTTATTCAAAATTAAATTATTTATTGTTTTGTGGTTTGACTGAGTTTTTAATTAATATTATAGTATATTTAATCTAGAGGGGCAATTATAGTGGAATTTGTCTATTTTATATTGAATATTTGAAAAGTTGGATTGTTATTAATATTATATTATTATTTGAAATTTTACTAAATTATGGTGTAAAATAATTTTATATAGTGTTTTAAAAATTAAATAAATTATATTATTATGATTTATTATTAATTTTTATTATTTTTGGTGATTTACTAAATTAATATTTAGTATTTGCTTATTGTATTTTTGGTGAACCTAGGTTAGGAATTGTGTAGTTTGGAGTCCCAACCCGAGGTGTTGTGCCACTGTGAATTTTGAAGTGTGTTTACTTGCAGGATTGACTCTACCTCGGTAGAGGGATGTCCATTTTACAGAAAAAACTCTATCGAATTTTCTGTAGATTTCTCGTAAAATGTTACACCGAGTCAATCTTAAAATTTTTATTCTGTGTTTGAATCGAGTCTTCTTTAGAAGTTAGGTTTCTAATTTTTGATTATCATTTCCTTTTTCTGTCTTTTAGCTACTCCTCCTGTCGCGTCTACCAGTCAAGGTGGGACACGACGTGCCAGAGGAGCACCTTTATCTTATAAGTTAATATTTGATTTGAGTGTCGGATTTTTAATTCAAATTATATTAAATTCTTATGAATTTAATTTTATGAGATTCTAGTCAGCATTATTCATATAATCTTGCATGATTTAATTTATAGTTGATTTATTTTATTTTATTTATTTATCTATTGTAATTTTCATTATTTTATTTATTTTCTTTTATTTTTAAATAAACCACGGTAGAACGGGCTACCTGATGAGTTTTATCATGACCATGTGTGCACCGGTAAAATATGTGATTATTTAATTATGTTACTGGGGCCGAAGGTCTGGTGATACTTTGCTCTCGGACACCGCCAATAGTATAATATTTGCTTATTTATTAAATATTAGGGCCGAAGGTCTGGTGATGCTTTGCTCTCGAACACCGCTAGTATAAATTATAGTTTATATTTATTAAATCACTAGGGCCGATGGTCTGGTGATGCTTTGCTCTCGGTGTCACGACCCAAACCCGAGGGCACGTGACCGGCACTAGGGAATGGGTAGGTATAAGGCCCCTGAAACCCGTAGTAAGCCTTAAAGAAAAGAAAAAATAAAACCTTCCAATTTAAAACTTTATTTTATAACAGAACACATTATCAAACTGATTTTTCTGAAATTAAACATAATTGAATGCATAAATGAAATATTCTCCAGCGTCACATATTATAAATCATTGTACATAAGCACAGTTCATTGAAATAAAATACATAAGTATACTTAAGTCATACAAATTCTTAGTATAGTTACTACTGTTGTTTTCTAATGTTACTACTACAGTATAGCTTACAATGACCTACATAGTATAGCTAGTGATGAAGAAATCCGGCGTGGAGGTGGTCTGAGGTCGAACTCCCAAGCTCCTAAAAAAAATAAATTGAGGGAAATCAGACCTCATTAAGTAAGTCAATAAAAAGAGCTGTACGTGTCACGACCCAAAATAGGGGTCATGACCGGCGCTAAGGAATGGGAATTCTTTCGAATCCGAAACCCGTAGCAAGCCTAAAAAAAATAAAATAAATCATGCAATAATAAAAATAACAATATAATATGCAACGGAAATAAAAATCATAATATCATAATATTATTCACATCAACTGGATTTAAATCAAATCTCATCTCATAGATACATAATCTCTTTAATACAAATCCAGTTTCAATATAATACATCTCTTTAAAATAAAATACATGAAATCCGATACTTTAGTTCACAACTACTGCAGTGTCTAGATAAAATAAATAAGACTCAAGTAGATAATTTACACAAAGAAGCCGGGGCGGAAGAAATCCGGCGTATCGACCTGCTACTGAGGTCTGAAGAAGTTGACTCTCCTGAAAAATAGTCAACGGAGGGGAGTCAGACCTCACTGAGTGAATTACTATAATATATATACATACACACTAAGTGATAATGCATACAGTCAACAGTATATATGTAATATGTATATATACAGGCAATTGCACACAGATGCATAAAATCATTTTATATATATTTTCATTAAAAATCATCTTTTATGAAGGATCACATAGAACCCTAGAATAACGCAACCTCAGAAAATAGAGTTAAACAACACTCTAGCCATACAGGCTCACTTATTCCAAATATATCCACTTAATCCATTTGGACAGTAGACTGGCCCCGAGACACTAAGTCAACCGAGCTCCAGCAGTCTGACTGTCAGTGTGATTGGCCCCGAGACACTTGGTCAACCGAGCTCCAGCAATCACACCTCCAAACCACATCTCACATATCAATAATCATATCAAATCAATATCCACAATTAGTTAGTAACATAGCCTAAAGCTATAGGCGTACCGGTACGTACTCGGTCCTAGTGCTGCCCACTAGGTAGCACGTTCTATTGATATCCTTCATTAATAATATAAATCATTCATTCACAAAAATAAATGATGCATGAATGTAAATGAAATAACAATATAATCCATATATATACTAGAAATATACCAAAAGTAAACCAGGTATATTTCGAGTATATATACGTCAAATGCATTCAATCAAATTATAAATTAAGCTGGAAATATATTTAAAAACATTTTAAGTATATTTTATTTACAAAACATGTATATAATTTAATATATACCAAAAATAAACCAAAAATATACCTAATATAAACTTAAGAAATAATCAATTTATTTATGCATATTTAATCAACATAAAACATGCATTTCTAAATCATGCATCCTAAGCATATATATATATAGTATAGTAACTCACCTAATGCGCTCCACGAGACAGGTCCGACGGGTCTGGTCCATTAGCCCTCGGTCTCGGCGCAACTAAACAAGCAATAAATAATCGACATCAGAATAAACCTAACAGAAATCCTAGAATTCAATATAGAGTATTTAAGTACGGAAATAGAATTAGGGTTCGACTGGATATCACGTTTTACGAGAATTCCATCGAAAATCCGACAGAACCTCTCCTGTAAAACGGACATCTCTCTACTCAAAAGAGTAGAGCCGATCCTACAAGGAAATACACTTCGAGAAACTACACAAGGCACAATCAAAATCCTACGGTCGGACTCCAAACTACAGTCTACCGACCGGGGTCCACAAACACAGAATAATTCCCGAAATACCAAAAATATCCTTACAGCATAGAAATACATTTTATACATAGAAATTACATAATTAACCTTAAAACACTGTAAAAATCGATAAAAACTCATTTTATTAGAAAAACCGTATATTATATATATAATTAAAAATAATTCAAAAATACCAAATATTTTGTAGAAATCATTTTTATACCTTAAATAACTATTAAAACCAATTAAATTACATTTTTAGACAATTTAGGGTAAAATTACCAAAATACCCCTATATATATTAATATACTTAAATTACTTCAAAAATTCACCAAAAATTATACAATTATCCTAAATTAATTTTCTCAACATATTTATCAATAATATCAATAATTAAACTTAATTAACCAATTAAATTCAAATAAAAACACAATTAACCCTAATTTCTCAAAATCACATAAACTTCAATAATTCAAAATAAATACTTAGAAATTCATAAAAATTCCAAATAAATTCCTATAATTCATTTCAGCACCTAATTTAACCATAAACTCCAATTTCATAATTTAAATAATTAATTTCCGAAAATTAGAAAATAATATTAAAATATTCAAAAATACCCAAAAATCCAAAAAATCTCCAAAAATTCTAAAAAAATTCATACATGTATATTGAGCTACTAGGAACAACATTTGTGAAGGGAGTTTTCATGAATCATTCAATTCGAAGCTCAAAAAAATCAAAAACCCTAATAGGCCGAAATTGAAAATTCGAAACCTAAGCAAATCTAAACCATTTTAGCTCAAACAAAAGCTAGAATCACACTCACCGGAGCTCAAGGAGAAGAAAGAGATCGGCAGTGTCGAAAACGGTGGCCGGAATCGGCGTGATCGACGATGGATCGACTTTCGGCTTCTCCGGCCAAAAATGGCTTCCAGGCACCGGAAATGGCTACCACAGGCGGCGAGGAAGGCTGGGGAAGGTGGTGGCACACCGGACGGCACACCCACGGTGAAGAAACGGCAGTAGCAGCGACCGGACGGTGAAGGGAACGGTCGGGAGGAAGAAGAAGCTCACGGGGGCAGTTTTGTAATTTTCCAAACTTTTGTAATTTTGACAATTTTTAATGTATATATGTATATATATATATACTTTACACTATATAATAAAATAATATTAAATTACACACTTTAAATATACACCACACACATAAAATTTAATATTTTAATAATTTATACTAAATAAAAATAATTAAATAACAATAAAACTAATAAATAATTAATATAATATTAGGGTAATATTAAACCCTAATTAAATAAATATACACACACAGGCTTTATTTAATAATTTAAAAATACACATGAGTTCATGCAAGTTCAAAAATACATTTAAAACAATTAATAATACATTGTTTACGTGAAAATTTCCCCGAAAATGCAAGTCCCCGGAAAAATTTTACGTAAAACACTGAAAATAATACACCGTAATTAAAATAGATTTTAAATACATATTAACTCGTAAAAATATCATATAATATACAGAAATTATTAATACTATATATCCCGGTACAGTGTAAAAATATTTTAAAAACACGGGATATTATAGTACGGTTTGGAAACCTTTTGAAAACCATATATTTATAGTGAATATAATTTTATAATGTATATATATATCTTTTGAAAAATCTCGGTAGAACCCTAATCTCAAATTTCTAACTGGCCAACTGGACCCACTTATTCCAGCTGGACTGCCGGTCCCCTAGAGAAAAGGCTTCAACCGAGGCACCAAGCCGCAGTCATCCACTTAATCCAAATACATGGCACTGGCGGTCCCCAAGAGCTAAAGCATCAACCGAGGCACCCATCCTAGTCCAACATTAACTTCCCAATCACTAGCGATCCTTGAGAGCTAAGGCATCAACCGAGGCACCCATCCCAATCCAATATTAACTTCCCAATCATTGGCGGGCCCCGAGAGCAAGGCTTCCACCGAGGCACCCATCCCAGTTTAATATTCACCAGTCATACATAAATCAGATCCATCTCTCAATCTCTACCATGTGCACACAGTCCTGGTGAAACCCACTAGGTAGCCCGTTCTACCAAAATTTCTCAAAACTGATTTTTAAATAAATAAAATGTGTTTAAACCATAAATAACAGCATTAAGTTAAATAAATCATAAATAAATATTAAAAATATGAGCGCACGCATTATTTAAATAAAACACGCGCACATATCATTTTATCAACTTACAAAATGAATGAGAAGGCTGACGACTGCGCGTCTGCCTTAATCCAACAGCTTCCGCTCCGATATGCTCTAGAAAAGAAATTAACACACCAATTTTAAAACACGTCTATGTAATAAAAATTAAAAATTGTCAAAAATAACGAAATTCTAGACTGACTCGAGGAAGACTGGATAAAATTCGATATACAGGAAAAAACCTAATTAACGATATAAATTTATTACAGATATCACATTTTACGAGAAAATATATCAAAATTTTAGTAGAATCTCCTCTGTAAAATGGACATCTCTCTACCATAGGTAGAGACATTCCTACATGAAAAACGCACTTCTAGTAATCACAGACATTCACACTTGAGTCAGGCTTCTAGACTACACTTAGCCCCAACCGAGATCACAACTCAATCAACACATCACAAAAATTTAAATCATTTCCTCCAAAAATGCATGTTCATACAAATATCCATAACTTAGAAAATAATTCCTCTTTAAAGCTTAAAAACAATTTCACCAACATTTATATATATAATATTGGAAACAATATTAAAAATTAATATTACCTAATTAAAATACTTATAAATTTATAAAAAGTTCTCTAGCCGCCTAAATTTTAATAAAACCAATTAAAATATATACTTAACTATAATAAGCATAATTTACATATTTACCCATATAATACCAAAAGTATACATAATATTCAAAATGATACTTAGTATATTATTAAAATTAATTTGAAAAATTATACAAATATCTAAAAATTATTTTCTCTACATTAAACTTCTTAATATAATTAAAAACATATAATTGACTACTATTTTCTTCCAAATTTATAAATTTAGTCTAATATCCACATTTGACATAAACTTAAAAATAATTATAAAAATAGTACAAAATTCACAAAAATTATAAATTAAATCCTAAAATTAATAACATTTGATAACAACACCAATTATCAAATTTTTTTTTATAATAATTTTTTTTCTACAATTAAATCTCAGATATAAACAAAATATTACTAAAAAGTTCAAAATTTACCAATTTCACAATAATTCTTATAATCTTCAATAAAATTAACACACCCAAAAATAATTAACAACAATTACCCTAATTACTAATTAAACCTAAATAAATATCAAATAAATATCAAATAAATCAAATATAATTCTGGAAAAATCAAATAATTTACCAAAATTTCCAAAAAAAAACCAAACCCAACTTTATTAAACAATAAACAACTCTAACTAACCTAGGATCTACCAATAACCATCAAAAATCAAGAGGAAAAAGAAGGAATCAAGTGAGTGCTACTCACTGACCAGTTAAGAAGAACGAGAGAGGAGGAAGAGAGCTTGTTGCCATCGGAAATGGAGGCTAATAGAGCAGCTCAGGCGAAGCAGGAAAGCAGCAACTGGCGAAAGGGAACAAAGCTGGGCAGACAAGGAAATGCAGGGCTATCGCGCGCAAAGGAGAAGAAGCTTACTGCCTGGCGAGGAAAGGAAGAGAGCAGTGGCAGTTGGGGAGCTTGGACGACGGCAGCAATGGCGATTTCAGGCGGTGATGGAGGCAGCGCAACAAGGGGAAGGGACAAGGATGGTGATGGACGGGATGAGGGGCAGTGGATGTGTATGGTTTGGGTGGTAGGTGCTTCTACATTCTTTTATATATATACATATATATGTATTTTCAGACCAAAAAATTTTTTTGTGTGTATGTGTGTGGCTTTAAGATTTTCAAACTAAAAAAATTTTGTATGTGTGTGTGTGTGTGTGTATGGCTTTAGGATTTTCAGACCAAAAAAATTTTGGTCAACCTTTATCTCCTCTTCCCCCTCCCTTCTTTCTTTTTTCTTCTTCATGCCATCTTCCTTTTCCTCTGTCACCGTGTGCCCGAACCAGCAGCCACCCCGTTCCTTCTCCATCTGCTTCTTCTTCCCTTAGCGTCATCTCTACAGTGCATCAAGAAGAGGTTACAATAGCAGCAGCCAAGTGAAGCAGCAGGAAAGATGACAACAACAGTCTCTAGCCCCTCTGCCATGATAACCAGCACAACCACCGCCACCACTTGCTGTCGCCGGAAGCAGCAGTAACTCGGGCTTGCAGCAGCAGCCCCTCCCCTGCCGTGATTTGAGCTTGAAGTGAGTTAGTAGTTAGTAGACTTTAGGTTAGTTTTTAGTTAGATTTAGGTGTTTGTTAGTTGATTTGGTTAGTTTTTAGGTTGTTTTGGGATTTTTGTTAATTATGAGTTAATTGTTTAATTATTGCAGAATTTATTTTAATTATTTGGGGTAATTTTTGGTTGATTAATGTATTTATATTAGTTGATTTAAGTTATTGGAGTTAATTTTGGTTAAGAATATATATAAATTTAATTTAGATTAATTAAATTGATTTTTATGGAATTTTAGTATATTTATTTAGGCATTTTAAGTTTTATGTATATTATGTTGATATGGTAAATTAATTATTTTTGGTTGAATATTTGAGTTATTAGTGTTAGTATATTATGTTAGTAATTTTAGTAGTGATAAAATAATTTTTGATAATTTATCTAATTTTTTTAGAAATTATTATATTATGTAAATTTTGATATAATGGGTAAATCGGGTGTTTTTGTTAATATTATAATTAAATGCTATGGTTTAGATATTTTTGAGATAAAATGTAATATTAAAATAATTTTTATAAATTATTTATTATTTTTGGTTAATTGATACTAACTATTTTTAAAAATTTATTCAAAATTAAATTATTTATTATTTTGTGGTTTGAATGAGTTTTTAATTAATATTATAGTATATTTAATCTAGAAGGGCAATTATAGTGGAATTTGTCTATTTTATGTTGAATATTTGGAAAATTGGATTGTTATTAATATTATATTCTTATTTGAACTTTTACTAAATTATGGTGTAAAATAATTTTATATAGTGTTTTAAAAATTAAATAAATTATATTATTATGATTTATTATTAATTTTTATTATTTTTGGTGATTTACTAAATTAATATTTAGTATTTGCTTATTGTATTTTTGGTGAACCTAGGTTGGGAATTGTGTAGTTTGGAGTCCCAATTCGAGGTGTTGTGCCACTGTGAATTTTGAAGTGTGTTTACTTGCAGGATTGACTCTATTTCGGTAGAGAGATGTCCATTTTATAGAGAAAACTCTGCTGAATTTTCTGTAGATTTCTCGTAAAATGTGACACTGGGTCAATCCTAAAATTTTTATTTTGAGTTTGAATTGAGTCTTCCTTAGAAACTCTAGAAGTTAGGTTTTTAATTTCTGATTGTCATTTTCTTTTTCTATCTTTTAGTTGCCCCTCCAGCCGCGTCTACCAGTCGAGGTCGGACACGACGTGTTAGAGAAGCACCTTTATCTTGTAAGTTAATATTTGATTTGAGTGTCGAATTTTTAATTCAAATTATATTAAATTCTTATGAATTTAATTTTATGAGATTCTAGTCAGCATTATTCATATGATCTTGCATGATTTAATTTATAGTTGATTTATTTTATTTTATTTATTTATCTATTGTAATTTTCATTGTTTTATTTATTTTCTTTTATTTTTAAATAAACCACGGTAGAACGGGCTACCTGATAAGTTTCATCTGGACTGTGTGTGCACCGATAAAATATGTGATTATTTAATTATATTACTGAGAACGAAGGTCTGGTGATGCTTTGCTCTCAGACACCACCAGTAGTATAATATTTGCTTATTTATTAAATACTGGGGCCGAAGGTCTAGTGATGCTTTGCTCTCGGACACCGCCAGTGATATTGGATTAAGAGATATGATTGCGGCTGTGTATCTTGGTGATGCCTTACTTTCGAGATCCAGCAGTCTTGGATATAAGTGAGTCTTATGACTGTTAAAATATTTATAAACCGGGTTCTACCAAATTTTTATACTGAAATGATTTAAAAAGACATTTAAATATTTATTTCTTCTCTTTTAGAAAAATGAATTTATTATATGTATACCAAATGGTTGAAATAAAATTATATTATATTATATTTTCATAAAATTTATTTTAATCAGGTTTTCAAATCGCATTCATTTATTTATTAACTTATTCAGTGAGGTTGACTCCCCTCAACTTATTTTTTTTTCAGGAGTTTGGGAGTTTACTGTTAGGCCTACTTCTCTTCGCCGTGTAGCTTCGTCACCGGCTATTCTACGTAGGCCTACTTTCGTGTACCGCAATAAAGAAAATTGTATAACTGCATACTTTTTTGGGAATTGCATGTATTTATAATGTATGTACTGAGATACTACTTGTATAACCGAGGTTTATTTATTTTATTCTATGCACTGATATTGTGGTTTAAATTTTATTGAGAAAAATTAGTTTGATAATGTGCATTATTATTTTATTATTTATTGTAAAGTTTCAAAATTTAAATATTTCGCGATTTTTCTTTTAAGGCTTACTATGAGTTTTGATAGTTTTATACTTTTCCATTCTCTAGTACCGGTCACGTGTCCCTGAATTCGGGTTGTGACAAGGTAGTTCCTATATGTGCAAGAGTTGCTCATTCTATGAATAATTTTCAAAAATATAATTCAATTTCAGATTTTCTTTCTCATGTAATTACTCGAGAGATATTGAATTCAATCTTTTATTGTAAAAAAAAAGTATATATAATTATTTTTATTTTAAAGAGTCTAACCCAATTTAAAAATTTAAAAAATTTCAAAATTTCATAACTATATAGAAGCTCATTTTTTTGAACTGAATCAGATGTTAATGATATTAGATGTTTAAAATCTCAAATATTTCCCATATAAATTTGAAGTATTTTTTTTTTACAATCATCAAACTAAAGGTAAGTGTATTTATTGAAAATAAATTGAATGATTAAATAGTATAAAGTATATATAATCTTTTTTTTTTCCAAAGTATATTTAATTAGTATTTATTGAATTGTATATTAGCAATGGTGGTTTAATTTGTATTTATTGAGTTCTGTATTAGTAATGGTGGTCCATGACCGCACACGATAACTACGACTACTACTTTTCCACCCTTTAACTGAATTCGAGTCGACGTCTCCCAGTTTTCCTCGATCCACATTACGATTACGTTTGCGAACTTTCTCAACGCTTACATATTTTCTCGACAAACAAACAAACAAAAGAAAAAACTTGCAGGAAATACCGAACTTTACAGCTCCAGATCCATCACTCTCTCTCTCGCCTATTGTCACGATGACCCATCATCCACCACTAAAGGCAGTAACTCTTACTCATGTCCGGTACCAAAGAGGAGATCGACTAGGCCACTTTCTCGCATGGATTTCACTGGTTCCAGTCTTTATATCTCTGGGAGGATTCGTCTGCCATTTCATCTTTCGTCGCGAATTGCAAGGAATGTTCTTCGCGCTCGGACTCATAATCTCCCAATTCATTAGCGAATTGATCAAGAAATCAGTTCAACAGGCCCGGCCAGAAACCTGCATACTTCTCGAGATGTGTGATTCTCATGGCTGGCCTTCTAGCCATTCACAGTACATGTTCTTTTTCGCTGTGTATTTTACCCTTTTGACTTTTAGAGGGATTGGCTTAACTGAGGTTAAGAACAAGTGGGCTGCGTGTTTCTTGCCGTGGTCATTGGCGGTTCTGACCATGTACTCGAGGGTATATCTGGGATATCATTCGATTCCGCAAGTGTTTGCTGGTGCTATTCTGGGGACTTTGCTTGGTTCTGCTTGGTTTTGGTTTGTTAATTTTAAACTTTTCTATTTGTTTCCGGTTATTGAAGAGAGTAGTTTTGGGAAGATGTTTTATGTTAAGGACACTTCTCATATAAAGAACGTCTTGGAATTTGAGTATGAGAATGCTATAAGAGTTAGGAAGGAGATGGCTGCCAAGAACAATTGATGGTTTAATGTTGCTCTTCTGGGTAAGTTCAAAAAATTGATCTTTTATTTACATTGATTTTTGCTCAGTATATGTTTGTAGGATTTATTTGTGAACTTGATGGTTTATATTTGCTCTTCTGGGTAAGTTCAAAATTTTGATCTTTATTTGCATTGATCTTTTCTTAGTATATTTTAATCAGATTAATTTGTGATCTTGATTTTGGAGCTAAGCTTTTCATTAGATCAAAATGTTAGAAGTTTGTTTTTACTGTTTCAGCTAGTAGCACTTGTGTTTCTATGATTTGAAGCTAGCTTTAAAGGTTTGTGCAATTTTCTGGCACTATTGCCTTTAGTAATGCAGTTTTCAAAAAGAACGTAAAATGCATATGCTGTGCCCTTTTTATCCTGATAAAAAGAAACGACAATGTTGGGGAATGGATTAAGTAGAAATTCATAGTTAATGAGCTAGCCAAATGACTGCTAAAGCCAGTAGCATATGCAGTATGGTAGAATAGCTTGGTATGAACTAGATTGAGATTGGAGTTTTTCTCAAGTAGGACATAGCAAGCCTTCAGATGACCTGAACTTTTCTGATGTATACTGTCAATGTTTATGTGATGAAAATGCCACTTTGCCATTTCTTGGTATGTACCATGTGTAAAACAACTGTTTTATGTTAAGTATTACCCAAATTGGCTATCAAATATCTGTTATTGTAAACTCATATCGCCTTCCCCTGTGTTTTTACCTTTCATACCAGATGCCATTTCTGTTGTCAATTGCTTGTGGAATTTCCTGCTTTTATCTTCACCTTCTTATGTTTATCTATATCGTTTTATCATATTTGTTTTATATGATATATTGGGTATATAGCCCTAACTTTCTATCTTATAAATGATGTCAAAATTACATCTGACTTTTGCCAGCAATAGTTGTTACATGATAAATGAGGCCCTATTCATATAACCGTGAAGTTTCCTTGGGGTTCTACTGGAATTTCTAGTTGCCCCATATTATGGTTAGTTAGAAAATGTCTTAAAGAAAGGATTACCTTCTGAAACTAAATTTGTGGAAACCTTGTCATAATAGAATGATTATTTTATGTAAATTCAGACTGAAATCCTTTTGTATTAGTGCAAAAAGATTCAAGTTGCCATTTCTAGTGCTTGCTTGTATATCCTTGCTTTATTTGCATTGTTAGGGAACCACTACCTGAGGATTCATGAAAATTGATTCTGTTAATGTGTGTGTTTTTGAGAAGGAATTGATTATGTAATTTTGCACTTATGCTGACTTCTGTGAAAATTTTACATGAGATCAGATAAGCATAAAAACAATAATGCAAACTAATGCTTCGCAATCTTTCAAGATATGATTATAACACATCTCTAAGTTGGCTTAGAATGGCCAACCATGCATTGGATGGTGAAAAACAAAGAAAGCAATATATTTACAAATCAGTATTGTTGAAGTAGGAATGTTGAAATGGATCCACATGGTAGTGCAAGATGTAAGCCATTAGAAATGAGTTAAAGCAAAGAAATCAATAGCTTGGAATTGAGTTCTTCAGGTATTGAGCTCCAAAAGAAACATGTCTCTAGAGACCGGCTTGAATTGTTTACTTCTCCCCCCACTTGAATTGTTTACTTCTCCTCCCACCCTCTTTCTTGCGTGAATGTGAACTCATCATTGTTTTCATTTTTCTTTTTTTTTTTTTTTCTTTTTGAGTTCTGATTCTGAGCAATCTGTTCTGGCCATTTCTGCATTCTCATTATAGAAAATGCTTTCTCCATTTTGCAGGTGGACAGATTTAGAGTTGCTGTTTAGGATCTGGCTTACCTTATGTTTGCTCATAGGGATGACACAATTAAGCAAGTACAAGGTCCTGTTTATATCTTTTCATCTGGAAGACAATGTGGGAACCTATCCAGAGGGACTATTACTAAGACTTAACATTGTTTTAAGTTAGCAATTTAAGATCTTATTTTTCATATTTGCTAAATGTTCACAGAATTGAAAAAGATGTAACGAGAAACACTAAACTTTAATCACGATTAAGATTTTAGAAACTTCAGGCATTTTATGGTATAATGGTGCTTGTGCCAAAAAAAAATGTCTGTTATTTATTAATGTTGTTATTTATTTATTTATTAATGTTGTTTTATTTATTTATTAATGTTGTTGTATACTTGTATGCCATGACCTACTTCTCGAAGTTAGGCTGATTTACCATTAGTTAAAGTTACCCTTCTGAATAAGTTTTTTCAAATAGGGATTTGCAATTTTTAATGGAGCCCAACTTAGCCTTTGTGAAGTGGACGTATGGAGTTAAGCAGTTTGAAATTAACCTATGGAGTTAATGTTAGTATTTGAATTTTATGAGTATGACGGTCCATTTGAAGATTGATTGGGGAGAAACAAAATTATATATATATATATATAGACACGAAGGAGGAAACAGATAAAATTATAAAAAAATTTTATTATTATTATATAAAAGTTGGATAATTTATTCATTTACTAATAAAATAAAATTAAATCAATTAAAATATAATTTTAATTTTATTGAAAATTTATTTTCTATTTTAATTAGGTTAACTATTATTTTATCTCTAATAAAAATTGAATTAACTAAAATATAATTTTAATTTAATTGAAAGTATGTTTACTTTAATAAGGTTAATTTTTATTTTATCTTTAATAAAATTTCTAATTTAATTGAAAGTATATTTTCTATTTTGATTAGGTGAATTTATACTTTATTTTTAATAAAAATTAATTTAATTAAAATAATATTATTATATAATTGAAAGTATATTTCCCATTTTAATTATTTTAACTTCTATTTTATATCTAATAAAATAAAATAAAATAAATTAAAATATAATTCTAATTTAATTGAAAATATATATCTTATTCTAATTACATTAACTACTATTTTATGATTAATAAAAATGAAATTAATTAACATATAATTTTAATTTAATGAAAAGTATGTTTACTATTTTAATTATGTTAATTTATATTTTATCTCTAAAAAAATTAAATTAATTAAAATTTTAGTGATAATTTTGTTAAATATATATATATATATATATATATATATTTCTATTTTAATTATGTCTACTTATATTTTATCTAATATGAATCAAATCAGATAACATAATTTTATAAGTTTTATTATATTAAATCTAATAAGTAAATAATTAAAATCAAAATTAATAAATTTTATGAAAATAGAAAAAGTATATAATTTGTTTCAAAAGTAGATATTTTTATAAATTAAAAATTAATAAATAAAAAATAGAGCATATAATTTACTTAAAAGTATATTTTTTATAAGAAAAGTAGTATAATTATTGTTTTTAGATTTTTTTTTATAAAATTTTAAAAATTTGATATATATCCTTTCATCATTAGTTGAACTTAAAAAATTACATTAAATTAATTTTTGTGTAAATAAAAGTATTAACATAAAAAATATTGAAAAAATAAAATGTCATTGCTCAAATAAAAAATTTACTAAAATTGTAATAAATTATAAGTTTAATGGGGTTGTAATATTTAAATTGTATATAAAAGATATAACTTTTATTATTTTAAAATTTTTTATTAACAAATAACTAATATTTTTTTTTATTATCTTATGATTAATTATAACCATATTCTTTATATATGAAATCAGTTTAGAGTTAACAAAAATTAATTATAAAAATATTGAAGTAACATCGTATAACTATTTAAATAAAAGATTTATAAAAATTATAATGAATTATAACTTAATATCAAGTTGTTATATAAATTGTAATATCCCGTGTTTTTAAATATTTTAATACTGCATCGGGATATACAGTGTTAATAATTTAGTATATAATTATGATATTTTTACAAGTTAATATGTATTTAAAACTTATTTAATTATTTCATGTTATTTTAAGTATTTTACGTAAAATTTTCTCGGGACTTGCATTTTCGGGGAAATTTTCATGTAAATAATTTACTATTAATTATTTTAAATAGATTTTCGGACTTGCATGAACTCATATATATTTTTGAAGTACTAAATAACGTATATGTGTGTATTTATTTAATTTAGGCAGGGAGCGATGCATGATTATTACCAGCTAGGAGTTCAGTCGAGTGGATTGCAGACTACTCCGTATTCGAGTTTTCATGTTGGTTCGAGTAGTCAGCAGAGTCAGAGACAGCAGCAACGAATGCATCGGAGTAGTAGACATGGCCGTGGAGGTTAGCGTAGACCGTTCAGATTCGGGTCAGGTGCTTCGAACAGCAATAGTGGTCGTAGTTCTGGATCAGCTGCCAGTGTTTGTCAAACTTGTGGTAGAGTCCATCAAGGACCATGTTACCTGACACCACTGACATGCTTCAGATGCGGGCAGATAGGACATTTTGCTAAATCGTGTCCTTACTCCGGGTATCAGCAGCCATAAATTTTACGATTTCCCCAGCAGTCGATTACTAGTGTTGCACCAGTTCCATTTCAGTTGCCTTCAGCCCAGCATCAGAGTTTCACTCAGCTTATTCCACAACAGGGTCGTGGTAGAGGTGCTAGAGGAGGTGCCAGAGGTGTTGGTCAGGCTTCTACCAGTCAGCATGGAGGTCAAGGACAGGCCAGAGTCTTCCACCTTACTCAGTAGGATGCTCAAGCATCCAATGCAGTCATGGCAGGTATTATTTCTGTTTGTTACCTGAATGCATGGGTTTTGTTTGATCTGGGTGCCACGCATTCGTTTGTTTCTCCCGTTTTTGCTTCTAAATCTTGTTGGCAAGCTTCGAGGATGGCTTTTCCTTTGTCTGTTGCCACTCCTCTGAGCGATTCCTTGGACACCGATATTGTTCTTTTTGGTTGTCCAGTTCTCGTGGGAGGTAGAGAATTATCTGCTAATTTGATTCTGTTGGATGTGATGGAGTTTGATGTTATTATGGGTATGGACTGGTTATCTCAGCACTATGTCGTGGTAGATTGTCGGAATAAAGAGGTGACATTCAGAATTCCTGATGAAGAAGATTTTAAGTTTGCGGGTGATAGGAGTTCAGCACCTCATAATCTTATTTCTGCTATTACGGCTAGGAAGTTATTGAGGAAAGGTTATCAGGGATATTTGGCATTAGTCAAGGATACTTCAGTGGAGAATTTGTCACTCACGGATGTTCCTGTTGCTTGTGAGTTTCCTGATGTTTTTTCTGAGAAGTTGCCAGGTTTACCACCTTACAGAGAGATTGAGTTCTGTATAGATGTGGTTCCAGGTACTACTCCTATATCTATGCCACCCTACAGAATGGCTCCTGCAGAGTTGAAAGAGTTGAAGGAGCAGTTGCAAAAGTTATTGAATAAGGGTTTTATCAGACCCAGTGTTTCTCCTTAGGGTGCACCAGTCCTATTTATGAAGAAGAAGGATGGTACCCTGAGACTGTGCATTGACTACAGAGAGCTGAATAAGGTGACAGTGAAGAACAAGTATCCTCTTCCGAGGATAAATGACTTGTTTGACCAGCTACAGGGTGCACAGTTCTTTTCTAAGATTGATTTAAGGTCGGGTTATCATCAGCTACGGATTAGTGAAGTCGATGTTCCTAAAACGACATTCCGCACTCGATATGGCCATTATGAGTTTCTAGTGATGTCTTTTGGTTTGACTAATGCATCGACAACCTTTTATGGACATGATGAACAGGGTATTCAGACCATATGTGGATTAGTTTGTGGTAGTCTTCATCGATGATATATTGGTATATTCGAGGAGTATGGAGGAGCATGTATATCACTTGAGCATTGTACTGCAGACACTGAGAGATCATCAATTTTATGCTAAATTCTCGAAGTGTGATTTCTGGATGGAGAGTGTTTCTTTTCTTGGACACGTGGTATCTAAAGAAGGTATCCAGGTTGATCCAAAAAAGATTGAAGCAGTGTCTGAATGGCCTAAACCGACTTCTGTTACTGAGATTCGAAGTTTTCTGGGTTTAGCCGGGTATTATAGGCGGTTTGTGCAGGATTTTTCGAGAATTGCAGCCTCTATGACTCACTTGACTCAAAAGAATATTAGATTCGAGTGGTCAGAAGCTTATGAGAATAGTTTTCAGTTGTTGAAGGAGAAATTGACCGCCGCCCCAGTGTTAGCTTTGCCTAATAGTATGGACAAGTTCACAGTCTATTGTGATGCCTCTAGAGTTGGCCTTAGTTGTGTGCTGATGCAGAATGGTAGGGTGATAGCCTATGCTTCAAGACAGTTGAAGAAGCATGAGCAGAACTATCCTACATATGACCTTGAAATGGCTGCAGTGATCTTTGCTCTGAAGATCTGGAGACATTATCTGTACGGGGTGACTTGTGAGATATTTACTGATCACAAGAGCCTTAAGTACATTTTCCAGCAGCGAGATCTGAATCTGAGGCAGAGGAGATGGTTGGCATTATTAAAGGATTATGACTGTGAGATATTATATCATCCGGCTAAAGCTAATGTGGTAGCAGATGCCTTAAGTAGAAAGTCCTCAGGCAGTCTTGCTCACATCAGTGTTGAGAGGAGACCATTGATCCAGGAATTGTATCTGTTGGTGGATCAAGGTCTGATGATGAAGATTAGTAGATCAGGTGGACTGCTAGCTCAATTTAAAGTGCGATTTGTACTGAGGGATAGGATTAAAGTAGCTCAGAGCCGAGATCCTATTCTAGAAGAGCTTGTAGAGAATATTAGAGTAGGAAAGTTCATTGATTTCACACTCGATGATGATGGTGTGTTGTGGATCAGTGGTAGATTGTGTGTTCCTGATGTGGATGATTTGAGAGAAGAGATCCTAGAGGAAGCACATTCTACAGTGTAATATCCCGTGTTTTTAAAATATTTTTACACTGTACCGGGATATACAGTGTTAATAAATTTTGAATATATATGCGATATTTTTACGAGTTAATATGTATTTAAAACCTATTTTAATTACTGTGTATTATTTTCAGTTTTTTACGTAAAATTTTCCCGGGACTTGTATTTTTGGGGAAATTTTCACGTAAATAATTTATTATTAATTATTTTAAATATATTTTTGGACTTGCATGAACTCATGCGTATTTTTAAATTATTAAATAAAGCCGGTGTGTGTATATTTATTTAATTAGGGTTTAGTATTACCCTAATATTATATTAATTATTTATTAGTTTTATTGTTATTTAATTATTTTTATTTAGTATAAATTATTAAAATATTGAAATTTTATGTGTGTGGTGTATATTTAATTTGTGTAATTTAATATTATTTTAATATATAGTATAAAGTATATATATATATACATATAACACATCAAAAATAAAAAAAATTGGAAAATTACCATTTTGCCCTCGAGCCTCCTTCTTCCCCGATCACCTTCCCTTCGCCGTCCGGACGTCTGCCGTGCCGTTCCCTTGCCGTGAGAGTGCCGTCCGGTGTGCCACCACCTTCCCCAACCTTTTTCGCCGCCTGTGGTAGCCGTTTCTGGCGCCTGGAAGTCGATTTTGGCCGGAGAAGCCGAAACTTTGGCCACCGTCGATCACGTCGATTCCGGCCACCATTTTTGACACCGCCGGTCTCTTTCTTCTCCTTGAGCTTCGTTGAGTGTGATTCTAGCTTTGGTTTGAGCTAAAATGGTTTAGATTTGCTTAGGTTTCGATTTTTCAATTTCGGTCACATTAGGGTTTTTGATTTTTTTGAGCTTCGAATTGATTGATTCATGAAAACTTTCTTCACAAATGTTGTTCCTAGTAGCTCAATCTACATGTATGAATTTTTGTAGAATTTTTGGAGATTGTTTGGATTTTTGGGTATTTTTGAATATTTAATATTATTTTCTAATTTTCGGAAATTAATTATTTAAATTATGAAATTGGGGTTTATGGTTAAATTAGGTGTGAAATGAATTATAGGAATTTATTTGGAATTTTTATGAATTTCTAAGTATTTATTTTGAATTATTGAAGTTTATGGAATTTTGGAAAAATTAGGTTAAATGTGTTTTTAATTGAATTTAATTGGATAATTGAGTTTAATTATTGATATTATTGATAAATATGTTGATAAAATTAATTTTGGATAATTGTATAATTTTTGGTGAATTTTTGAAGTAATTTAAGTATATTTATATATATAGGGGTATTTTGGTAATTTTACCCTAAATTGTCTAAAAATGTAATTTAATTGGTTTTAATAGTTATTTAAGGTATAAAAATGATTTCTACAAATTATTTAGTATTTTTAACTAATTAAAACTATTTTTCGTGAATTATTTTCAATTATATATATAATATACGGTTTTTCTAATAAAATGAGTTTTTATCGGTTTTTAATGTGTTTTAAGGTTAATTATGTAATTTCTATTTATAAAATGAATTTTTATGTTGTAAGGATATTTTTGGTACATCTGGAATTGTTCTGTGTTATGGACCCCGGTCGGTAGATTGTAGTCTGGAGTCCGACCGAGGGGTTGTGAATGAGATGTGGTGTTTATTTTCGAAGTGTATTTCCTTGCAAGGTCGGCTCTACTCTTTTGAGTAGAGAGATGTCCGTTTTACAAGGGAGGTTCTGCCGGATTTTCGGTAGAATTCTCGTAAAACGTGATATCCAGTCGAACCCTAATTCTGTTTCCGTATTTAATACTCTAGATCGAATTCTAGGATTTCTATTAGGTTTATTCTAATGTCGATTATTTATTGCTTGTTTAGTTGCGCCGAGACCGAGGGCTAGTGGACCAGGCCCGTCGGACCTGTCTCGTGGAGCGCATTAGGTGAGTTACTATACTATATATATATGCTTAGGATGCATGATTTAGAAACGCATGTTTTATGTTGATTAAATATGCATAAATAATTTGATTATTTCTTAAGTTTATATTAAGTATATTTTTGGTTTATTTTTGGTATATAATAAATTATATACATGTTTTGTTAATAAATTATATTTAAAAATGATTTTAAATATATTTCTAGTTTAATTTATAATTTGATTGGATTTATTTGACGTATATATACTCGAAATATACCTGGTTTACTTTTGGTATATTTCTAGTATATATATGGTTTATGTTGATATTTTATTGAACTTCATGCATCATTTATTTTTGTGAATGAATGTTTTATATTATTAATGATGAAGGATATCGATAGAACGTGCTACCTAGTGGGCAGCACTAGGACCGAGTACGTACCGGTACGCCTATAGCTTTAGGCTATAGTACTAACTAATTATGGATATTGATTTGATATGATTATTGATGTGTGAGATGTGATTTGGGTGTGATTGCTGGAGCTCGATTGACCAAGTGTCTCGGGGCCAATCACACTGGCAGTCAGACTGCTGGAGCTCGGTTGACTTAGTGTCTCGGGGCCAGTCTACTGTCTAAATGGATTAAGTGGATATATTTGGAATAAGTGAGCCTGTATGGCTAGAGTGTTGTTTAACACTATTTTCTGAGGTTGCGATATTCTAGGGTTCTATGTGATCCTTCATAAAAGATGATTTTCAATAATATATATAAAATGAATTTTATTGCATCTGTATGTATTTGTATGTATATATATTAGATATATATATATACTGTTGATTGTATGCATTATCACTTAGTGTGTATGTATATATATTATAGTAATTTACTCAGTGAGGTCTGACTCCCCTCCGTTGACTGTTTTTCAGGAGAGTCAACTTCTTCAGACCTCAGTAGCAGGTCGATACGTCGGATTTCTTCCGCCACGGCTTCTTTGTGTAAATTATCTACTTGAGTCTTATTTATTTTATCTAGACACTGCAGTAGTTGTGGATTAAAGTATTGGATTTCATGTATTTTATTTAAAGAGATGTATTATATTGAAACTGGATTTGTATTAAAGAGATTATATATATATGTGATGAGATGAGATTTAACTTAATCCAGTTGGTGTATATACTATTGTGATATTTATGATTTTTATTTCCGTTGCATATAATATTGTTATTGTTATTATTGCATGCTTTATTTTATTTTTAGGCTTGCTACGGGTTCCGAATTCGAAAGAATTCCCGTTCCCTAGCGCCGGTCATGGCCCCTGTTTTGGGTCGTGACAAAGTTGGTATCAGAGTGGAGTTCTGTGTCAGGGCTTAGTTTTGTGAGTTGTGGCCCTAGTTTTAAAGTTGTGTTTTCTATTGGACCACTGCAGTGTATTAGGTTCGAGTACGTCTTGATAAGTATTCCTTGCTGTAGTTTTCAGCGTTATTCCTCTATTGTCTGTTTTGTCTGAATCTTTCCGTTTGTCTTTTCAGTATGAGGAGGCGAGCACGTGTCGCTCCACCGGTCGTTGAGGCCGAGGATGATGAATCTTTTCAGGATGAGGTTTTACCTCCTGAGCAGCCAGTTAGGCGTAGAGGTCGTGGCAGAGGTAGACCTCGAGGAGCGGCAGGTCACCATAGTCAGAGAGAGTTATAGGATGAGGAGCCTGTAGAGCCTGAGTTTGATGTTCCTGTTCCTCCAGTTGTTTAGCCTGTTCAGCCTGCCTATCAGCAGGGTATGTCTGACCCTGAGGCAGCTTTGTTCTATGCCCGAGTTGGCAGGATTGCTTTCGATGGTACTTCCGATCCGTTAGATTTTCTGCATGCGATTGAGACTAGGACTCAGACTGCTCATACCGAGTACCAGCGGATCATGATTGTTGAGTTATCTATCGAGGGACCAGCCCTAGATTGGTTCATTCAGATGATCCAGCCTTATATGATGACGATGACCTGGGCTCAGTTTCGAGAGTGGTTTATGAGGAGATTATGTCCAGAGCCGCTTCGTTTGAGCTATCGTCTTCGATTGACCAGTATTTCTCATGGGGATCGATCTGTAGAGGAGTATACCCGAGAGTTTCTTCGTCTGGGTAGATATGCTAAGGATCTGATGCGAGATCAGTATTTCGTTGTTACTACATATGTTACTGGTTTGGGTTTAGCTTTTGCTGGTATGCCTACAGCAGGCCTTACTCTCGAGTCTGTGATTGAGTTAGCCAAGGAGATTGAGCTGAGACTAGTTAGGCAGGGAGCGATGCCTGATTATTACCAGCTAGGAGTTCAGTCGAGTGGATCGCAGACTACTCCATATTCGAGTTTTCATATTGGTTCGAGTAGTCAGCAGTGAGGTCTGACTCAGCAGAGTCAGAGACAGCAGCAGCAAGTGCATCGGAGCAGTAGACATGGCCGTGGAGGTCAGCGTAGATCGTTCAGATTTGGATCAGGTGCTTCGAGCAGCAGTAGTGGTCGTAGTTCTGGATCAGCGACCAGTGTTTGTCAGACTTGTGGTAGAGTCCATCAGGGACCGTGTTATCTAACACCACTGACATGCTTCAGATGCGGGCAGACAGGACATTTTGCCAGATCGTGTCCTTACTCCGGATATCAGCAGCAGCAGATTCCGCAATTCCCATAGCAGTCGATTGCTAGTGCTGCACCCATGCCATTTCAGTTACCACCAGCCCAGCATCAGAGTTCCACTCAGTTTGTTCCACAGCAGAGTCATGGTAGAGGTACTAGAGGAGGTGCCAGAGGCGTTGGCCAGGCTTCTACCAGTCAGCAGGGAGGTCGAGGTCAGGCCAGAGTCTTTCATCTTACTCAGCAGGATGCTCAGGCATCTAATGCAGTCGTGGCAGGTATTGTTTCTGTTTGTTACCTGGATGCATGGGTTTTGTTTGATCCGGGTGCCGCGCATTTTACTTCTAAATCTTGTTGGCAAGCTTCGAGGATGGCTTTTCCTTTGTCTGTTGCCACTCCTCTGAGCGATTCTTTGGATGCCGATATTGTTCTTTCTGGTTGTCCAGTTCTCATGGGAGATAGAGAATTAACCACTGATTTGATTTTGTTGGATGTGATGGAGTTTGATGTTATTCTGGGAATGGATTGGTTATCTCAGCACTTCGTCGTGGTAGATTGCAGGAATAAAGAGGTGACGTTCAGAATTCCTGATGAAGAAGATTTTAAGTTTGTGGGTAATAGGAGTTCAGCACCTCAGAATCTTATTTCTGCTATTACGGCTAGGAAGTTGTTGAAGAAGGGTTGTCAGGGATATTTGGCATTGGTCAGGGATACTTCAGTGGAGAAGTTATCACTCACAGATGTTCCAGTTGCTTGTGAGTTTCCTGATATTTTTCCCGAGGAGTTGCGAGGTTTACCACCTCATAGAGAGATTGAGTTCTGTATAGATGTGGTTCCAGGTACTACTCCTATATCTATGCCACCCTATCGTATGGCTCCTGCAGAGTTGAGAGAGTTGAAGGAGCAGTTACAAGAGTTGTTGGATAAAGGTTTTATCAGACCTAGTGTTTCTCCTTGGGGTGCACCAGTTCTGTTTGTGAAGAAGAAGGATGGTACCCTGAGACTGTGCATTGACTATAGAGAATTGAATAAGGTGACAGTGAAGAACAAGTATCCTCTCCCAAGGATAGATGATTTATTTGATCAGCTACAGGGTGCACAGTTCTTTTCTAAGGTTTACTTGAGGTCGGGTTATCATCAGCTACGGATTAGTGAAGCCGATATTCCTAAGACAGCGTTCCGCACTCGATATGGCCATTATGAGTTTCTGGTGATGTCTTTTGGTTTGACTAATGCACCAGCAGCTTTTATGGACTTGATGAACAGAGTATTCAGACCGTATGTGGATCAATTTATGGTAGTCTTCATTGATGATATACTAGTATATTCGAGGAGTACGGAAGAGCATGTATATCACTTGAGGATTGTACTACAGACACTGAGAGATCATTAGCTTTATGCTAAATTCTCGAAGTGTGATTTCTGGATGGAGAGTGTTTCTTTTCTTGGACACGTAGTGTTTAAAGAAGGTATTCAGGTTGATCCACAGAAGATTGAGGTAGTGTCTGAATGGCCTAGACCTACTTCTGTTACAGAGATTCGGAGTTTTCTGGGTTTAGCCGAGTATTATAGGCGGTTTGTGCAAGATTTTTCCAGAATTGCAGCCCCTATAACTTGCTTGACTCAGAAGAATGTTAGATTCGAGTGGTCAGAAGCTTGTGAGAATAGTTTTCAGTTATTGAAGGAGAAATTGACCACAACGCCAGTGTTAGCTTTGCCTAATAGTGTGGATAAGTTCACAGTTTACTGTGATGCCTCTAGAATTGGTCTTGGTTGTGTGTTGATGCAGAATGGAAAGGTGATAGCCTATGCTTCGAGGTAGTTGAAGAAGCATGAGCAGAACTATCCTATATATGATCTTGAGATGGCTGCAGTGATCTTTGCTTTGAAGATTTGGAGACATTATTTGTATGGGGGTGACTTGTGAGATATTTACTGTTCACAAGAGCCTTAAGTACATTTTCCAGCAGAGAGATTTGAATTTGAGGCAGAGAAGATGGTTGGAATTGTTGAAGGATTATGATTGTGAGATCTTGTATCATCCGGGTAAAGCTAATGTGGTAGCAGATGCCTTGAGTAGGAAGTCCTCAGGTAGTCTTGCTCACATCAGTGTTGAGAGAAGACCATTGATCCAAGAATTGCATTTGTTGGTGGATCAAGGTCTGATGATGAAGATTAGTAGATCAGGTGGACTGTTAGCTCAATTTAAAGTACGATTTGTACTAAGGGATAGGATTAAAGCAGCTCAGAGCCGAGATCCCATTCTGGAAGAGCTTGCAGAGAATGTCAGAGCAGGGATGATGGTGTGTTATGGATCAGTGGTAGATTGTGTGTTCCTGACGTGGATGACTTGAGAGAGGAGGTTTTAGAGGAAGCACACTCTACAGCTTATAGCGTACATCCAGGTGTTACTAAGATGTAGCACAGTATCAGAGATTTATACTGGTGGGATGGATTGAAGAAGGATGTTGCTGATTATGTTGCTAAGTGCTTGACGTGTCAGCAAGTGAAAGCCAAACATCAGAAGCCTTCTGGGAAGCTTCAGCCTCTTCCTATTCCCGAGTGGAAGTGGGAAAGGATAGCTATGGATTTTGTGGTCGGTTTACCTCGTTCGAAGGATGGATACGACTCCATCTAGGTTATTGTAGACAGGTTGACGAAGTCTGCACATTTCTTGCCTGTGAAAGCCACATATTCTGTTGCTAGATTGGCGAAGTTGTATGTGAAGCATATTATGTGCCTTCATGGAGTACCTGTGTCCATTGTGTCAGATAGAGGTTCGGTGTTTACTTCTCGTTTTTGGCAGAAGTTGCAGGAAGCGATGGGCACTAGGTTGGATTTCAATACTGCTTTCCATCCTCAGATAGATGGCCAGTCTGAGAGGACGATCCAGACACTGGAAGATATGTTGAGGATGTGTGTCTTGGATTTGGGAGGTAGCTGGGATGATCATCTGCCGCTTGTTGAGTTTGCATATAATAACAGCTACCATAGCAGTATTGGTATGGCACCTTATGAGGCGTTATATGGAAGGAAGTGTAGATCCCCGTTGAGTTGGGATGAGATTGGTGAGAGAGCTTTGACTGGACCTGAGATGGTTCAGGATGCTGCAGAGAAAGTCGCCGTGATTAAGCGCAGATTAAAGACCGCAGTTAGCAGACAAAAGAGTTATGCGGATCTTAGGCGCAGAGATGTGGAGTTTCAGGTTGGAGATTTTGTTTTTCTGAAGGTGTCTCCGATGAAGGGTGTGATGAGATTTGGCAGGAAGGGTAAGTTAGCACCGAGATACATTGGACCGTTTGAAATTCTGCAGAGAGTTGGCACTGTTGCATATCGGTTGGATTTGCCTCCGAGTATGTCACAAGTGCATCCAGTATTTCATATCTCGATGTTGAGGAAGTATATCTCAGACCCTTCACATGTGTTGCAACCTGACAGTGTAGAAGTGAGTGGAGATTTGACATTTGTGGATGAACCTGTGGCGATCGTAGATTATCAAGTTCGACAGTTGCGATCGAAGCAGATTCCGATGGTCAAGGTTATGTGGCGTAGCGACAGAGTTGAAGAGCATACGTGGGAGACTGAAGCTGAGATGCGAGCTTCTTACCCGTATCTCTTTCCTTCCTGATCCTGTAATCTTATCTTTTGGAATTCGGGGACGAATTCTTGTAAGGGGGGAAGACTGTAATATCCCGTGTTTTTAAAATATTTTTACACTGTACCGGGATATACAGTGTTAATAAATTTTGAATATATATGCGATATTTTTACGAGTTAATATGTATTTAAAACCTATTTTAATTACTGTGTATTATTTTCAGTGTTTTACGTAAAATTTTCCCGGGACTTGTATTTTTGGGGAAATTTTCACGTAAATAATTTATTATTAATTATTTTAAATATATTTTTGGACTTGCATGAACTCATGCGTATTTTTAAATTATTAAATAAAGCCGGTGTGTGTATATTTATTTAATTAGGGTTTAGTATTACCCTAATATTATATTAATTATTTATTAGTTTTATTGTTATTTAATTATTTTTATTTAGTATAAATTATTAAAATATTGAAATTTTATGTGTGTGGTGTATATTTAATGTGTGTAATTTAATATTATTTTAATATATAGTATAAAGTATATATATATACATATAACACATCAAAAATAAAAAAAATTGGAAAATTACCATTTTGCCCTCGAGCCTCCTTCTTCCCCGATCACCTTCCCTTCGCCGTCCGGACGTCTGCCGTGCCGTTCCCTTGTTGTGAGAGTGCCGTCCGGTGTGACACCACCTTCCCCAACCTTTTCCGCCGCTTGTGGTAGCCGTTTCCGGCGCTTGGAAGTCGATTTTGGCCGGAGAAGCCGAAACTTTGGCCACCGTCGATCACATCGATTCCGGCCACCATTTTCAACACCGCCGGTCTCTTTCTTCTGCTTGAGCTCCGGTGAGTGTGATTCTAGCTTTGGTTTGAGCTAAAATGGTTTAGATTTGCTTAGGTTTCGATTTTTCAATTTCGGTCACATTAGGGTTTTTGATTTTTTTGAGCTTCGAATTGATTGATTCATGAAAACTTTCTTCACAAATGTTGTTCCTAGTAGCTCAATCTACATGTATGAATTTTTGTAGAATTTTTGGAGATTGTTTGGATTTTTGGGTATTTTTGAATATTTAATATTATTTTCTAATTTTCGGAAATTAATTATTTAAATTATGAAATTGGGGTTTATGGTTAAATTAGGTGTGAAATGAATTATAGGAATTTATTTTGAATTTTTATGAATTTCTAAGTATTTATTTTGAATTATTGAAGTTTATGGAATTTTGGAAAAATTAGGTTAAATGTGTTTTTAATTGAATTTAATTGGATAATTGAGTTTAATTATTGATATTATTGATAAATATGTTGATAAAATTAATTTTGGATAATTGTATAATTTTTGGTGAATTTTTGAAGTAATTTAAGTATATTTATATATATAGGGGTATTTTGGTAATTTTACCCTAAATTGTCTAAAAATGTAATTTAATTGGTTTTAATAGTTATTTAAGGTATAAAAATGATTTCTACAAATTATTTAGTATTTTTAACTAATTAAAACTATTTTTCGTGAATTATTTTCAATTATATATATAATATACGGTTTTTCTAATAAAATGAGTTTTTATCGATTTTTAATGTGTTTTAAGGTTAATTATGTAATTTCTATTTATAAAATGAATTTTTATGTTGTAAGGATATTTTTGGTATATCTAGAATTGTTCTGTGTTATGGACCCCGATCGGTTGATTGTAGTCTGGAGTCCGATAGAGGGGTTATGAATGAGATGTGGTGTTTATTTTCGAAGTGTATTTCCTTGCAGGGTCGGCTCTACTCTTTTGAGTAGAGAGATGTCCGTTTTACAGGGGAGGTTCTGCCGGATTTTTGATAGAATTCTCGTAAAACGTGATGTCTAGTCGAACCCTAATTCTGTTTCCGTATTTAATACTCTAGATCGAATTCTAGGATTTCTGTTAGGTTTATTCTAATGTCGATTATTTATTGCTTGTTTAGTTGCGCCGAGACCGAGGGCTAGTGGACCAGGCCTGTCGGACCTGTCTCGTGGAGCGCATTAGGTGAGTTACTATACTATATATATATGCTTAGGATGCATGATTTAGAAACGCATGTTTTATGTTGATTAAATATGCATAAATAATTTGATTATTTCTTAAGTTTATATTAAGCATATTTTTGGTATATAATAAATTATATACATGTTTTGTTAATAAATTATATTTAAAAATGATTTTAAATATATTTCTAGTTTAATTTATAATTTGATTGGATTTATTTGACATATATATACTCGAAATATACCTGGTTTACTTTTGGTATATTTCTAGTATATATATGGTTTATGTTGATATTTTATTGAACTTCATGCATCATTTATTTTTGTGAATGAATGTTTTATATTATTAATGATGAAGGATATCGATAGAACGTGCTACCTAGTGGGCAGCACTAGGACCGAGTACGTACCGGTACGCCTATAGCTTTAGGCTATATTACTAACTAATTGTGGATATTGATTTGATATGATTATTGATGTGTGAGATGTGATTTGGGTGTGATTGGTGGAGCTCGATTGACCAAGTGTCTCGGGGCCAATCACACTGGCAGTCAGACTACTGGAGCTCGGTTGACTTAGTGTCTCGGGGCCAGTCTACTGTCTAAATGGATTAAGTGGATATATTTGGAATAAGTGAGCCTGTATGGCTAGAGTGTTGTTTAACACTATTTTCTGAGGTTGCGATATTCTAGGGTTCTATGTGATCCTTCATAAAAGATGATTTTCAATAATATATATAAAATGAATTTTATTACATCTGTATGTATTTGTCTGTATATATATTAGATATATATATATACTGTTGATTGTATGCATTATCACTTAGTGTGTATGTATATATATTATAGTAATTCACTCAGTGAGGTCTGACTCCCCTCCGTTGACTATTTTTCAGGAGAGTCAACTTCTTCAGACCTCAGTAGCAGGTCGATACGCCGGATTTCTTCCGCCTCGGCTTCTTTGTGTAAATTATCTACTTGAGTCTTATTTATTTTATCTAGACACTGCAGTAGTTGTGGATTAAAGTATTGGATTTCATGTATTTTATTTAAAGAGATGTATTATATTGAAACTGGATTTGTATTAAAGAGATTATATATATATGTGATGAGATGAGATTTAACTTAATCCAGTTGGTGTATATACTATTGTGATATTTATGATTTTTATTTCCGCTGCATATAATATTGTTATTGTTATTATTGCATGCTTTATTTTATTTTTAGGCTTGCTACGGGTTTCGGATTCGAAAGAATTCTCGTTCCCTAGCGCCGGTCATGGCCCCTATTTTGGGTCGTGACATATAGCCTATAGCGTACATCCAGGTGTTACTAAGATGTACCACAGTATCAGAGACTTATACTGGTGGGATGGATTGAAGAAGGATGTCTCTGATTATCTTGCTAAGTGTTTGACGTGTCAGCAAGTGAAAACTGAACATCAGAAGCCTTCTGGGAAGCTTCAGCCTCTTCCTATTCCCGAGTGGAAGTGGGAAAGGATAGCTATGGATTTTGTGGTAGGTTTACCTCATTCTAAGGATGGATATGATTCCATCTGGGTGATTGTAGACAGGTTGACGAAGTCTGCACATTTCTTGCCTGTGAAAGCCACCTACTCTGTAGCTAGATTGGCGAAGCTATATGTGAAGCATATTGTGTGCCTTCATGGAGTACCTGTGTCCATTGTATCAGATAGAGTTTCAGTGTTTACTTCTCATTTTTGGCAGAAGTTGCAGGAAGCGATGGGTACTAGGTTAGACTTCAATACTGCTTTTCATCCCCAGACAGATGGTCAGTCTGAGATGACGATCCAGACACTGGAAGATATATTGAGGATGTGTGTTCTGGATCTGGGAGGTAGCTGGGATGATCATTTGCCACTCATAGAGTTTACATATAATAATAGCTACCATAGCAGTATTGGCATGGCATCGTATAAGGCATTGTATGGAAGGAAGTGTAGATCCCCTCTGAGTTAGGATGAGATTGGTGAAAGAGCCTTGACTGGACCTGAGATGGTTCAGGATACTGTAGAGAAAGTCGTCGTGATTAAGCGCAGATTGGAGACTGCAGTTAGCAGGCAAAAGAGCTATGCGGATCCTAGGCGCAGAGATATGGAGTTTCAGGTTGGAGATTTTATTTTTATGAAGGTATCTCCGATGAAGGGTGTTATAAGATTTGACAGGAAGGGTAAGTTGGCACCGAGATATATCGGATCGTTTGAGATTCTGGAGAGAGTTGGTACTGTTGCATATCGGTTGGATTTGCCTCCGAATATGTCACAAGTGCATCCAGTATTTCATATCTCGATGCTGAGGAAGTATATCTCAGACCCTTCACATGTGTTACAGCCCGACTGTGTAGAAGTGAGTGAAGATTTGACATTTGTGGAAGAACCTGTGGCGATCGTTGACTATCAAGTTTGACAGTTGCGGTCGAATCAGATTTCGATGGTCAAGGTTCTGTGGCATAGCAACAGAGTTGAGGAGCATACGTGGGAGAGTGAAGCTGAGATGTGAGCTTTTTACCCGTATCTCTTTCCTTTTTGATCTTGAGATCTTTTTCTTTCTAGAATTCGGGGACGAATTCTTGTAAAGGGGGAAGACTGTAATATCCCGTGTTTTTAAATATTTTAATACTGCATCGGGATATGCAGTGTTAATAATTTAGTATATAATTATGATATTTTTACGAGTTAATATGTATTTAAAACTTATTTTAATTATTGCATGTTATTTTAAGTATTTTACGTAAAATTTTCCCAGGACTTGCATTTTTGAGAAAATTTTCACGTAAATAATTTACTATTAATTATTTTAAATATATTTCTGGACTTTTATGAACTCATATATATTTTTGAAGTACTAAATAATGTATATGTGTGTATTTATTTAATTAGGGATTAATTAATTACCCTAATATTGTAATATCCCGTGTTTTTAAAATATTTTTACACAGTACCGGGATATGCAGAGTTAATAATTTCTGTATTTTATATGATATTTTTATGAGTTAATATGTATTTTAGACCTATTTTAATTACGGTGTATTATTTTCAGTGTTTTACGTAAAATTTTCCCGGGACTTGCATTTTCGGGGAAATTTTCACGTAAACGATTTATTATTAATTATTTTAGATGTATTTACGGACTTGCATGAACTCATACATATTTTTAAATTATTAAATAAAATCGGTGTGTGTATATTTATTTAATTAGGGTTTATTATTTCCCTAATATTTTATTAAGTATTTAATTGTTTTAATTGTTATTTAATTAATTTTAATTGGTATAAATTATTAAAATATTAATATTTTTATGTGTGTGGTGTATATTTGATGTGTGTAATTTAATATTATTTTAATATATAGTATAAAGTATATATATATACATATATACATCAAAAATCAAAAATTTTTGGAAAATTACCAAACTGCCCCCGAGCTTCCTTCTTCTTCTTCTTCTTCTCCTTCCCGCGCCCGACGACCACCACCCACCTCCACCGTCTGCAACTGCCGTTCCTTCACCGTCGGTGTGCCTCTCGACTTGCCACCGTCGCCTCCAGCCGTTTCCCGCCGCCAGCAGCTCCCTTCCCCGGCGCCGGCGAGCTAGTTTTCCATTTTTGGCCGAAACTTGATCCTTCGCCGTTTCTCCCTCTTCCGGCCACCGTTTTCGACACCGCTGGTCTCTTTCTTCTCCTTGAGCTCCGGTGAGTGTGATTCTAGCTTTGGTTTGAGCTAAAATGGTCTAGAATTTCTTAGTTTTCGATTTGTAAATTTCGGCCTATTAGGGTTTTCAATTTTTTTGAGCTCGAATTGGATGATTCATGGAAACTTCCTTCACAAATGTTATTCCTAGTAGCTTAATCTACATGTATGAATTTTTGTAGAATTTTTGGAGATTGTTTGGATTTTTGGGTATTTTTGAATATTTTAATATTATTTTCTAATTTTCTGAAATTAATTATTTAAATTATGAAATTGGAGTTTATGGTTGAATTGGGTGTTGAAATGAATTATGGGAATTTATTTGGAATTTTTATGAATTTCTAAGTATTTATTTTGAATTATTAAAGTTTATGTGATTTTGAGAAATTAGGTTAAATGTGTTTTTAATGGAAATTAATTGGATAATTGAGTTTAAATATTGATATTATTGATAAATATGTTGAGAAAATTAATTTTGGGTAATTGTATGATTTTTGGTGAATTTTTGAAGTAATTTAGGTATATTTATATATATAGGGGTATTTTGGTAATTTTACCCTAAATTGTCTAAAAATGTAATTTAATTGGTTTTAATATTTATTTAAGGTATAAAAATGATTTCTACAAATTATTTAGTATTTTTAACTAATTAAAACTATTTTTCGTGAATTATTTTCAATTATATATATAATATACGGTTTTTCTAATAAAATGAGTTTTATTCGGTTTTTACAGTGTTTTAAGGTTAATTATGTAATTTTTACCTATAAAATGTATTTTTGTGATTTAAGGATATTTTTGGTATATCTGGAATCATTCTGTGCTTGTGGACCCCGGTCGGTGGACTGTAGTTTGGAGTCCGACCGTGGGATTTTGATTGTGTTGAGCTTGTATTTCGAAGTGTATTTTATTTGCAGGGTCGGCTCTACTCTTTTGAGTAGAGAGATGTCCGTTTTACAGGGGAGGTTCTGCCGGATTTTCGGTAGAATTCTCGTAAAACGTGATATCCAGTCGAACCCTAATTTTCGATTCTGTGTTTAATACTCTAGATTGAATTCTAGGATTTCTGTTAGGTTTATTCTAATGTCGGTTATTTATTGCTTGTTTAGTTGCGCCGAGACTGAGGGCTAGTGGACCAGGCCCGTCGGACCTGTCTCGTGGAGCGCATTAGGTGAGTTACTATATTATATATATATGCTTAGGATGCATGATTTAGAAAATGCATGTTTTATTTTGACTGAATATGCATAAATAATGTGATTTATATTCAAGTATATTTTTGGTATATTTTTGGTATATAATAAATTATATACATGTTTTGTTAATAAAATATATTTAAAATGTTTTTAAATATATTTTTAGTTTAATTCATGATTTGATTGAATTCATTTGACATATATATACTCAAAATATACCTGGTTTATGTTTGGTATATTTTCGGTATATATATGGTTTATATTGTTATTTCATTTATATTCATGCATCAATTATTTTTGTGAATGAATGTTTTATATTTAAGAATGAAGGATATCAATAGAACGTGCTACCTAGTGGGCAGCACTAGGACCGAGTACGTACTGGTACGCCTATAGCTTTAGGCTATATTACTAACTATTTGTGGATATTGATTTGGTTATGATTATCGATATGTGAGATGTGGTTTGGAGGTGTGATTGCTGGAGCTCGGTTGACCAAGTGTCTCGGGGCCAATCACACTGGCAGTCAGACTGCTGGAGCTCGGTTGACTTAGTGTCTCGGGGCCAGTCTACTGTCCAAATGGATTAAGTGGATATATTTGGAATAAGTGAGCCTGTATGGCCAGAGTGTTGTTTAACACTATTTTCTGAGGTTGCGATATTCTAGGGTTCTATGTGATCCTTCATAAAAGAGGTTTTTCAGATAAAATATATAAAATGATTTTATTGCATCTGTGTGCAATTGCCTGCATATATACATATTATATATATATACTGTTAACTGTATGCATTATCACTTAGTGTGTATGTATATATATTATAGTAATTCACTCAGTGAGGTCTGACTCCCCTCCGTTGACTATTTTTCAGGAGAGTCAACTTCCTCAGACCTCAGTAGCAGGTCGATACGCCGGATTTCTTCCGCCCCGGCTTCTTTATGTAAATTGTCTACTTGAGTCTTATTTATTTTATCTAGACACTGCAGTAGTTGTAAATTAAAGTATTGGATTTTATGTACTTTATTTTAAAGAGATGTATTATGTTGAAACTGGATTTGTATTAAATATTATATATATGTGATGAGATGAGTTTTGAAGTAAATCCAGTTAATATGGGAAAAAATGATATTATGATTTTTATTTCCGCTGCATATTATATTTTTATTGTTATTATGGCATGCTTTATTTTATTTTTAGGCTTGCTACGGGTTCCGGAATCGAAAGAATTCCCGTTCCCTATCGCCGGTCATGGCCCCTGTTTTGGGTCGTGACAAATATTTTGTTATTTATTAATTAGTTTTAATATTATTTAATTATTTTAAGTGTATTAAATTTTAAAATATTAAATTATATGTGTGTGGTGTATATTTAATGTGTGTGATTTTATATTATTTTAATATATAGTGTAAAGTATATATATATACATATTATATTGTCAAAATCAAAATTTATAGCCAAATTACCATTTTACCCCAACTTCTTCTTCTCCTTCCCCGACACACGCCCGATCACCAACCACCGCTGCTACTCCCGTTTTCTCACCGTTGGTGTGCCATCTGGCATGCCACCTCCTTCCCTAGCCTTCCCCACCGCCAGCAGCGCCCTATTCCGTCGAGTTTTGGTCGGAATAAGCTCGGGAAGCCGAATTCTTTCTCATCATCGATCATGACGTTTTCGACCACCATTTTTGACACCGCCGGTCTCTTTCTTCTCCTTGAGCTCCGGTGAGTGTGATTCCAAGCTTTGTTTCACTTAAAATGGTCTTGATTTGCTTAGGTTTCGATTTTGGTAATTCGGCCATTTTAGGGTTCTTGATTTTTTCGAACTTATAATTGATTGATTCATGAAAAATTCCTTCACAAATGTTGTTCCCCTTAGCTTAATCTACATGTGTGAATTTTTTTAGAATTTTTGGGAATTATTTTGATTTTTGGGTATTTTTGAATATTTTATTATTATTTTCTAATTTTCGAAAATTAATTAAATAAATTATGAAATTGTGTTTTATGATAATTATAGGTGTTGAAATAAATTATAGAAATTTATTTGGAATTTTTATGAATTTCTATGTATTTATTTTGAATTTAATTAGTTTATGTAATTTTGGAAAAATAGGGTTAATTGTGTTTTTAATTGAAATTAATTAGCTAATTGAGTTTAATTATTGATATTATTGATAAATATATTGATAAAATTAATTTTGTGCAATTATATTATTTTTGGTGAATTTTTGGAGTAATTTTAGTATATTTATATATATATAGGGGTATTTTGGTAATTTTATCCTAAATTGACTAAAAATGTAATTAAATTGGTTTTAATACTTATTTAAGGTATAAAAATGATTTCTAAAAATTATTTAGTATTTTTAATTAATTAAAAACTATTTTTCGTGAATTATTTTCAAATTATATATAATATACGATTTTTCTAAATAAATGACTTTTTATCGGTTTTTACTGTGTTTTAGGGTTAATTATGTAATTTATACTTATAAAATGTATTTCTGTGATATAAGGATATTTTTGGTATTTCTATATTATTTTGTGAATTGTGGACCCCGGTCGGTAAACTATAGTTTGGAGTCCGACCGAGGGGTTGTGGATGTGTTTCTGTGTCTATTCTTCGAAGTGTGTTTCTTTGCAGGGCCGGCTCTACTCTTTGAGTAGAGAGATGTCTGTTTTACTAGGAAAGTTCTGTCGAATTTTCGGTAGAATTCTCGTAAAACGTGATGTCCGGTCAAACCCTAATTTTGATTTTGTGTCCAATATTCTAGATCGAGTTTCTAGGATTTTCTGTTAGGTTTATTCTGATGTCTGTTATTTATTGTTTGTTTAGTTGCGCCGAGACCGAGGCCTAGTGGACCAGGCCCATCGGACCCCTCTCGAGGAGCGCACTAAGTGTGAGTTACTATTATATATATATGTGCTCTAGGGTGCATGATTTTAGAAATATATGTTTTATTTTGATTAAATCTGCATAATGATTTAATTAATACTTAAGTTTATTTTCGGTATATTTTGGTATATTTTCAAATTATATGCATGTTTTATTAATAATTATTCTTAAAATATTTTTATCTACATCCTTGGTATATTCTTAATTTATTTTGTAATTATATTGGATTTATTTGACGTATATATCATCGAAATATACCTGGTTTATTTTTGGTATATTTCTAGTATATATATGGTTTATGTTGCTATTTTATTCAATTCATGCATCATTTACTTTTATGAATGTATGCTTTATATTTTAATGAAGGATATCAATAGAATGTGCTACCTAGTGGGCAGCACTAGGACCGAGTACGTACCAGTACGCTTATAGCATTTAAGCTATATTACCAATCAGTTTGAGGATATTGATTGGAATTGATTTATCTGATGTGTGATGTGATTTGGGAGTGTGATTGCTAGAGGTCGGTTGACCAAGTGTCTCGGGGCCAATCACACTGACAGTCAGACTGCTAGAGCTCGGTTGACTTAGTGTCTCAGGGCCAGTTTGCTATCTAAATGGAATAAGTGAATATATTGGAATAAGTGAGCCTGTATGGCTAGAGTGTTGTCTAACAATGTTTTCGAGGTTGCGATATTCTAGGGTTTTATTTGATCCTTCATAAACTGTGATTTTCAATAAATATATATAAAATGATTTTATTGCATCTGCGTGTATTTGCTTGTATATATATACTTATTAGATATATATACTTTTGATTGTGTGCATTGTCATTTAGTATGCATGTATATATATTATAGTAATTCACTCAGTGAGGTCTGACTCCCCTCTGTTGACCATTTTTCAAGAGAGTCTTCTTCCTCAGACCTTAGTAGCAGGCCTGTACGCCGGATTTCTTCCGTCCCGGCTTCTTTATGTAAACTGCTTATCTGAGTCTTGAGTTTTATTTTTATAATCTAGACACTGCAGTAGTTATATAAAGTCGTGAGATATGTACTTTAAATATTTGAACTGAAGCTTGTATTAAAGGAGTTATTTATATATGAGATGAGAATTTGATTTAATTTCGTTTGACGAAAATATTATTTTGACATTTATGATTTTATTCCGCTGCACAGTATTTTATTTAAATGTGTTGTTATTATTACTATTGCATGTTTTATTTTATTTTAGGCTTGCTACGGGTTTTGGATTCGAAAGAATTCCCATTCCCTAGAGCCGGTCATGGCCCCTGTTTTGGGTCGTGACATAAATAAATTGTCACGACCCAAAACAGGGGGTCATGACCAGCGCTAGGGAATGGGAATTCTTTCGAATCTGGAATCCGTAGCAAGCAAAAAATAAAAATAAAAGCATGCAATATAATAAAATAAATAAAACATTATGCAGCAGAATTAAATCTTAAAAGTAAAATAATAATTTATCAACTCATTTAATAACATAAATCCATCTCATATAATATAAATCCTTCAATACAAATTCTTAGTTCAAACTTTGAAATTTAAATCTCATACATATATAATACAGCTCACTGAAACCACTACTACAGTGTCTAGAATGCAAAATAAAATTCAGGTAAGCAGTTTACACAATAAGGCAGAGGCAGAAGAAATCCGACTTAAAGGCCTGCTACTGAGGTCTGAGGACGAAGGCTCTCCTGAAAAATGTCAACAGAGGGGAGTCAGACCTCACTGAGTGAATTATTATAATATATATACATGCATAACTAAATGACAAATGCAAACACTCAATAGTATATATAATAAAAATATATACAGGCAAATACACACAAATGCAGCAAAAATCATTTTATATATATAACACTGAAAAATATCCATTTATGAAAGATCAAATAGAACCCTAAATGATCGCAACATCAAATAGTGTTAGACAACACTCTAGCCATACTGGCTCACTTATTCCAAATAAATTCACTTGTTCCATTTGGATAGTAGACTGGCCCCAAGACACTAAGTCAACCGAGCTCCAGCAGTCTGACTGTCATGTGATTGGCCCCAACACACTTGGTGTAATATCCCGTGTTTTTAAAATATTTTTACACAGTACCGGGATATGCAGAGTTAATAATTTCTATATTTTATATGATATTTTTATGAGTTAATATGTATTTTAGACCTATTTTAATTACGGTGTATTATTTTCAGTGTTTTACGTAAAATTTTCCCGGGACTTGCATTTTCGGGGAAATTTTCACGTAAACGATTTATTATTAATTATTTTAGATGTATTTACGGACTTGCATGAACTCATACATATTTTTAAATTATTAAATAAAATCGGTGTGTGTATATTTATTTAATTAGGGTTTATTATTTCCCTAATATTTTATTAAGTATTTAATTGTTTTAATTGTTATTTAATTAATTTTAATTGGTATAAATTATTAAAATATTAATATTTTTATGTGTGTGGTGTATATTTGATGTGTGTAATTTAATATTATTTTAATATATAGTATAAAGTATATATATATACATATATACATCAAAAATCAAAAATTTTTGGAAAATTACCAAATTGCCCCCGAGCTTCCTTCTTCTTCTTCTTCTTCTCCTTCCCGCGCCCGACGACCACCACCCACCTCCACCGTCTGCAACTGCCGTTCCTTCACCGTCGGTGTGCCTCTCGGCTTGCCACCGTCGCCTCCAGCCGTTTTCCGCCGCCAGCAGCTCCCTTCCCCGGCGCCGGCGAGCTAGTTTTCCATTTTTGGCCGAAACTTGATCCTTCGCCGTTTCTCCCTCTTCCGGCCACCGTTTTCAACACCGCCGGTCTCTTTCTTCTCCTTGAGCTCCGGTGAGTGTGATTCTAGCTTTGGTTTGAGCTAAAATGGTCTAGAATTGCTTAGTTTTCGATTTGTAAATTTCGGCCTATTAGGGTTTTTGATTTTTTTGAGCTTCTAATTGAATGATTCATGGAAACTTCCTTCACAAATGTTGTTCCTAGTAGCTTAATCTACATGTATGAATTTTTGTAGAATTTTTGGAGATTGTTTGGATTTTTGGGTATTTTTGAATATTTTAATATTATTTTCTAATTTTCGGAAATTAATTATTTAAATTATGAAATTTGAGTTTATGGTTGAGTTAGGTGTTGAAATGAATTATAGGAATTTATTTGGAATTTTTATGAATTTCTAAGTATTTATTTTGAATTATTGAAGTTTAGGTGATTTTGGAAAATTAGGTTAATTGTGTTTTAAATTGAATTTAATTGGTTAATTGAGTTTAAATATTGATATTATTGATAAATATGTTGAGAAAATTAATTTTGGATAATTGTATAATTTTTGGTGAATTTTTGAAGTAATTTAGGTATATTTATATATATAGGGGTATTTTGGTAATTTTACCCTAAATTGTCTAAAAATGTAATTTAATTGGTTTTAATATTTATTTAAGGTATAAAAATGATTTCTACAAATTATTTAGTATTTTTAACTAATTAAAACTATTTTTCGTGAATTATTTTCAATTATATATATAATATACGGTTTTTCTAATAAAATGAGTTTTATTCGGTTTTTACAGTGTTTTAAGGTTAATTATGTAATTTCTACGTATAAAATGTATTTCTGTGATTTAAGGATATTTTCGGTATTTCTGGAATTATGTTCTGTGTTTGTGGACCCCGGTCGGTGGACTGTAGTTTGGAGTCCGACCGTGGGATTTTGATTGTGTTGAGCTTGTATTTTGAAGTGTGTTTCTTTGCAGGGTCGGCTCTACTCTTTTGAGTAGAGAGATGTCCGTTTTACAGGGGAGGTTCTATTGGATTTTCGGTAGAATTCTCGTAAAACGTGATATCCAGTCGAACCCTAATTTCCGATTCTGTGTTTAATACTCTAGATTGAATTCTAGGATTTCTATTAGGGTTATTCTGATATCGGTTATTTATTTCTTGTTTAGTTGCGCCGAGATCTCCAGGATATTTGATGATAAAGGAAAAACATATATCATAAAATGTCGTGTCTTCTATCTTGAATCATTAAAAATATGATATTTTTTTTATTTTTTAGTATAAATACAAAACACCAGGAAAAAAACATACCTTCACTATATTGCTACGTGTTATGTTGAGGTAATGAGCAGAGCGTGAAGGAGAAAAAACTGCCACCTGAAAATTATTAATTTTCAGTCAATCTCTTTAATTACTAATCTACATGATTTTTTTTTTAAATTCATTTCTTGTACTTTCACTCGTACAGTTTTGAATTACGGAAGATCATCTGGACTTTAAGTCTTGAACTTGGAATGCTTTACTACTACAAAAACAAAGTAGGTTCACCATGTAGAAGCACAAACTTGGAACAAGTTGTTCCAAACAACTATGAGAACTAAGAGCTGCAACCACTGCAACTTAATAAATAAGTATTTTCCAAACCAGTGCTGCAACAATTGTATTAGAACAACCCACAGAAGCCGCAAAAACTTTGCTGATTCCCCATCCAACTTCTATGCTAAATGAAATTTCCTAGGAGCACAACTCAGATTTTCCCATTTAATAAACCAAGCACTTAAATTTTAAAGTATAAAGCTTCTTTCTCATAAGCCCACAGCTGTTCATTTTAATAACCAAATGTTTTTAAATATATTTTTAGTTTAATTCATGATTTGATTGAATTCATTTGACATATATATACTCAAAATATACCTGGTTTATGTTTGGTATATTTTCGGTATATATATGGTTTATATTGTTATTTCATTTATATTTATGCATCAATTATTTTTGTGAATGAATGTTTTATATTTAAGAATGAAGGATATCAATAGAACGTGCTACCTAGTGGGCAGCACTAGGACCGAGTACGTACCGGTACGCCTATAGCTTTAGGCTATATTACTAACTATTTGTGGACATTGATTTGACTATGATTATCGATATGTGAGATGTGGTTGTGGGTGTGATTGCTGGAGCTCGGTTGACCAAGTGTCTCGGGGCCAATCACACTGGCAGTCAGACTGCTGGAGCTCGATTGACTTAGTGTCTCGGGGCCAGTCTACTGTCCAAATGGATTAAGTGGATATATTTGGAATAAGTGAGCCTGTATGGCCAGAGTGTTGTTTAACACTATTTTCTGAGGTTGCGATATTCTAGGGTTCTATGTGATCCTTCATAAAAGAGGTTTTTCAGATAAAATATATAAAATGATTTTATTGCATCTGTGTGCAATTGCCTGCATATATACATATTATATATATATACTGTTGACTGTATGCATTATCACTTAGTGTGTATGTATATATATTATAGTAATTCACTCAGTGAGGTCTGACTCCCCTCCGTTGACTATTTTTCAGGAGAGTCAACTTCCTCAGACCTCAGTAGCAGGTCGATACATCGGATTTCTTCCGCCCCGGCTTCTTTATGTAAATTGTCTACTTGAGTCTTATTTATTTTATCTAGACACTGCAGTAGTTGTAAATTAAAGTATTGGATTTTATGTACTTTATTTTAAAGAGATGTATTATGTTGAAACTGGATTTGTATTAAATATTATATATATGTGATGAGATGAGTTTTGAAGTAAATCCAGTTAATATGGGAAAAAATGATATTATGATTTTTATTTCCGCTGCATATTATATTTTTATTGTTATTATGGCATGCTTTATTTTATTTTTAGGCTTGCTACGGGTTCCGGATTCGAAAGAATTCCCGTTCCCTAGCGCCGGTCATGGCCCCTGTTTTGGGTCGTGACAAAGTTGGTATCAGAGCGAAGTTCGTATCAGAGCGGAGTTCTGTGTCAGGGCTTAGTTATGTGAGTTGTGGCCCTAGTTTTAAAGTTGTGTTTTCTGTTGGACTACTGCAGTGTATTAGGTTCGAGTATGTCTTGATGAGTATTCCTTGCTTTAGTTTTCAGCGTTATTCCTCCGTTGTCTATTTTGTCTGAATCTTTCCGTTTGTCTTTTCAGAATGAGGAGGCGAGCGCGTGTCGCTCCACCGGTCGTTGAGGCCGAGGATGATGAGTCTTTTCAGGATGAGGTTTTACCTCCTGAGCCGCCAGTTAGACGTAGAGGTCGTGGCAGAGGTAGACCTCGAGGAGCGGCAGGTCGCCGTAGGCAGAGAGAGTTACAGGATGAGGAGCCTGTTGTGCCTGAGTTTGATGTTCCTGTTCCTCCAGTTGTTCAGCCTGTTCAGCCTACCTATCAGCAGGGTATGTCTGACCCTGAGGCAGCTTTGTTCTATGCCAGAGTTGGCAGGATTGCTTTTGATGGTACTTCTGATCCTTTAGATTTTCTGCATGCGATTGAGACTAGGACTCGGACTGCTCATACCGAGTACCAGAGGATCATGATTGTTGAGTTGTCTGTTGAGGGACCAGCTCTAGATTGGTTCATTCAGATGACCCAGCCCTATATGATGACGATGACCTGGGCTCAGTTTCGAGAGCGATTCATGAGGAGATTTTGTCCAGAGCCTCTTCGTTTGAGCTATCGTCTTCGTTTGACCAGTATTTTTCGTGGAGATCGATCAGTAGAGGAGTATACCCGAGAGTTTCTTCGTCTGGGTAGATATGCTGAGGATCTGATGCGAGATTAGTATTTCGCGGTTACTACCTATGTTACTGGTTTGGGTTCAGCTTTTGCTGGTATGCCCACAGCAGGTCTTACTCTGGAGTCCGTCATTGAGCTAGCTAAGGAGATCGAGCTGAGACTAGTTAGGCAGGGAGCGATGCCTGATTATTACCAGCTGGGAGTTCAGTCGAGTGGATTGCAGGCTACTCCATATTCGAGTTTTCATGTTTGTTCGAGTAGTCAGCAGCGAGGTTCGACTCAGCAGAGTCAGAGACAGCAGCAGCGAGTGCATCGGAGCAGTAGACATGGCCGTGGAGGTCAGCGTAGATCATTCAGATTTGGGTCAGGTGCTTCGAGCAGCAGCAGTGGTCGTAGTTCTGGATCAGCTGCCAGCGTTTGTCAGACTTGTGGTAGAGTCCATCAGGGACCGTGTTATCTGACACCGCTGACATGCTTCAGATGCGGGCAGACAGGACATTTTGCCAGATCGTGTCCTTATTCCGGATATCAGCAGCAGCAGATTTCGCGATTCCCCCAGCAGTCGATTGTTAGTGCAGCACCCATGCCATTTCAGTTGCCTCCAGCCCAGCATCAGAGTTCTACTCAGTTTGTTCCACAGCAGAGTCGTGGTAGAGGTACTAGAGGAGGTGCCAGAGGTGTTGGCCAGGCTTCTACCAGTCAGCAGGGAGGTCGAGGTCAAGCCAGAGTTTTTCATCTGACTCAGCAGGATGCTCAGGCATCTAATGCAGTCGTGGCAGGTATTCTTTCTGTTTGTTACCTGGATGCTTTGGTTTTGTTTGATCCGGGTGCCACGCATTCGTTTGTTTCTCCCATTTTTGCTTATAAATCTTGTTGGCAAGCTTCGAGGATGGCTTTTCCTTTATCTGTTGCCACTCCTCTGAGTGATTCCTTGGACGTCGATATTGTTCTTTCTGGTTGTCCAGTTCTCGTGGGAGATAGAGAATTACCCGCTGATTTGATTTTATTGGATGTGATGGAGTTTGATGTTATTTTGGGAATGGATTGGTTATCTCAGCACTTTGCCGTGGTAGATTGCAGGAATAAAGAGGTGATTTTTAGAATTCCTGGTGAAGTAGAATTTAAGTTTGTTGGTGATAGGAGTTCAGCACCTCAGAATCTTATTTCTGCTATTTCAGTTAGGAAGTTGTTGAGGAAAGGTTGTCAGGGGTTTTTGGCATTGGTTAGAGATACGTCAGTGGAGAAGTTGTCACTCACAGATGTTCCTGTTGCTTGTGAGTTTCCTGATGTTTTTCCCGAGGAGTTGCCAGGTTTACCACCTCACAGAGAGATTGAGTTCTGTATAGATGTGGTTCCAGGTACTACTCCTATATCTATGCCACCCTATCGTATGGCTCCTGCAGAGTTGAGAGAGCTGAAGGAGCAGTTGCAAGAGTTGTTGGATAAAGGTTTTATCAGACCTAGTGTTTCTCCTTGGGGTGCACCAGTCTTGTTTGTGAAGAAGAAGGATGGTACCATGAGACTGTGCATTGACTATAGAGAGCTGAATAAGGTGACAGTGAAGAACAAGTATCCTCTCCCGAGGATTGATGATTTATTTGATCAGTTACAAGGTGCACAGTTCTTTTCTAAGGTCGACTTGAGGTCGGGTTATCATCAGCTGCGGATCAGTGAATCCGATATTCCTAAGACAGCATTCCGCACTAGATATGGTCATTATGAGTTTCTGGTGATGTCTTTTGGTTTGACTAATGCACCAGCAGCTTTTATGGATCTGATGAACAGAGTATTCAGACCGTATGTGGATCAGTTTGTGGTAGTCTTCATTGATGATATACTGGTATATTCGAGGAGTATGGAAGAGCACGTATATCACTTGAGGATTGTGCTACAGACACTGAGAGATCATCAGCTTTATGCTAAATTCTCGAAGTGTGATTTCTGGATGGAGAGTGTTTCTTTTCTTGGACACGTAGTGTCTAAAGAAGGTATTCAGGTTGATCCACAGAAGGTTGAGGCAGTATCTGAGTGGCCTAGACCTACTTCAGTTACGGAGATTCGGAGTTTTCTGGGTTTAGCCGGGTATTATAGGCGGTTTGTGCAGGATTTTTCCAGGATTGCAGCCCCTATGACTCGCTTGACTCAGAAGAATGTTAGATTCGAGTGGTCAGAAGCTTGTGAGAATAGTTTTCAGTTGTTGAAAGAGAAGTTGACCACAACGCCAGTATTAGCTTTGCCTAATAGTGTGGATAAGTTCACAGTTTACTGTGATGCTTCTAGAATTGGTCTTGGTTGTGTGTTGATGCAGAATGGAAGGGTGATAGCCTATGCTTCGAGGCAGTTGAAGAAGCATGAGCAGAACTATCCTACACATGATCTGGAGATGGCTGCAGTGATCTTTGCTTTGAAGATTTGGAGACATTATCTGTACGGGGTGACTTGTGAGATATTTACTGATCACAAGAGCCTTAAGTACATTTTCCAGCAGCGAGATTTGAATTTGAGGCAGAGAAGATGGTTGGAATTGTTGAAGGATTATGATTACGAGATTCTTTACCATCCGGGTAAAGCTAATGTGGTAGCAGATGCCTTGAGTAGGAAGTCCTCAGGTAGTCTTGCTCACATCAGTGTTGAGAGGAGACCATTGATCCAGGAATTGCATCTGATGGTGGATCAAGGTCTGATGATGAAGATCAGTAGATCAGGTGGACTGTTAGCTCAGTTTAAAGTACGATCTGTACTGAGGGATAGGATTAAAGCAGCTCAGAGCCGAGACCCTATTCTAGAAGAGCTTGCAGAGAATGTCAGAGCAGGGAAGTTCACTGATTTCACACTCGATGATGATGGTGTGTTGTGGATCAGTGGTAGATTGTGTGTTCCAGATGTGGATGATTTGAGAGAAGAGATCCTAGAGGAAGCACATTCTACAGCTTACAGCGTTCATCCGGGTGTCACTAAGATGTACCACAGTATCAGAGATCTATACTGGTGGGATGGATTGAAGAAGGATGTTGCTGGTTGTGTTGCTAAGTGCTTGACGTGTCAGCAAGTGAAAGCCGAACATCAGAAGCCTTCTGGGAAGCTTCAGCCTCTTCCTATTCCCGAGTGGAAGTGGGAAAGGATAGCTATGGATTTTGTGATCGGTTTACCTCGTTTGAAGGATGGATACGATTCCATCTGGGTGATTGTAGACAGGTTGACGAAGTCTGCACATTTCTTGCCTGTGAAAGCCACATATTCAGTTGCTAGATTGGCGAAGTTGTATGTGAAGCATATTGTATGCCTTCATGGTGTACCTGTGTCCATTGTGTCAGATAGAGGTTCAGTGTTTACTTCTCGTTTTTGGCAGAAGTTGCAGGAAGCGATGGGCACTAGGTTGGATTTCAGTACTACTTTTCATCCTCAGACAGATGGTCAGTCTGAGAGGACGATCCAAACACTAGAAGATATGTTGAGGATGTGTGTCTTGGATTTGGGAGGTAGCTGGGATGATCATTTGCCACTCGTTGAGTTTGCATATAATAACAGCTACCATAGCAGTATTGGTATGGCACCATATGAGGCGTTGTACGGAAGGAAGTGTAGATCCCCGTTATGTTGGGATGAGATTGGTGAGAGAGCTTTGACTGGACCAGAGATGGTTCAGGATGTTGCAGAGAAAGTCACCGTGATCAAGCGTAGATTAGGGACCGCAGTTAGTAGACAGAAGAGTTATGCGGATCCTAGGCGCAGAGATGTGGAGTTTCAGGTTGGAGATTTTGTTTTTCTGAAAGTATCTCCGATGAAGGGTGTGATGAGATTTGGCAGGAAGGGTAAGTTAGCACCGAGATACATTGGACCGTTTGAGATTCTGGAGAGAGTTGGCACAGTTGCATATCGGTTGGATTTGCCTCCGAGTATGTCACAAGTGCATCCAGTATTTCATATCTCGATGTTGAGGAAGTATATCTCAGATCCTTCACACGTGTTGCAACCTGACAGTGTAGAAGTAAGTGAAGATTTGACTTTTGTGGAAGAACCTGTGGCGATCGTTGATTATCAAGTTCGACAGTTGCGATCGAAGCAGATTCCGATGGTCAAGGTTCTGTGGCGTAGCGACAGAGTTGAAGAGCATACGTGGGAGACTGAAGCTGAGATGCGAGCTTCTTACCCATATCTCTTTCCTTCTTGATCTTATCTTTTAGAATTCGGGGACGAATTCTTGTAAGGGGGGAAGACTGTAATATGCCGTGTTTTTAAAATATTTTTACACAGTACCGGGATATGCAGAGTTAATAATTTATGTATTTTATATGATATTTTTATGAGTTAATATGTATTTTAGACCTATTTTAATTACGGTGTGTTATTTTCAGTGTTTTACGTAAAATTTTCCCGGGACTTGCATTTTCGGGGAAATTTTCACGTAAACGATTTATTATTAATTATTTTAGATGTATTTACGGACTTGCATGAACTCATACATATTTTTAAATTATTAAATAAAATCGGTGTGTGTATATTTATTTAATTAGGGTTTATTATTTCCCTAATATTTTATTAAGTATTTAATTGTTTTAATTGTTATTTAATTAATTTTAATTGGTATAAATTATTAAAATATTAATATTTTTATGTGTGTGGTGTATATTTGATGTGTGTAATTTAATATTATTTTAATATATAGTATAAAGTATATATATATATACATATATACATCAAAAATCAAAAATTTTTGGAAAATTACCAAATTGCCCCCGAGCTTCCTTCTTCTTCTTCTTCTTCTCCTTCCCGCGCCCGACGACCACCACCCACCTCCACCGTCTGCAACTGTCGTTCCTTCACCGTCGGTGTGCCTCTCGGCTTGCCACCGTCGCCTCCAGCCGTTTCCCACCGCCAGCAGCTCCCTTCCCCGACGCCGGCGAGCTAGTTTTCCATTTTTGGCCGAAACTTGATCCTTCGCCGTTTCTCCCTCTTCCGGCCACCGTTTTCGACACCGCCGATCTCTTTCTTCTCCTTGAGCTCCGGTGAGTGTGATTCTAGCTTTGGTTTGAGCTAAAATGGTCTAGAATTGCTTAGTTTTCGATTTGTAAATTTCGGCCTATTAGTGTTTTTGATTTTTTTGAGCTTCGAATTGGATGATTAATGGAAACTTACTTCACAAATGTTGTTCCTAGTAGCTTAATCTACATGTATGAATTTTTGTAGAATTTTTGGAGATTTTTTGGATTTTTGGGTATTTTTGAATATTTTAATATTATTTTCTAATTTTCGGAAATTAATTATTTAAATTATGAAATTTGAGTTTATGGTTGAGTTAGGTGTTGAAATGAATTATAGGAATTTATTTGGAATTTTTATGAATTTCTAAGTATTTATTTTGAATTATTGAAGTTTAGGTGATTTTGGAAAATTAGGTTAATTGTGTTTTAAATTGAATTTAATTGGTTAATTGAGTTTAAATATTGATATTATTGATAAATATGTTGAGAAAATTAATTTTGGATAATTGTATAATTTTTGGTGAATTTTTGAAGTAATTTAGGTATATTTATATATATAGGGGTATTTTGGTAATTTTACCCTAAATTGTCTAAAAATGTAATTTAATTGGTTTTAATATTTATTTAAGGTATAAAAATGATTTCTACAAATTATTTAGTATTTTTAACTAATTAAAACTATTTTTCGTGAATTATTTTCAATTATATATATAATATACGGTTTTTCTAATAAAATGAGTTTTATTCGGTTTTTACAGTGTTTTAAGGTTAATTATGTAATTTCTACGTATAAAATGTATTTCTGTGATTTAAGGATATTTTCGGTATTTCTGGAATTATGTTCTGTGTTTGTGGACCCCGGTCGGTGGACTGTAGTTTGGAGTCCGACCGTGGGATTTTGATTGTGTTGAGCTTGTATTTTGAAGTGTGTTTCTTTGCAGGGTCGGCTCTACTCTTTTGAGTAGAGAGATGTCCGTTTTACAGGGGAGGTTCTATTGGATTTTCGGTAGAATTCTCGTAAAACGTGATATCCAGTCGAACCCTAATTTCCGATTCTGTGTTTAATACTCTAGATTGAATTCTAGGATTTCTATTAGGGTTATTCTGATATCGGTTATTTATTTCTTGTTTAGTTGCGCCGAGACCGAGGGCTAGTGGACCAGGCCCGTCGGACCTGTCTCGTGGAGCGCATTAGGTGAGTTACTATATTATATATATATGCTTAGGATGCATGATTTAGAAAATGCATGTTTTATTTTGACTGAATATGCATAAATAATATGATTTATATTCAAGTATATTTTTGGTATATAATAAATTATATACATGTTTTATTAATAAAATATATTTAAAATGTTTTTAAATATATTTTTAGTTTAATTCATGATTTGATTGAATTCATTTGACATATATATACTCAAAATATACCTGGTTTATGTTTGGTATATTTTCGGTATATATATGGTTTATATTGTTATTTCATTTATATTCATGCATCAATTATTTTTGTGAATGAATGTTTTATATTTAAGAATGAAGGATATCAATAGAACGTGCTACTTAGTGGGCAGCACTAGGACCGAGTACGTACCGGTACGCCTATAGCTTTAGGCTATATTACTAACTATTTGTGGACATTGATTTGACTATGATTATCGATATGTGAGATGTGGTTGTGGGTGTGATTGCTGGAGCTCGGTTGACCAAGTGTCTCGGGGCCAATCACACTGGCAGTCAGACTGCTGGAGCTCGGTTGACTTAGTGTCTCAGGGCCAGTCTACTGTCCAAATGGATTAAGTGGATATATTTGGAATAAGTGAGCCTGTATGGCCAGAGTGTTGTTTAACACTATTTTCTGAGGTTGCGATATTCTAGGGTTCTATGTGATCCTTCATAAAAGAGGTTTTTCAGATAAAATATATAAAATGATTTTATTGCATCTGTGTGCAATTGCCTGCATATATACATATTATATATATATACTGTTGACTGTATGCATTATCACTTAGTGTGTATGTATATATATTATAGTAATTCACTCAGTGAGGTCTGACTCCCCTCCGTTGACTATTTTTCAGGAGAGTCAACTTCCTCAGACCTCAGTAGCAGGTCGATACGCCGGATTTCTTCCGCCCCGGCTTCTTTATGTAAATTGTCTACTTGAGTCTTATTTATTTTATCTAGACACTGCAGTAGTTGTAAATTAAAGTATTGGATTTTATGTACTTTATTTTAAAGAGATGTATTATGTTGAAACTGGATTTGTATTAAATATTATATATATGTGATGAGATGAGTTTTGAAGTAAATCCAGTTAATATGGGAAAAAATGATATTATGATTTTTATTTCCGCTGCATATTATATTTTTATTGTTATTATGGCATGCTTTATTTTATTTTTAGGCTTGCTACGGGTTCCGGATTCGAAAGAATTCCCGTTCCCTAGCGCCGGTCATGGCCCCTGTTTTGGGTCGTGACACTTGGTCAACTGAGCTCCAGCAATCACACTCTCAAATCACATCTCACATTAATCAGATCAATCAACAAGTCATAATCCACCAATAGGTTAGTAATTTAGCCTAAATTCTATTGTCGTATCGGTACGTACTCGGTCCTAGTGCTGCCCATTAGGTAGCACGTTCTATCGATATCCTTCATTAAAATCACTCATACATTCGTGAAATAAATGATGCATGATATTAATTTAAATAGCAATATAAACCATATATATACTAGAAATATACCAAAAATAAACCAAGTATATTTCGAGTATATATATGTCAAATAAATTTAGTTCAATTATAAAATAAACCAAAAATAAACCATATATATACTTAAAACAATTTTGGTATGAATCAAAGGTAAAACATGCATTTAATTCAAAATATACTAAAAATATACTAAAATATACTTAAGCATTTATTAAACCATTTATGCATAATTCATACAATTAGAACATACATTTCTAAAAACATGTATCCTAAATACACATATATATAAAATAACAACTCACAGTTGTGCGCTCCACGAGACGAGTCTGATGGGCCTAGTCCACTAGGCCTCGGTCTCGACACAACTAACAAATAAAATATTAACACAAAATTAGAATAAATCTAACGTAATTTCTAGAGACTCGATCTAGATTACTAGACACAGACAGAGAATAAGAATTTGATCGAATGTCACATTTTATGAGAATTCTACCGAAAATTCGACAGAACCTCCCCTATAAAACAGATATCTCTCTACTCAGAACGTAGAGCCGATCCTGCAAGAAAACACACTTCGAATATAGGATAACCACATAACCCCTCGGTCAGATCCTCAAACTATAATTCTACCGACCGAGGTTCACAATTCATGAGTTATATACAAAATACATTAAAAATCAAAAAATACCAAAAATATCCTTTATATACCAAAATATAGCAACTTTAAATATTAAAAGACTAAAAATAATTATTTTACTGATTTTTAGTTAAAAACCCTAATATTAATAAAATAATATTAAAAATCAATAATTCTCGATAAATTCACAAATATTAATAGAAATTCATTTAATAAATCCAAATTACTTAATTAGCCCAAAAACATATTAAAAATCTCTAAAAACTCATTTATTTATAAAAATAATATATTATATATAATTTGAAAATAAATTTTGAAAAATAGTTTTAATTAGTTAAAAATAGTAAATAATTTGTAAAAATAATTTTTATACCTCAAATAATTATTAAAACCAATTTAACTTAATATTCAATTAAAATTACTACCAAATTACCAAAATATCCCTAGTATATAATAATTCACATAATATACAATAATTATTCAAAAATTCACTAAAAATTATATAATTACTCAAAAATTATTTTCTCAACATATAATTCAATAAAATCAATAATCATACTCAATTAACCAATTAATTTTAACAAAATACTCATTTAACTTAAATTTCCAAAATTCACCTAAACTAAATAAAATTATATTAATTACAAAAAAATTATAAATTAAATTCTAAAATTAATTTCAACCTCTATAAACACCAAAAATCACAATTTCACAATTTCTTTAATTAATTTACGAAAATTAGAAAATATTAATAAAATAATAAAAAATTCACAAAAACCAAAATAAATTCCAAAAATTCCAGGATGTAGATTGAGCTAATAGAAGAAACTTTTGTGAATGAATTAAGCTTGAATCACTAAGATCAAGGTTCAAAAAAATCAAGAAATTCAAATTGCCGAAAATGAAATCAAGCTTAAATCCTTACCAAATCGAGTTTTCAAGGTAAAGGAAACTTGGAATCGGCTTCTATGGAGTTCTAGGAGCTCAACGACACTAGAATCATAAAAAATGATGATCGAAAAGTGGTTTGAACGGAGGTGGCTTGATTCTCGGTTTCTTCGGGTTCTACAGCGATCACCGGCGCCGGAGGGTGGCGGAGTAGCTAGGGAAGGCGACAACACTCCGGGAGGCACATTGAACGGAGGGGAACGGGATTGGAGAGTGAAGGGAGGGGGTGAGGGCATCGGGAAATGGAGGTAGGGGATGATGGCACACTTCGTAATTTTTCCTTAGTTATATATATATATATATATATATATATATATATATATATATATATATATATATATATATATATATTATTCAAATTTTTAATTACGCATGAAACCATGCAATTTAATAAAATGAACTAACGTAAATAAATAAATTATTATTTAGGTATTATTTTTCCAAAAATATAGGTTTTGGGAAAATTTTATGTAGAAAACTTTAAATAAACTTAAAATAACATTAATTATTAACAAAATAATTAAATAATAAAATATATATTAAAAATTATTAATACTGCATATCCCAATAAAATATAAAAATATTTAAAACTCGGGTTATTACATAAATTATTCTATTATTATTTTTATAATTTTTATTTAATAATCCTTTCAAAAAGAATTGTATTTAATAATAATAATAATAATAATAATAATAATAATAATAATAATAATAATAATAATAATAATAATAATAATAATAATAATATGTTTAATCAAATAGTATATATATACTAGTAAACTGTCACGACTCAAACTGGGGGCCATGACTGGCGCTAGGAAATGAGAATTCTTTCGAATCCGGAACCGTAGCAAGCTTTAAAAGAAAAACATGCAATAAAATAAAATAAATTAAATATTTATTCAGCGGAAATTAAATCTCAAATAATAAAATAAATTCCTTAACATCCTTTAATAAAAATAATATCTCATCTTATATCAAAAATAAAATTTCTTAATACAAATTTTCAGAGAAACACTTTGAATTAAAATCTTATACATACATAAAATCAAATACAACTCTTGACAGAATCAAATACAACAACTACTGCAACATCTAGAGTACAAAATAAAACTCAAATAAGTGATTTACATAATAGGGCCGGAGCGGAAGAAATCCGACGAATAGGTCTACTGTTGAAGTCTGAAGAAGAGGACTCTCCTACAAAAACATCAACGGCGCGGGGGGGGGGGGGGGGGAGTCAGATGTCACGACCCAAACTAGGGGTCATGACCGGCGCTAGGGAACGGGAATTCTTTCGAATCCGGAACCCGTAGCAAGCCTAAGAAAATAAAATCATAAAATAAATAAATAAAAGTACGATCGAATTAAAATTTTTTTGAATCAATATATAAAATAAATACTCCAAATCCTTTTATAAATGAATACATATTCGTACAATGTTCAAATACAAATTCTCAGAGTATTTAATATCCAAACAAAATAATACACTTCCAAAAATTATAACACTACTATTGCAGTTTCTAGAATACAATTCAAAGTTCAGAATATACATTTGCATAAAATAGCCGGGATTGAAGAGCACTGGCGAGGAACTCTACAACTAAGGTCTGACGACATGGGATCTCCTGAAAAAAAAATAATTGAGGAGGGGTCAGACCTCACTGAGTGAATTATTATACTATATATACATGCAAACTAAACCATAACAATCAGGTATTCTTATATATATATATATGTATATACACACATTTCACACGAATGTCAAACTCTGCTTTTATAAATATACTACATGTAGAAAATGTTTGATTAAATTCATGAAGGATCCATAGAACCCTAATAATAATAACCTCAACAACCCCATCATCACTCTAGCCATGCAGGCTCACTTGATTCCAAATAGAACACTTATTCCAATTTGGACAGCAGACTGGCCTCGAGACACTAAGTCGACTGAGCTCCAGCAGTCTGACTGTCAATGTGATTGGCCCCGAGATACTTGGTCAACCGAGCTCCAGCAATCACACTATCTATCACCTCACATCTCAATCAACTCAATAGATCATTCAATTCACTTATGGACAGTAGACTGGCCCCGAGACACTAAGTCAACCGAGCTCCAGCAGTCTGACTGTCAGTGTGATTGGCCTCGCAATCACACTATCTAACATACCATTAATCTTAGTCAAATCAATTAAATCAATTATAATCACCCAATTTTAACTCTCATTCAATCCTTATCTATCGTACCGGTACGTACACGGTCCTAGTGCTGCCCACTAGGTAGCACTTTCTATTGATATCCTTCACTTAGAATAAATCATTCATTCGGAAAATAATTAATGTAGAACAATATTCATAATAGTAAAACCAACCATATATATATATATATATATATATATATGTCAAATAAAATATGAAATAAACTAAAGATAAATCATTAATATAGTTAAAAACAATTTAAATGAGTAACAATAATATAACATGCATTATCTTAAAAATATACCTAAATATGCAAAAGATATACCCTAAGTACACAAATCATTTAATAAAACATTTATGTATAAATACTCATTTAAATACGTGTTTGTGTTTAACATATATTCACAAATATACTAAAAATAAACCTAATTATCTAGCATGCATATATAAAAAATAAACCTAAATATACCACTAATATGCTAGGTTTAATTTAATAATAAAACATTTAGTTATTTGGAAATAAATCAAAAATATACCAAAAATAAACTTAAAAATAATTTAAGTGTAGGTTTATAATTTAACATGCAATTATTTAAGAATAAACCTAAAATCTACTGAAACTATACCTAAAGTATATTAATCATTTAATAAAATAATTACGTTTAAGTGTAAATTTTAAAACATGTGTATATTACTCAAATGTATTAAACCAAAATCTAATTGTTTAATGTGCATATATCAAACTAACATGCATAATTATTTAATATGCATATATATAAAAATGCAACCCTAGATATACCAAAAATATTATAATTTAAATCCCTTTTAAAACATACAATGAAAATGAAAAATTCTAAATAATGCACCCTATATGCAATGCATATATATACAGTATAATAACTCACATGTTAGCGCTCCACGAGACAAACTCGACGGGCCTGATCCGTTAGGCCTCGGTCTCGGCGCAGCTAGACAAACAAATAACAACATGAAATCAGAATAAATTTAACGGAAATTCCAAAGACTCGATCTAGAATTTTAGACACAGAATTAGAATAGGAATTTGACCGGACATCACGTTTTATGAGAATTATACCAAAAATCCGGCAGAACCTCCCCTGTAAAACGGACATCTCTCTACTCAAAGAGTAGAGCCGGTCCTATAAAGAAAACACACTTCGAAATAAACATAGAATTACAACCACAATCCCTCGGTCGGACTCCAAACTACAATTCACCGACTGAGGTTCACAATTCACAGAATAATTATAAAATATCGAGAATGCCCTTATATAACAAAAATACATTTTATAAACCCAAATTACGTAATTAACCCTAGAACATGTTAAAAACCGATAAAAACTCATTTATTTAGAAAAATCATATATTATATATATAATTTGAAAATAATTTACAAAAAATAGTTTTAATTAGTTAAAAATACTAAATAATTTGCAGAAATCATTTTTATAGCTCAAATAATTATTAAAATCAATTTAATTATATTTTTAGCCAATTTAGTGTAAAATTACCAAAATACCCCTATATATATATTCACTATAAATGTTCAAAAATTCACCAAAAATTATATAATTACTCAAAAATTAATTTCTCAACATATAATTCAATAATATCAATAAATATACTCAATTTACCAATTTATTTCAATTAAACACATAATTAACCCTATTTTTCAAAATTACATAAACTTAATAAATTTCAAATAAATACATAAAAATTCACAAAAATTACAAATAAATTTCTATAATTCATTTCAACTCCTATAATCACCATAAAACACAATTTCATAATTTAATTAATTAATTTTTGAAAATTAGAAAATAATAATAAAATAATAAAAAATTCACAAAAATCAAAATAATTCCCAAAAAATCACACAAAAATTATGGGATGTAGATTAAGCTTGGGGGATCAACTTTTGTTAAGGCATTTTCCATGAATCCATAAAAATTCCCAAACAAAATAAAAAATCCAAAAATGGCCGAAATAAAGAAATCGAAAAATAGCAAAAATGGAGGGGTTAGAGCTCAAAACAAAGCTTGGATTGAGTTCACCGGAGCTTGAGGAGCTCAAGGACACCAGAATCGCGAAGAATGGTGACCGGAATCGCTTGGAACCACGGTGAGCTCAAGTTTCGGTTCTTTACTGCCACAACCGCTTGTCGATGCCGGAGAAGAAGGTAGAAGACGACGGAAGGCGACTGGAGCTGCTGGAAGGCCAGACGACACACCGATGGTAGGGGATCGACGATGACAGGCGATGGTGGATGGTGGTTTGGATGGGTTTCGGGGGAAGATGAGTTTGTGTGTGTGTGTTTTATGTTTAATGTACATATATATACATATAATACTTTATATTATAATAATACAATATATATATATACACTAATCTCCACACACATATATATTAATATATATACACACACATATATATATTCACACAAAAAAAAAAAATAATACAACCCTAATATATGTGTGTATATATATGTAGCACATATATTAATCACACAGATAATGTAGTTTAATAAAATAAACAATATTAAAATAAAATACACTAAGTTAAATACAATTAAAATAATATCATTCAAAGTAATAAATATGAATAACGTAAATAAATTATCTAAAATACTGAGTCTCAAAATAAATATTAAATTATTTACGTGTCAATTTCCCCGAAAATACAATTTTCGATAAAATTTTACGTAAAGTACTTAAAATAATATAAACTAATTAAAATTAGCTTTAAACAAATAACAACTCTTAAAAATGTCGTAAATATATATAAAAATTATTAACACTGCATATCCCGATGCAGTATAAAAATATTTAAAAACTCGGGATATTACATCAGACCTCACTGAGTGAATTGTTATAATATATATATATACATTACTAAATGTCAAATGCAGACAAACAACAGTATATATAATAAATATATATACAGGCATGTACACACAGATGCTGAAAATTACTTTATTTATAATATTGAAAAATATTAATTTAAGAAGGATCAAATAGAACCCTAAATGATTGCAACCTTAAATAACAACAGACATCACTCTAGCCATACAGGCTTACTTGTATCCAAATAAATTCACTTAATCCTTATTGACATTAGACTGGCCCCGAGATACTAAGTCGACCAAGCTCCAACAGTCTGACTGTCAGTGTGATTGGCCCCGAGACACTAGGTCAACTGAGCTCCAGCAATCACACTCTCATTCACCTCACACAACAATCAAATCAATCAAGTCATGATCCATAAATAGCTTAGTAATTTAATCTACAATCTATCGTCGTATCGGTATGTACGCTTCGTAGTGCTGCCAACTAGGAAGCACGTTCTATTAATATCCTTCATTAAAAATACTCATTTCATTCATAAAATAATGATGCATGATATCATTATAAATAACACTATAAACCATATATATACTAGAAATATACCTAAAATAAACTAAGTATATTTCAAGTATGTATATATGTAAATTCAATTCTAATAAATCATGGAATATATTAAATTAAACCAATGATATATTTGAAAGTAATATAGATTTAATTAAAAATAAAAACATGCATTATTTCATAATATACCGAAAATATACTGAAAATATACCTAGAGTATACTTAAGCATTCATTAAGTCATTTATGCATAAATCATACAATTAAAACATATATTTCTAAAACATGCAACCTAAATGCATGCAATTATAAAATAACAACTCATAGGTGTGCGCTCCTCAAGGCAGGGTCTAACAGGCCTGGTCCACTAGGTCTCTGTCTCGGCGCAACTAACAATAAAATAACAATACAAAAATCAGAATAAATCTAACTTAACTTTTAGAGACTCGATCTAGGATTACTAACACAGATAGAGAATAGGAATTACACCCGATGTCATGTTTTACGAGAATTCTACTGCAAATTCGACAGAATCTCCTCTGTAAAATGGACATCTCTCTACTTAAAAAGTAGAGCTAGTCCTGCAAGAAAAATACACTTCAAACCAGAATTCTCACAACTCTTTGGTTGGGATCCCAAACTACAAATTCCCCCGACCGAGGTCCACAATTCACAACAAAATATAATAAAATTTATTAAAATTCAATAAATATCAAAAATACCCTTTAAGTACCAAAATATGGCAATTTAAGTATTAAAACATCAAAAGTAATTATTTTACCAATAATTACTTAAAAACCCTAATTAATAATATAATATTATTAAATTTGATATTTCTCAATAATTCCACAAATATTAATAAAAATTCATTTTATAAATCCAAATTACTTAATTAGTCCAAAAACTATTAAAAATTACTAAAAATCCATTTATTAACCAAAATATTATATTATATATAATTTGAAAATAATTCTTGAAAAATAGTATTAATTAGTTAAAATTAGTAAATAAATTGTAAAAATCTTTTTATACCTCAAATAATATAAAACCAATTAAATTTAATATTCAACTAAAATTACTACCAATTTACCAAAATACCCCTAATATATAAAAATACACATAAAATACTAAAAACATTCAAAAATTAAATAAAAAATTATATAATTACACAAAAATTATTTTCTCAACATATTATTCATTAAAATCAACAAAATACAATTAATTAACCAATTATTTCTAATTAATTTATAATTAACCTATTTTTTTCAAAATTGACATAACTAAAAATAATTATAAAAATTAAAAAAAATACAAAAAAATTATAAATTAAATTCTAAAATTAATATTAACCACCAATAACACCAAAAATCACAATTTTATAATTTATTTAATTAATTTAAGAAAATAATAAATAATAAAAAATTCACAAAAATCAAAATAATTTCCAAAAATTACACAAATTTTGGGATGTAGATTAAGCTAAGGGGAACAACATTTGTTAAGGCATTTCTCATGAATCAGGAAAAAATAATTGAAAAAAATAAAAACCCAAGAATAGCTGAAAATGAAATCAAGATAGAAACCCTACCAAATCACTTTTTCAAGTGAAAGAAGCTTGGAATCCTCCTCCTCAAAGTTCTAGGAGTCCAATTGTAATAACCCAAATATTTTAAATTTATTTATATAAATATTGAGATTTTCAAGAATGCAAATTTTCTTTATTTCATATTGTTATAGTGGATGTATTAAATTATTATATTTAAGTACTTATCTAAAATTCCATTGAGAGCTATTAATATTATTAATTTTATATTATTTTATTTTATACACATACCTTATTATTTTAAATTGTCCAAATATTTATTTGTAGCATTACCATTATTAACTAATATATTTGTAGTATTATTTTATCAAGAGGTATATTAATAACATTATTATATACTTAAATTACCTACAATATATATATATATATACATATATATATATATATATGTGTGTGTGTGTGTGTGTGTGTGGTGTGTGTGTGTGTGTGGTATGGCTTAGGATTTTTTTCAGACAAAAAAAAAAAAAAACTTTTGGTCAACCCTATTCCCCCCCTTCGTCTTTCTTTCTTCTTGTGTCATGCCATTTGTCTCTTCCCTTGTCTTCATGCACCTGAACCAGCAGCCACCCAGTTCCTTCTCCAGCTGTTTCTTCTTCCTTATCGTCATCTCAGCAGCAGCACGAGCAGAGACAGTAGCAGCAGCAGGTCCAATAACGTGTAGCAGCAACAAGCTCAGCAGGGCAGATCGGCAGCAAGAGCAGCAGCAGGAATGACTCCAGCAGCAGCCTCCATCCCTCCTGCCGTGACAACCAGCACGACCACCGCCACCACTTGCTGTCGCCCTATAATATCCCGTATTTTTTTTAAATATTTTCACACTGTACTGGGATATACAGTGTTAATAATTTTTGTATATATACTATGATATTTTTACGAGTTGATATGTATTTAAAACCTATTTTAATATTGTGTATTATTTATAGTGCTTTACGTAAAATTTCCCAAGACTTTATTTTCGGGAAAATTTTCATGTAAATATTTTATTATTAATTATTTTTAAATATATTTACGGACTTGCATGAACTCTGTATTTTTTTAAAATACTAAATAAAGCCTATGTGTACTTATTTATTTAATAGGGTTTAATATTACCCTAATATTTTATTAATTATTTATTAGTTTTATTGTTATTTAATTATTTTTATTTAGTATAAATTATTAAAATATTAAATTATATGTGTGTGGTGTATATTTAATTTGATAATTTAATATTATTTTAATATAGTATTAAATTATATATATATATATATATATATATATATATATATATATATATATATATATATATAATATATATAATATATATATATTATAAGTTAAAAACCAAAACTTTTGGAAAATTACCATTTAGCCCCGATTTCCTCCTCCTTCTTCCTCGATTGCGTGCCGATCACCAACCACCGCTGCAACTGCCGATTTCTCACCGTTGGTGTGCCTTCCGGTGTGCCACCACCTTCCCAGCCTCTTTTGCCGCCTGTAGCAGCTGATTTCGGCGCCTAGAAGCCATTTTTGGGCGAGAAGCCGAAAGTCGAACCACCGTCGATCACGACGATTTCGGCCACCATTTTTGACACCGCCAGTCTCTTTCTTCTCCTTGAGCTCCGGTGAGTGTGATTCTAGCTTTGGTTTGAGCTGAATTGGTCTTTGATTTGCTTAGGTTTCAAAATTTTCAATT